>JAVYIG010003423.1:0-196806 GCA_035222895.1 Strongylocentrotus droebachiensis | reverse complement strand
AAACATGTATTCACGCTTTCGATAGGAAATGTGATCAGAGCGTATTGTAGAGCCCACAATGGCCACAGTACAAATATACGCATTTATCTGATAGTTTATTCACATGGCAGATGTTTATAAGATTTAATAACATTATTTACTCGTATGCTTGGTATAGAACTGACCTTGTCATACCCTTTAACAGGCTCATAAAATCAAACATGATAAATCATTACAACAAAAAACATTCAGGTATTAATACGTGAAGCAGCTCCACAAATTCTAATTATACATACATTTTTCTAAACACCAATGCAGCTGGCAAGAAATGTTGTTTACGCTCAAGGACAGGAGAACAGAAACATATTTTAATGGGAGGAAAATATGTTTGGAATAAACTTGGGATCGTTTCACAAAATCGTCTCAAGTACAAGTTCACTGACATCTCATTACGAACGGGGATAAAGGTAATACACGTCTTACAATGGGTTGTCAGAGAACTTGTACTTCGTGAAATGCTGCTCTGTTTACTACTTTTATGCATATCACAGTTTTTCTCGACGACTGAAACGCTAACAAGAGGATTGCCCGACGTATCACCAATTAATGGAGGCAATGTGACTTTCATATATACAGATGCTATTATGGATTGCAGGTGAATCAAATACTTGGGAACCACGGGTTTGGGAGAGAAACATTCATATGAATTGAATTACATAAGTAAACCTGTTTATTTTTCAGAAAAGAATTTTGAGAAAAATGTAGATGATGCTGTGGGTTGGTAAACAATCAAGGTTTAACTGCGTGATGTATTCTATTATCACTTTATAACAAAACCATTCAAATCAGTACTCATGAACCGGCTTGTTGGTCTAGTGGTATGATTCTCGCTTCGGGTGCGAGAGGTCCCGGGTTCGACTCCCGGACAAGCCCCTATTTTGCCTGTGTAAACCAGCCAGAATTACAACTACACGTTCGTTCGCTCAGTATATTTCGATGTTAAAGACTCTATCCGATGAAAATACGAATTGATCCATATTAAAAAGGTAAATGAATGTCGAATACAAATATAGAGGAATAAAAAGTATTTAACCTTTCATTATTGCACAAAATCAAATTAAAGCCTCATTTCCGCACCCCTCCAAATACGGGTCAACAGGGGTCAAATTTCCCAAAATTATACAGTGACGACACAACATGTGGAACCGACCGATTCACCTATATAGCTGAGGCGATGACCAGTGCTTAAAGGGATTGTGTAACTTGGTCTCAGATGCTGAAACAAAATCCTGGATTTGGCTCATGCTGCAATGATAATTATTAACCTTTCAGTCAGGAACCCCATGACTTTTATAGAAGCCGATCGCCTATCTGATTATCAAGATATTTATGATTGGAAATCGAAAGCAAATTTTGCTAACGGTTTACATAACACTACAGTCTATTGGTAAAAACGAGTATGGTAAAACCGGTCACTGAAAGATTTTTCACTTTTTTAAAGCACTTCTTGATCATTTTGAAGCGCATTTTTGTTTAGGGCTCAATATTACACCATATCACAGACACTGATAACACGTAGGGCCGCGCATCTCAGATTTAACATTGTTAAACGGTGCCTTTAATCAATGCAAATTAATTGTGAATATGTGTACTCTACATATAAAGATGATGTCATCAAGTCGATAGCAAGTTTTAAGGTCGACAACCTCCGATTTTAAAACCTTTATATTTTGAGTTTTCAGAGGGCTGACACCCCTCTGACAGACACTAAAATGGCGTATAATTGATATTAATGTAATCTATGGCTTATAAACTTTCCGTTGATACATTATCCATCCATATCATTTTTTATTTCGGATATTGTCTTCAAATAGGACCCAGAAGTCTAAAGTCGTCATTTATTAGGTTATACACTTTGTACTATTACAATTTTTGTGATGCCAGGGACTCCAGTATCAATACTGTTATTGATATTAATGATCATGGAGATGTATATAAATTAACATTAAAATGTAGTTTTCATCATAAGAATATCCTGGAAGGCTTACAAATCAAATGATTTTGTCAAGAACTAAATTTGAGCGAAGGGCATCCTATGCCAGAAGATACATAAGAACAAGTTGCAGTATTTTGGACATTACCCAAGGTCATGTTGAGGGCAGTTCGATGTTTGATGGGCTGACAGAATAAAAAGAGATTACTGGCGTGAATATCTGCACAGCTAATCGCTATGCCCAGGCTAGAAGTGGTTGAAACGTCATCATCAGTAGGGTCACAAAGGATCAGTCATGACTCGTAGGATAACGACGACGATCAAGAATACTATTGGCATATTATACATAAACCACATGTTTTGAATAGCAATAAAACGAGTTTATTCTGCGCATGGGCAGATAAAGGTCATTTGTACCAAAATGGTAAAACCCACAGAGATGAATACTGGATATGCGCTCATGAAAGTTATGTAACATTATTCATTTATGCACCAACGGTACATTCTATGATACGCAGGGGGAAGTATTCTTTTCAAGAGGTCAAACAAAAGTTATTCATGAAGCACATCTAGGACTTTGGCAGTTATTATTCTAAGATGCTCATAGTGGAACTTCTCCATGTGTAAAAGATCTGTGGATTTTTGGGGTCATTTGTACCATGTGCTATCTGTAAACTCCCTTATTAGTTATTGACACCTGTAGTGTTTGACATTGAATCATTGAAATATTTGCTCATCTTCGGCATTCATTACAACAAAAAGTACACGGGGCTTGTCCGGGAATCGAACCCGGGGCCTCTCGCACCCAAAGCGAGAATCATGCCACTAGACCAACAAGCCTTGCTTGATGTCGAGTGGAAATTGAGATCTAATTTCCCCAGTGGATGTGTGAGTAGATGACTGATGCAACACATATAATATGTTGCAACTTTATAGAGCCTAACTAATTGATATGCAATCTGTATACCAACGCTTAAGAAATGCAAACAATAGCTAACTGAAACACCTGATTCAACAGAGTAGGTTGTAAAAGAATACAAACTCAATATTATTAAACGTTTTAAGACTCTTTTTGGGATGGAGCACTCATATTTTAAACAGCCTCTGCATAGTTTATACAGACAGTTATGAGATTAAACCGGCTTACTATTCTAATGGTATAATTGTTGCTTAATAAGGCGCAAAATGTTGCAGGCGCAATCAAAAAATGACGTGTACGATGTTGTCATATAAGGTTCTGCTTAGGAAAATGTTCTACTTTGGAAAATAAATAAGTACTTGAAATGAAATGAAAATATGACAGAATCTGTCGTTCTATACATAAAAAAGAACTCCTGTAGGATCAGTTTCTTATAACATGTTTAAAATGTTGCACGGGCGGCATTCCTGGATAGGGGATGTTCCCTTTCGTCATGCAAACACAAAGTGTTTTTATACATAAGGATAAACCTGTAAGCTTTAATCTAAGTATGAATTCATATTTCCTTCGTTAAAAATTAAGCCCCCCCCCCCAAATTGCAACTTTCACATTTTCTTTAATATAGAGGGTTATCTAAATATGCAAGCATGGTTTGTTGGTCTAGTGGCATGATTCTCGCTTAGGGTGCGAGAGGTCCCGGGTTCGACTCCCGGACAAGCCCCAAGTTTTTGCTTTATATTCCGGGTTAGCCGTCTAGGATTAGACTAATCTCGGTGATGCTTTTTTTAATTTTTTATCTCGTACATTTATATCTTTTGTTCGTCATGTCTTCTCATTTTTTTCTTTATTTTGTAGAAGGAATCGTTAATGACATTCTTATGTGTCCTTTAAATATATCTCTTCGTCAAAATTTAGCCCCCCAAAATTGCTAATGTTTTTTTCTTAATACAGAGAGGGTTATCTAAATATGCAAGCATGGTTTGTTGGTCTAGTGGCATGATTCTCGCTTAGGGTGCGAGAGGTCCCGGGTTCGACTCCCGGACAAGCCCCAAGTCTTTTGATTTATATTCCGGGTCAGCCGTCTAGGATGACACAAATCGCGGTTATGTTTTTATATATTTTTTATCTCGAACATTTACATATTTCTCAATGTCATGTCTTATCGTTTTCCTTTTTTTTTGTAGAAGGAATCGTTAATGACATTCTTATGTGTCCTTTAAATATACCTCTTCGTCAAAATGTAGCCCCCTAAAATTTCTAATGTTTTTTTTTATTTTGTATACAGAGAGGGTAATCTAAATATGCAAGCATGGTTTGTTGGTCTAGTGGCATGATTTTCGCTTAGGGTGCGAGAGGTCCCGGGTTCGACTCCCGGACAAGCCCCAAGTTTTTGCTTTATATTCCGGGTCAGCCGTCTAGGATTACACAAATCGCGGTTATGTTTTTATATATTTTTTATCTCGAACATTTACATATTTCTCAATGTCATGTCTTATCTTTTTCCTTTTTTTTGTAGAAAGAATCGTTAATGACATTCTTATGTGTCTTTTAAATATATCTCTTCGTCAAAATTTAGCTCCAAAAAATTGCTAATGTTTTTTTCTTAATACAGAGAGGGTTATCTAAATATGCAAGCATGGTTTGTTGGTCTAGTGGCATTATTCTCGCTTAGGGTGCGAGAGGTCCCGGGTTCGACTCCCGGACAAGCCCCAAGTCTTTTGATTTATATTCCGGGTCAGCCGTCTAGGATTACACAAATCGCGGTTATGTTTTTATATATTTTTTATCTCGAACATTTACATATTTCTCAATGTCATGTCTTTTTTTTTTCCTTTTTTTTGTAGAAGGAATCGTTAATGACATTCTTATGTGTCCTTTAAATATACCTCTTCGTCAAAATGTAGCCCCCTAAAATTTCTAATGTTTTTTTTATTTTGTATACAGAGAGGGTAATCTAAATATGCAAGCATGGTTTGTTGGTCTAGTGGCATGATTCTCGCTTAGGGTGCGAGAGGTCCCGGGTTCGACTCCCGGACAAGCCCCAAGTTTTTTGATTTATATTCCGGGTCAGCCGTCTAGGATTACACAAATCGCGGTTATGTTTTTATATATTTTTTATCTCGAACATTTACATATTTCTCAATGTCATGTCTCATCGTTTTTCTTTTTTTTGTAGAAAGAATCGTTTATGACATTCTGATGTGTCCTTTAAATATATCTCTTCGTCAAAATTTAGCTCCAAAAAATTGCTAATGTTATTTTTTAATACAGAGAGGGTTATCTAAATATGCAAGCATGGTTTGTTGGTCTAGTGGCATGATTCTCGCTTAGGGTGCGAGAGGTCCCGGGTTCGACTCCCGGACAAGCCCCAAGTTTGTTGATTTATATTCCGGGTTAGCCGTCTAGGATTAGACTAATCTCGGTGATGTTTTTTTTATTTTTTTATCTCGTACATTTATTTCTTTTGTTCTTCATGTCTTCTCGTTTTTTTCTTTATTTTGTAGAAAGAATCGTTAATGACATTCTTATGTGTCCTTTAAATATATCTCTTCGTCAAAATTTAGCTCCAAAAAATTGCTAATGTTATTTTTTAATACAGAGAGGGTTATCTAAATATGCAAGCATGGTTTGTTGGCCTAGTGGCATGATTCTCGCTTAGGGTGCGAGAGGTCCCGGGTTCGACTCCCGGACAAGCCCGAAGTTTTTTTATTTATATTCCGGGTCAGCCGTCTAGGATTACACAAATCGCGGTTATGTTTTTATATATTTTTTATCTCGAACATTTACATATTTCTCAATGTCATGTCTCATCGTTTTCCTTTTTTTGTAGAAAGAATCGTTAATGACATTCTTTTGTGACCTTTAAATATATCTCTTCGTCAAAATTTAGCTCCACAAAATTGCTAATGTTATTTTTTAATACAGAGAGGGTTATCTAAATATGCAAGCATGGTTTGTTGGTCTAGTGGCATGATTCTCGTTTAGGGTGCGAGAGGTCCCGGGTTCGACTCCCGGACAAGCCCTAAGTCTTTTGATTTATATTCCGGGTCAGCCGTCTAGGATTACACAAATCGCGGTTATGTTTTTATATATTTTTTATCTCGAACATTTACATATTTCTCAATGTCATGTCTTATCTTTTTCCTTTTTTTTTGTAGAAGGAATCGTTAATGACATTCTTATGTGTCCTTTAAATATATCTCTTCGTCAAAATTTAGCTCCGAAAAATTGCTAATGTTATTTTTTAATACAGAGAGGGTTATCTAAATATGCAAGCATGGTTTGTTGGTCTAGTGGCATGATTCTCGCTTAGGGTGCGAGAGGTCCCGGGTTCGACTCAAGGACAAGCCCCAAGTCTTTTGATTTATATTCCGGGTCAGCCGTCTAGGATGACACAAATCGCGGTTATGTTTTTATATATTTTTTATCTCGAACATTTACATATTTCTCAATGTCATGTCTTATCGTTTTCCTTTTTTTTTGTAAAAGGAATCGTTAATGACATTCTTATGTGTCCTTTAAATATACCTCTTCGTCAAAATGTAGCCCCCTAAAATTTCTAATGTTTTTTTTTATTTTGTATACAGAGAGGGTAATCTAAATATGCAAGCATGGTTTGTTGGTCTAGTGGCATGATTCTCGCTTAGGGTGCGAGAGGTCCCGGGTTCGACTCCCGGACAAGCCCCAAGTTTGTTGATTTATATTCCGGGTTAGCCGTCTAGGATTAGACTAATCTCGGTGATGTTTTTTTTATTTTTTTATCTCGTACATTTATTTCTTTTGTTCTTCATGTCTTCTCGTTTTTTTCTTTATTTTGTAGAAAGAATCGTTAATGACATTCTTATGTGTCCTTTAAATATATCTCTTCGTCAAAATTTAGCTCCAAAAAATTGCTAATGTTATTTTTTAATACAGAGAGGGTTATCTAAATATGCAAGCATGGTTTGTTGGTCTAGTGGCATGATTCTCGCTTAGGGTGCGAGAGGTCCCGGGTTCGACTCCCGGACAAGCCCGAAGTTTTTTTATTTATATTCCGGGTCAGCCGTCTAGGATTACACAAATCGCGGTTATGTTTTTATATATTTTTTATCTCGAACATTTACATATTTCTCAATGTCATGTCTCATCGTTTTTCTTTTTTTTGTAGAAAGAATCGTTTATGACATTCTGATGTGTCCTTTAAATATATCTCTTCGTCAAAATTTAGCTCCAAAAATTGCTAATGTTATTTTTTAATACAGAGAGGGTTATCTAAATATGCAAGCATGGTTTGTTGGTCTAGTGGCATGATTCTCGCTTAGGGTGCGAGAGGTCCCGGGTTCGACTCCCGGACAAGCCCGAAGTTTTTTTATTTATATTCCGGGTCAGCCGTCTAGGATTACACAAATCGCGGTTATGTTTTTATATATTTTTTATCTCGAACATTTACATATTTCTCAATGTCATGTCTCATCGTTTTCCTTTTTTTGTAGAAAGAATCGTTAATGACATTCTTTTGTGACCTTTAAATATATCTCTTCGTCAAAATTTAGCTCCACAAAATTGCTAATGTTATTTTTTAATACAGAGAGGGTTATCTAAATATGCAAGCATGGTTTGTTGGTCTAGTGGCATGATTCTCGCTTAGGGTGCGAGAGGTCCCGGGTTCGACTCCCGGACAAGCCCGAAGTTTTTTTATTTATATTCCGGGTCAGCCGTCTAGGATTACACAAATCGCGGTTATGTTTTTATATATTTTTTATCTCGAACATTTACATATTTCTCAATGTCATGTCTCATCGTTTTCCTTTTTTTGTAGAAAGAATCGTTAATGACATTCTTTTGTGACCTTTAAATATATCTCTTCGTCAAAATTTAGCTCCACAAAATTGCTAATGTTATTTTTTAATACAGAGAGGGTTATCTAAATATGCAAGCATGGTTTGTTGGTCTAGTGGCATGATTCTCGCTTAGGGTGCGAGAGGTCCCGGGTTCGACTCCCGGACAAGCCCGAAGTTTTTTGATTTATATTCCGGGTCAGCCGTCTAGGATTACACAAATCGCGGTTATGTTTTTATATATTTTTTATCTCGAACATTTACATATTTCTCAATGTCATGTCTCATCGTTTTCTTTTTTTTGTAGAAAGAATCGTTTATGACATTCTGATGTGTCCTTTAAATATATCTCTTCGTCAAAATTTAGCTCCAAAAAATTGCTAATGTTATTTTTTAATACAGAGAGGGTAATCTAAATATGCAAGCATGGTTTGTTGGTCTAGTGGCATTATTCTCGCTTAGGGTGCGAGAGGTCCCGGGTTCGACTCCCGGACAAGCCCCAAGTTTGTTGATTTATATTCCGGGTCAGCCGTCTAGGATTACACAAATCGCGGTTATGTTTTTATATATTTTTTATCTCGAATATTTACATATTTCTCAATGTCATGTCTCATCGTTTTCCCTTTTTTTGTAGAAGGAATCGTTAATGACATTCTTATGTGTCCTTTAAATATATCTCTTCGTCAAAATTTTGCCCCCTAAAATTTCTAATGTTTTTTTTTTTTTTTTATACAGAGAGGGTAATCTAAATATGCACGCATGGTTTGTTGGTCTAGTGGCATTATTTTCGCTTAGGGTGCGAGAGGTCCCGGCTTCGACTCCCGGACAAGCCCCAAGTTTTTGCTTTATATTCCGGGTCAGCCGTCTAGGATTACACAAATCGCGGTTATGTTTTTATATATTTTTTATCTCGAACATTTACATATTTCTCAATGTCATGTCTTATCTTTTTCCTTTTTTTTTGTAGAAGGAATCGTTAATGACATTCTTATGTGTCTTTTAAATATATCTCTTCGTCAAAATTTAGCTCCAAAAAATTGCTAATGTTATTTTTTAATACAGAGAGGGTTATCTAAATATGCAAGCATGGTTTGTTGGTCTAGTGGCATGATTCTCGCTTAGGGTGCGAGAGGTCCCGGGTTCGACTCCCGGACAAGCCCCATGTTTTTTTATTTAAATTCCGGGTCAGCCGTCTAGGATTACACAAATCGCGGTTATGTTTTTATATATTTTTTATCTCGAACATCTACATATTCCTCAATGTCATGTCTCATCGTTTTTCTTTTTTTTGTAGAAAGAATCGTTTATGACATTCTGATGTGTCCTTTAAATATATATCTTCGTCAAAATTTAGCTCCAAAAAATTGCTAATGTTATTTTTTAATACAGAGAGGGTAATCTAAATATGCAAGCATGGTTTGTTGGTCTAGTGGCATGATTCTCGCTTAGGGTGCGAGAGGTCCCGGGTTCGACTCCCGGACAAGCCCCAAGTTTTTTTATTTATATTCCGGGTTAGCCGTCTAGGATTAGACTAATCTCGGTGATGTTTTTTTTATTTTTTTATCTCGTACATTTATTTCTTTTGTTCTTCATGTCTTCTCGTTTTTATCTTTATTTTGTAGAAAGAATCGTTAATGACATTCTTATGTGTCCTTTAAATATATCTCTTCGTCAAAATTAGCTCCAAAAAATTGCTATTGTTATTTTTTAATACAGAGAGGGTTATCTAAATATGCAAGCATGGTTTGTTGGTCTAGTGGCATGATTCTCGCTTAGGGTGCGAGAGGTCCCGGGTTCGACTCCCGGACAAGCCCCATGTTTTTTTATTTAAATTCCTTTTCAGCCGTCTAGGATTACACAAATCGCGGTTATGATTTTATATATTTTTTATCTCGAACATCTACATATTCCTCAATGTCATGTCTCATCGTTTTTCTTTTTTTTGTAGAAAGAATCGTTTATGACATTCTGATGTGTCCTTTAAATATATCTCTTCGTCAAAATTTAGCTCCAAAAAATTGCTAATGTTATTTTTTAATACAGAGAGGGTAATCTAAATATGCAAGCATGGTTTGTTGGTCTAGTGGCATGATTCTCGCTTAGGGTGCGAGAGGTCCCGGGTTCGACTCCCGGACAAGCCCGAAGTTTTTTTTATTTATATTCCGGGTCAGCCGTCTAGGATTACACAAATCGCGGTTATGTTTTTATATATTTTTTATCTCGAACACTTACATATTTCTCAATGTCATGTCTCATCGTTTTCCTTTTTTTGTAGAAAGAATCGTTAATGACATTCTTTTGTGACCTTTAAATATATCTCTTCGTCAAAATTTAGCTCCACAAAATTGCTAATGTTATTTTTTAATACAGAGAGGGTTATCTAAATATGCAAGCATGGTTTGTTGGTCTAGTGGCATGATTCTCGCTTAGGGTGCGAGAGGTCCCTGGTTCGACTCCCGGACAAGCCCCAAGTCTTTTGATTTATATTCCGGGTCAGCCGTCTAGGATTACACAAATCGCGGTTATGTTTTTATATATTTTTTATCTCGAACATTTACATATTTCTCAATGTCATGTCTCATCGTTTTTCTTTTTTTTTGTAGAAAGAATCGTTTATGACATTCTGATGTGTCCTTTAAATATATCTCTTCGTCAAAATTTAGCTCCAAAAAATTGCTAATGTTATTTTTTAATACAGAGAGGGTTATCTTAATATGCAAGAATGGTTTGTTGGTCTAGTGGCATGATTCTCGCTTAGGGTGCGAGAGGTCCCGGGTTCAACTCCCGGACAAGCCCCAAGTTTTTTGATTTATATTCCGGGTCAGCCGTCTAGGATTACACAAATCGCGGTTATGTTTTTATATATTTTTTATCTCGAATATTTACATATTTCTCAATGTCATGTCTCATCGTTTTCCCTTTTTTTGTAGAAGGAATCGTTAATGACATTCTTATGTGTCCTTTAAATATATCTCTTCGTCAAAATTTTGCCCCCTAAAATTTCTAATGTTTTTTGTTTTTTTTTATACAGAGAGGGTAATCTAAATATGCACGCATGGTTTGTTGGTCTAGTGGCATTATTTTCGCTTAGGGTGCGAGAGGTCCCGGGTTCGACTCCCGGACAAGCCCCATGTTTTTTGCTTTATATTCCGGGTCAGCCGTCTAGGATTACACAAATCGCGGTTATGTTTTTATATATTTTTTATCTCGAACATTTACATATTTCTCAATGTCATGTCTTATCTTTTTCCTTTTTTTTTGTAGAAGGAATCGTTAATGACATTCTTATGTGTCCTTTAAATATATCTCTTCGTCAAAATTTAGCTCCGAAAAATTGCTAATGTTATTTTTTAATACAGAGAGGGTTATCTAAATATGCAAGCATGGTTTGTTGGTCTAGTGGCATGATTCTCGCTTAGGGTGCGAGAGGTCTCGGGTTCGACTCCCGGACAAGCCCCATGTTTTTTGATTTAAATTCCGGGTCAGCCGTCTAGGATTACACAAATCGCGGTTATGTTTTTATATATTTTTTATCTCGAACATTTACATATTTCTCAATGTCATGTCTTTTTTTTTTCCTTTTTTTTTGTAGAAGGAATCGTTAATGACATTCTTATGTGTCCTTTAAATATATCTCTTCGTCAAAATTTAGCTCCAAAAAATTGCTAATGTTATTTTTTAATACAGAGAGGGTTATCTTAATATGCAAGAATGGTTTGTTGGTCTAGTGGCATGATTCTCGCTTAGGGTGCGAGAGGTCCCGGGTTCGACTCCCGGACAAGCCCCCATTTTTGTCTTTATATTCTGGGTCAGTCGTCTAGAATTATACAAATCGGGTTCATTTTGTAATTTGTTTTATCTCGCACATTATACAATTTTTGATGTCATGTCTTCTCGCTTTCTTTCTTTATTTTGTTGAAGGAATTGTTAATGCTATTCTTATGTGTCCTTTAAATATATCTCCTCATTAAAAATTAAGCCCAAAGAAAATGCTAGTGTTTTTTTGTTTTTTTAACAGAGAGGGTAATCTACAATAATGCAATCATGGTTTGTTGGTCTAGTGGCATGATTCTCGCTTAGGGTGCGAGAGGTTCCGGGTTCGACTCCCGGACAAGCCCCACATCTTTGCTTTATAATACGGGTCAGCCGTCTAGAATGACATCAATCGCGGACATGTTTTTAATTTCTTTTTATCTCTAACATTTATATCCTTTTGAATGTCAAGTCTAATCGTTTTCCTTTTCATTTTGTACAAGGAATCGTTAATGGCATTTTTATGTGTCCTTTATATATATCTCTTCGTCAAAAATTAAGCCAAAAGAAATTGCTAGTGTTTTCTTTCACAGAAAGGGTATTCTAAATTTATGCAAGCCCCCAATTTTGTCTTTATATTCTGGGTCAGCCGTCTAGAATTATAGAAATCGGGTTCATTTTGTATCTTTTTTAATCTCGCACATTATACAATTTTTGAAGTCATGTCTTCTCACTTTCTTTCTTTATTTTGTAGAAGGAATTGTAAATGACATTCTTATGTGTCCTCGATATATATATCTCTTCGTCAAAAATTAAGCCCAAAGAAATTGTTTTTTGTTTTTTTTAGAGAGAGAGGTTAATCTTAAATCATGCAAGCATGGTTTGTTGGTCTAGTGGCATGATTCTCGCTTAGGGTGCGAGAGGTCCCGGGTTTGACTCCCGGACAAGCCCGCAATATTTAGCTTTTTCGTTATATCGTTTGACCAAATATTCTTCCTGAAAAGATTCTGATTATCCTGAATAAAGACAAATACAATTCAAGTTTTATTTCAAAGAAAGACGCGGACTCTTTGCATTAGATCTTTTTTTTCGCGAGAGGATAGATTTTCTCCTGTGTTCTAAAATGGTCTAGCAGTTACGGAGGTCAAAATTCTTTTACAAAATGTTGTCTCAACTTACAGATTACCATAATAGCGAAGCTCTTAAAAAATGATTGCTACTAAATGTTGTGTCATTTCAGATGAGTTAACATTACTAAGAATGTGTCCTTTGCGATATCTTCATCGCGCTTACCTATTGTTACGTAATGCTAGGATGCGTGTGCGCGTTTAGGCTACCATGGTAGCGTATTATGGGTAGCATGCATCCATCGATGATGTTTTATTGTCAAACAAACTCATTTCATCGAAATAATATTATCCCAAATAAAAGATGCCGCAAGGATGCCCACGTTTTTTTCGGTGAGTCAGATATTTCTTTCTCTTTCATTTTGTGTTAAAATATCATGATTTGCACCCTTACATGATTGTAGATAGGGAACTTGTTGACATGTGCCCCCAATATGGAGAAAGAAAAAAGAATACTAGTTAATAGTTATCGGTGTAATTTTAGGTATGGGCGATAAGACGTTTGCTCTGGAATCGGTAATTCTGCCCACATCGTATTTGACTAAGTTCCAACTACTTGATGTAGGTCTAGGTTGTTTTTAATGCCTATCGCGTGTGAAATTGTGATCTGAACGTCACCAAAATTAGCACAGAAATGTAAATTAGGGATTAATTTTGATTGGTCCGGAAACTGACATTTTTATATGGATTTCCGATCAAGGTCTGAATGGAGAGAAATATTTCAGGGCTTAGCAAAGCTTAAAAATCAGCCAAGCGCACAACTTGGGGAAAATAATCCTACACATCTAGTTAAATAGAAGACCTAGGACCCTTTTCACAAAAACTTGTCATCATTGACAAATGACAGTTTTTGCTAGTATAAACTAGTCAAATCCTTGCTTCTGATTTGTTATCAGCAGATTTGTCACTGATTTTTGTCATTTGTCATTGAAAAAAGGCTTCGTGAAACGAGTCCCAGCAAGTAGGCCGCGACGACTAGGCAGTTCTTTTAAAATCTGTGATTACAATTTTTACAACTTACAACTGATTGTGATTTTAAGATGTATCTTAAAATTTGTTCGAGTGACCCACATTGCCAGGTACATTATCCCTCATAAATTAGGCTATATTTGAGTTTCGAGATTGTTGAAGGTGAATGAAAAGTTAGTATCAGCTCTCACACTCGGTAATGCTACAAGAACTCAAAATATTTTGAAATTAAGGAGATAGCGAGAGCTTTACCATGAGACATGACATAATGATTTGATATCAGTGCTTTTACGTGATTCGTTTTATAGTTGCTCAGGGTGGATCTTTGATAATTATAGGAAAGAGTTCAATGATATCATTATTAGTTTAATTTTATATTTATTAATTTATTTATTCTTTCGTTAATTCTTGTTTTCTTAATGTTTTTCATTATATACCTTACTAAGCATCACCAAAATCACCTGGTAATGCACTTAACATGATGGCTCTAGTCTGAACAGCATGGGGTGGGGTGGAGAAGGAAAGAGGGGTGGGGGGAGGGGGGGAGGGCGTCATAATTTGTTGAACCTGGGACATACAATCAAGACACGAGCGAATAAAATAAGGCATTTCACATAAGAGCGAAGATTCTCAGTCAGTCTGCCGCATTGCTTCACCATTTTGATGTTAAAACCTTTAAGTTAAATGAGTTATCAGTCTCTTACATACAAGGCCCCCAAAATGTAAGAATGCTCTATATTAAATAAGCCATCATCATTGCTTCAAATGAAAGATGTGTTAATTTGTTAAAGCTGCTCTTTAACACCACTTGTTTCGCAAGAGGGTCCCTGGACTTTTTTATTAGGACGTATTTTCCTTATACCTAACTTGATTTAGGTACGATGTGGTAATGTAAAACACAAAATGGGGTTGTTTTTGAAGATTCTTTTTTTGCTTTACCTGTTTTGCTTACAACCCTTTTTCATTCTTCTTCCCATTTTTGCCATTCGAATGGGGAGATGACACGGGTGGGTGGGTGACCTTGCTCGTGTGCCCCCTTAATTCTCGCTACCCCAAATAGCGATTCTGCCGAGATCCGGGGAAAATCCTGAAAACGCGCATTGCATTATGGGATAGCTTTTCGACATTACAGCTTCCTGTGCAGGCGCTATATTACTAGGCGCGATAGCGCAAACGTAAAACGCCGTCGCCACACAACGTGTATGCACCGAATATGTCGTCTGCTCGGTCTTGTTTTTTTTTCGCAAATATTTCAACGTTTATTTGAACATTTCATTCGTTGTTTTTTGCGTCTTTTGACATCAGTGACGATGGTTTTCTTTTGTGAGGCTGCACAGTGCTGGGCTCATGATTCCAAGCGTAAGAACCCTGAAAAATGGGGGTGGATGAAGGCCGTGACTTGGGTGAAATTTCCCAGTTCGTGATCACAACCCTCTCTTTCACGGTAGAGTTTAACGGCCTTTTGTGCTAAAGTCACTAATTCTGCCCGAAGCTTTCCATTGCATGGTATTCCTCTGTCCGTTAAGATTTTTTAAAGTTCCGAAACTGTTTTTTTATCCATTTTGTGGTCGACGAGAAATACATGAACTGAGTGTTGTCTCTACACTGTTTACTGTATCGTCTGCTCGTGATTGTGACGCTGGTCGCTACATGCACAATTTTAAGACAATTTTTTTTTTTTTACTTTTAGATTAACAGAAAAAAAACATGAATAAAAATAAAATCTTTCCTGTAAACTATTTTTTGCTTTTTATTGTATATTCAAATTGAATAAAAACAAACTAAATTTAATGCATATATTATAATCTGTACAAATTACACTGATTGGCATCGATTTTAGCGTGCGTGAAAACTCTGCACAGCGAACACAGGCGCTAGCGCCAGCGGGATGGGACTCTATACCGGAAGTTGTAGTGACGACCCGAGAGAGTGAAAATTACCTCGTCTCGCGAATTTCGAGATTTTCGTACCTATTTAGGGTAGCGAGAATTACGCCATGCATTCAAAAATTGCAATTCAACTTGTAAGATACTTGGTAACAATACTGATGAATAGATTGTCACATCTATATATAAGATAATGTCCTCTCTACATCTTGTAGATAAATAAGTCTTAACTTTGTATCAATTTTGTCAACATTATTTCTTGAATCTCTGTAGACCGATTCGTCTTATCGATACAATTGGTATTCCTCTGAAATCTTGTAAATTGAGTTTTTCTATTTATACATTGGGAAACGTTTTTCTCTTTGATCTCTTGTTTGGATTTGCCGTCTGACGCAGCGAAGTTTATGATGAATAAAAGAAATACGTAATCCACACCACTTTGTGGATGTTTTCCATCTTGTTTTGATCAACTTTGATGGCATTTTCTTGAAAACAACAAAGCCTTAGGCTGCATAAAACTTCCAAGTATAAAGGAAGTCTTCTCAATGCACCTTTAACGTTAGTATCAGTATTAGAACCCTTGGGCGCTTAAAGCACTCAAGTAAACACTCTTTACTAGGTGCCAGTTTAATAAACATGGATTTAAAGCTGATTAGGATAACTGTTTTGTCAAAGGACACACTGTAAAAACCAGGGTGTAGAAATTCTTACACCAGTATGGTTTTGATTTTTTTTTATGACACCATTGGTGTTGATTTTAGTCTCAGTGGTGTTTTTTTTTTAAACACCGGTCAGATTTAAGCATGCATTAATAATTATTGGGTGTTAAATAACATGGTGTAGTTTTATGCTCGGTGTTGAAAGTATCATCACGTGATTTCATTTAAGGCGGTTGATTGGTCGAATAAGTTTTCACAAAGTGTACGCGCGATTAATGATTACTTTACACGTGTTCTCAGAAAAATACATTTTTCATGATTTGTTGAGCAAATTATGACAATGCACATCAATTTTGTGATTTGTATTTTCCTTTGGCAGTTATTGACCAATAGATTATTTGTCCTATCTTGTTACATGTACATTAACGTTTTAGCAATAGATATATTGATTATATGATTACTAACCAAGAAACATCATGCATGTTTATTATATATTCGTGTACCAGCCTGTATCACTTAAATGTTTATCTTGAATGTACTTCAATTGAACTATGTGATGGAGTTAATGGAATGGAGATTAGAATATACCTATTGGTGCACTGTAAACAAATAATAGTCGAAATATCTCAATAAAATTGAGGAAAAAAATTGCCTTATTTTTATTAAGTAAATATTACCTACGGCATCTTAAGTAGAATTTCCTTATTTTGCTGAATAAATTTTTACTCAGTTAAATCGAGTTACATTAACGTAAATAATTTAAGTATTGTAATCATTTTAGATAATTAAAAAAAAGCTATGATAGGATTACATATTGCACGATTTGGTACCCATCTAATCTGACAAGTAACATCCACTAATCATTCACTACTTCTATTTAAGATTAATCACTAATCACTAACACTACTTCTATTTAAGATTTAACCGTATATATATATATCTACCACCATCACAAACTATTACATACGCTTCAATTCGACACATATTGAAAGGCTCCAAATTTTATATACAGTGCGTCCCAGAAAAAACGAAACCGAGAAGTATCGATGTTCTATCATAACTTAATCACAACTATAATTAATGAATGATACATATTTGGAAAGCTTAGAGTCTCCTTTTTCATGTGATGCTACTCAGATAATGCATATTTCACGCATGAGTGATTAAAAGCAATTTGAAGGAAGGAAACCAAAAAGACATTTGGCGGGCGGTATCTGGATTTCGAAGAAAAATTCACATTTCTAGAAAGTTGAGTTTCTGCCCTTTCATATGACACCTCAATCAGGAAAAATGAGCGAGGAATGACAAAGTTCTGTTTGTTTAAAGTAGTGCTTGCATTTCCATAATTTTATTAAACGAATTCGTTTTCACTGGCTGCCTGCCGTATCAATAAACGAAATTAACAAAAGACTTAACTCCGTTTCGTAGACAATCAGCCGTAGACGAGAGTCTTCATGCATGGCTGATTGTCAACGAAACGGAGTTAAGTCTTTTGTCAAATCTGCTTTTTGCTACGGCAGGCAGCCAGTGAAAACGAATTCGTTTGTTAAAATTATGAAAATGTAAGGGCTACTTTAAACAAACAGAACTTTGTTATTCCTTGCTCATTTTTCTTGATTGAGGTGTCATATGAAAGGGCAGAAACTCAACTTTCTAGAAATGTGAATTTTTCTTCGAAATCCAGATACCGCCCGCCAAATGTCTTTTTGGTTTCCTTCCTTCAAATTGCTTTTAATCACTCATGCGTGAAATATGCATTATCTGAGTAGCATCACATGAAAGAGGAGACTCTAAGCTTTCCAAATATGTATCATTCATGAATTATAGTTGTGATTAAGTTATGATAGAACATCGATACTTCTCGGTTTCGTTTTTTCTGGGACGCACTGTATACTTGATCGTAGCATCTTAAAAGGAAAATTGGTTGACAATTTCCTGAAATATCAAGTTTTTATTTGTTTTGAACTGGGTAACAATTAAAAATTGTCTTGTCTTTGCTTAGCCATGTTAAATGAATTAGTAAATGTTTTAAAGTCCTTACATTTTCATTCAACCACAAAAAAGAATTGTTTTATTTAAAAAAGAGTTTAATTTGGTCTTAATGAATATTCATAAATTATGTAAATATTTCTATTACGCACTGCATCGGTCCTTACTTTAAAAAGATTAGAATAATCAACATAAATTGTTTGAGTAATACGTATAATTTCTGATTTTTAGTTAAAATTACTAAATTAATACAAGCTGAAATTACTTAAAGTGTTTTTGTATTTGATTTTACTTAAATATTCCACGTTCTACTAAATTGAAAGTTTGAGTTAGCAAGACTTAAATTTAGTGCGTAAGTGGCAAAACTAATGTTTTCAAGTAAATTCTACATGGAAAAAATACGTAAAAATTACCAATGAACAAATTCTTTTTTACAGTGTGGACAGTTGCTAACATCGGTTGTGAATTATCAGTTTACCACTGGTTCTTCTACCCTGGTCGATAATGGTCGATAATAGGAAATATGTTTTATGTGAGACCATTAGAAACCCATAGAAAAACCTCTGATGGATCAACAAGAATATAAACACCAAAAATGGAATTTAATTTGTTATGATTCCAGATATTGGTGTTAATCTACACCAGTAGGTGTTGTCAACTATTAACACCAAAAGTGGAATTGAAATGATCTAATTCCAGAAAATGGTGTAAAGTAACACCAGAGGAGTTGTCCGATATAGATACCAAGAAAGTGTTAAATTGAATACCCTTGGTGTTAATGTTAACACTCTGGTTTTTGCAGTGCAAGGACATTTTATACTGCGTTTAAAGATCGAACCGGAAACCATTATGATCCCCACACCGGCCATATACCCACTACACTACTTCACATCCGACATGCTATATTTGCAATAGACCAGGCAATCATACGTAATTTTTGTTCAACATTACTGCCTTCACTTAGGGCCATGTGAAATTATAATATTTTAAAGATCCTACGCTTCTCCAGATAACTCAAATTGATAATCGTAATATCAAGAGCGAAGCTAAATCATATAGGTTTCCCCTCTCGACTGGTAACCTCTATAGCTAGCTTATCTGTGACGCCATATTGGTGTAAGGACATGTAGAGGATCTATTTCTGATCCTGCTTGGTCCTGGGGGATTTATGAGTCGTGACTTTGTAGAGGTTTGGAATCTTTCCAGGGCGTGTGGAACTCTTTGATTGACCTTAAACCAAGTAAACTGGAATAAAATGCTCGAGGATCCAGCTGCAAGTGTAATTCATGCATGTCTGTGTAGGCGCTCTTTATGTTTGCCTTTCGATATGAAGCGCCATATATATTCAGCAATTAATGTCATTATTTTACACAATTGCTGTTGGAATTGTTATAATATTTGTTCTATAGACTGTGATTTTAAGTATCATGTATTGGTTTGTATTAATTTATAAAAGAGACCGACCCCCTAATTCGAACATGTAAAACATACGACCAAAGACAAAAACCATCAGACAAACCAAATACCCATGATGACAACAACAGCAGGAAACAACAACATAAACAAAGCAAACTAAACAAAACAAAAACAAAACAAACAAAACAAAAACGAAATTAAACAAATCTTGTCACTTTCTTAAAATCTCAATATTAGAATGAAGCAGATTTGCTCTGCATATATTCAAAATGGTGTGAAATATTTTATTTAAACAATTGGTTCCATTAAATGTAAAAAAAAAAGTGGGTAGGCTACAAAGCAAGGCAGGGGAAAGTTTACAATTTTTTTATTGTACGGAACACATATCATAAGTAATAGAATACTAGGATATGATTTTAAAAGTTCACCTTATTAACTAAATCATTCCTATATTTTTAAATGTGACTTGTACAAATCTTCAATCTTGGATATCTTGATTTAAAAATGGTCGGTCATTGCCTTAGATTTGTTTAATGCTCACTCATTTTGCTGATATACACTCTATTTCTATCGATGCATGGCTAGAGAATACAAGCGTTGAATTTAGACAAAATAATGTTTTAAATAAAATCAGGAGGACAAAGACTAACGACAGGCTTGTTTTCTTCAAAACGAATCATCTCTCTTGCACATGGGTAAAGTTTAAATGTGTCCATGTATTTCATTGAACGCAATTCGATTGAAATATGCCACCATGTTTTTCATAAAAAATCATACACTTGTAGAAAAAGCATTGATTAAATGAAAAATGATGAACTTTCATCCTTCATTTTATAAAAGGGGGAACTGGCATAGCCAGATATACGCTATTCGCCAGCGTAGAAACAAAAGCGCTAACAAAGGGGCAATCTCTCGTTTAGGGGCTTATCAAAGATATCGGGCTAAATCCAGCCTGATGTTTGAGAGCCCAGAATGAAATTCAGCGCAACATTTGATTTAATCCTTGGATAATTTCTGATGATGCAGATGTTCGTTGCAGTTACAAACCGCTTCCCAATAAGCTCCACATGAATTCGGGCCATCCAATGAATATATCATTTAAAAATACCCAGTTCATCCAATGCTTAAAGATAAAAATCGACCTTTCCAAGCAAAAATTGTTTAGGTGTGAAGACCAGGATGTCCAAATCCCCCCCGGTTTAATGAGTTTCTCAATACGCCTCTTTTGCCATTTTGCTTTCCATAACACATACCTGTAGGATGGAATTTTCTCGTGCTATTTCATTTAGATGATAGAAGTACCCCTTTAATCGTGATTTCAGCCGTTAGCATTGACCTCATTGGACGCAATCGTTGCTAAACAACCTCATGTAATTGGCGATGATAGGACTTTAATTTGGAGCAGGTAAAAAGCTTTTTGCGGTCTAAATTGTGGACCTTTCCGCTTTCCCTTTTAATATTAACCGACGGATTTTTTTACTAATGGCGGATTTGAGGTTTTTGTTAAATGAAGGCTATGATAATTGAATCTGTATTCGCATTATTACCCCGGCTGATATCTTGTGGCGTACCCTTGGTCAAAACATAGAGGGGCAAGGGAATCAAGTAAGGAGGGGGAGGGGAACATTAATCTGACTCCATAATAATGATATTCTGTTCTTGTGGAGCGCATATCGCAATATGATGTAACGTCTTTATGCGCTTCCAAAGGACTTTAGATATTATTACCCCGACTTCAGCTCCGGCTACTGTATCACTCAATACATTAAAGGAATAAACCCTACTAGGCACCCAAATAATTACTACACCCGGGTTGAGTGTAGATTAATGTCCTATCAAATTCAAAGGACGTTATTATTGCGTAGGAGTTTGAACCCTACCTTGTGGTTTAAAGTCTGAAAACTTATCCACAAGACCTAAACACATCGGTAAGGCCACTGGTTAGGGTGAGGAAGGGGTCAGGGTGAGAAAGGGGTCGGGGCCTCTCTTTCTCTTCTTTCTTTTCTCTCATACCCCTCCCCCCTCCCCACTATATTCGCCATTAAATATTTTGATAGTAGCACGTGTCTCTTAGCCCCCGTATAGCTACTCCACTGCACGCTATGACAGTAAAGCTGAAGAAAACATGGCAAAGTACATGTATATACGCTCAATTTCATCATCATCATCGTCCTAAAATTTATATGCTCCATCCAGCCTGTAGAGTCAACCAAGCATTGTATGGGCCATGGCTGCTTGATTTGTGATGTAAAGAGATGCCCTTCTTCCTAATGTATCCGATGACAGACGTAATGTTTACCCCCCGTGAACATCTGTTGAAATTGGACGTAAACCGTCGGCTAGGGGACTCATTACTTTGAATGTATTTTCTCGGACCAGTGATTGACATTTTGTTATAAAAACGCCGAATCCATCGAACGTTACTCATCCCCTCTCCCGCTCTGTCTCCACTTCTCTCTCTCTGCCAATTTGAATACTCCGTGCATACAATTTGTCCGGTTGCAGCAATGCATACTCTTTCCTCGTTAAATAGCCTACATGATTTTTTGTCCTATTTTGTGATAAGGTATTCCAGGCTCATTATGATCGAAAATGCAAGGCATACCTTAATGCCAATCTTAATTGTTGATTTCCGTTATTGACATAGCGTTTTCGGAGAATCTGTCTCACAAAATGAGCAAAATCTAAATTTACTGAAACGAGTTTTCCTTTTTTAATTTCATTCAGCTTTCAAATTCCTCAAATAAAAAAAAATAAATAAAAAAAAATTACATTTTATTTCTGGAGTGTTTCCAATGCGTAAACCTATTTCGAGTGCTACTCATCATGACGCTCTATGTTCAAACACGGTTATACACCCTTATCATAAAATGCCATGTTCAATTGTGCCTTAATTTAATTAATTTCATGGAAGCCCGGATGTTGGGGAAAATTCATGAGCGATATCCTGAATGCACATCCACGATTTTGATCGCAAGTGGAAAGAAGAAGGTCAAACCTTACCAATATATTTTTACCAACACCTCGTGGAGTACGTTGTTTGACGTCTAAATCATTCAACGAAAAGTGATGGTAATGTAATAATCATCCTGATTGTAATATTAGGTATTAAATGAAGTCTTAGAATCCATATAATCGGCAACAATGCAATCAGTCAATAAATCCATGTATTTTGTTTGCATTCATCAAACAATCAATCAATCAATCAATCATCAAACCAACCAATCAAATAATAGCTCACTAAAATCAATCAACCAATCATTCAAACCATCAATCTATATCAATCAGACAATAAAGCAATCAACCAATCAACCAATCAAACTGGCAGGTATAGTAATGAATTATCAACTAATCAAATAGCCAATCAATAGCTAAGTCAGTCGTCCAATCAATCGATAAGTTGACTATTGATGGATTGCCATCAACATTAACCCACTCAATCGAGAGTAACAAACACTCAATCAACCAACCAATACATTATTCACGCAAGTAACCTAATAATCGATTGATCAACTAATCTACCAATCAAGAAATTAATCAATCAATTAGTGAATAATTCATTTTTATCTATCTATCAATTAATAAGTTAATTATTAATCAAGCAATTTATAAGCCATTCCATCTTTCGATGATTCAACCAGTCACCTCAATCAATCATCGTCAACCTTCCTCTCTGGTATACACGAATCAAGTCAAATACTAGCACACTTTTGCAATGTATCTAGAATCAACAACGTAAAAGTTTAAACTCTTACGTGTAGCTACCAAAACCAACCAACTTAACAAACATACATGAGCAAGAACTTACAATAACACCCATCATTCTCGGCCATGGAATGCATCCCAATCAACATCTCACTTGGCTAACACATTAATAAAAACAAGCTTAAACATGTAGTTTAATGGAATATATTTAATTTAGACCAAAAGGATAATTCTTTACAGATATATGTTTTGAATGAAATGCCGAAAATATCATAAATTAAACTTTAATTGATATAACCTAGGTATCGTAATCCAAAAGTCCGAAAGCAAATTCCTTTTAGAATAGATAATCAACATCGTTCAAATATTTTGCCAAAAAATGAAATCGACTGAGCTGAGTTGGTAATTCATGTTTGTCGTAGCCCCACACACAAAAATCATTCTCAAAATATATCGAAGATTGTTATATCATAACAATGATCTTTCCGATGAAAAGCATAATTGCTATTATGAGTGATTTTTTGAAAAATATCTACGATACATATAATAAGAGAAAGATAGTAAAAGGTTAGGAAATAAGTATAACCGCTACGAGAATACAAATTATTTACCGCTAATAACTCTATATAATTTATTTCTCAAAAATGTTTTCTTTATTCACATATTAGCACACTGAAATAGCTCAAAAGGAAAGCTGCTAAAATTGTTACAAGAATAATTTTGTAAAGGTCGGGATGATGAGTTAACTAATTCTTAAACTTTATTTTGAAGCAATTGTTATTTTTGATTAGCAGACGGGTAGAACAGTCTCATATTCTTCAAAGTGCTTTCAAGACGTTATTGAAACATTCATCTATATTTTAGTCCTCTATCACTTAGATTTTAGACTCTCTGAAAACCGATCACAACCGAGCAAGCTTTACCTCTAACAAAAATACGATGAATTGGACGATGAATACAACAAAGATAGGAATGTTTACGATTTTGAAGGAAACCAAACAAATGCGACTACATAACGTTCTTATTTACATATTGCACCTTATAGCTCTTAATTTACTAATTGTTGCAAGTCAGTTTAACTGCTACATCATATTTACAACTATACACGTACAAGAACAAAAATAACGGCAAACTACGACGAAAGAGAAGAAGGAAGTAGAAAGATAGTAATCAGTTAATTTTAGGGGGAAATGTAATTATAGTTATTATTATTTAAATATATAAATGTTTCAAAAACAGCCGAGTAGCTTACATTCAAATAAGCCTGATACACCGATTCAATTTTAGTAGGATATTTTGTTTCCATGTTTGTCTTAGGGTCTATATCTTATGAGTTAGACAATATTCAAAATAGTTTTTAAAATGTAATAACTATTCTGCATATTGTTAGGTACAGACGCCAAGTTTAACATTAACCTGTGAATACAGTTTTGAAATATTAAATGCTGTTTAGAATTGTTTTAGCCTTTGAAGTGTCTTCGGTCCCACGTATAAGTTCTAGCGTTGGTTTGGTAAGTAATCCCATAGTCCCACTTGCAGGTTTTGGTGTAGGGTGTTGGCTGGCCGTCGCGGATTTACTCCATGTCAGTCATCTCGTCAACAGTTTCCCTCCTGTTTCTGGAGACCAGTTCGGCGATGTCTTCAGGGGTGCTGCCTCGTTTCCTCATGCAGAAATCTTGGGCCAGGCTGTCAAGGAAAAAGTCGTTACAGAAGTTTCGCTTCCTGGCGCTTTGGTATGTGTTGTGTAGTTGGTCTAGGATGGCGGCCAAGTCTTGCTTTTGCTGCAGGATGATAAGAAAACAAGAGAAAAACAAACATATTTAGTGGTTGCATTCCCCAGGGCATAACAAAGAAAAGTTGATACTTACAGGTCTATTTCCTTTAGGAATGTAGGCCTATACAAGCGAACACATGTCAGCTGTTTGAAGGTAGTAATCAGGTATATACAGTTTGTAATTAATTACATGAACTGAGAGAAATTTTCATCGATAAAGTGTCATTATCCTACTGAGTGCATATGCAAAGGCTGCACATGAAATCTAAAAGAAATCTACATGGAAATGAAAAGCTTACTCGAGGACACTGCTAAATAACGATGTCAAGTAAACATGTTCTGATTAACATGATTAATGAACCACGTAGACGCCGTGTAGACATGTCACATGGATGGGAGGGGATGACAACCCCCCCCCCCCACTCCTCGACACACACATTCACTCACTCTGCGGGTGAAACTTTCGGATGAGGGGTAGGAAATTGCTGTCAGCGACTTTAACTCTTGATTTACAATCATGTTGCTGTATGCGTTCAGTTGAAGAAAAAAAAAAAGGTTTGATGATTTGTTTCAATTTTTTTTGTCTGAGATTTTATCATCCTCTATTGAATGTCGTCAAACTTGGGCGAAGTCTTGTGCTATTAATATCAGATTTTTTTGTTCTGTTTTAACTTTTATTTTATCTCATGAAAATTCATGTATTTAAGGTAGGAAATTCAAAGCGTCAAAGCTGAAAATTGTTAAGAGATAAATGAAAGAGAATAAAAGATTTATAGAGACACATATTGATAAAGAAGATTGAGAGAGATAGAGACTGAGAGTGGAAGATAGAGGGAAGGAGGGAGAGAGAGAGAGATGGACAGAACATTACATCCTAAACACAGATTTGCATTCATTTCAAGTCGAGTCACCCGATCATTGTACATCAATTAATAAATTCCCCTGACGCCTAGCCAGCCTTGAGCTTGTAATAAAATCTTATAAATATCCTCATTCAAAACCAATCATTGACCATATGTCATTTTTTAATGCATATTATAGACATAGAGACTATGAATGACATCTGTTTGGTAATAATCGTTTTGTGACTCATACAATTACCCGAATTTATCTGGTTTAATAATAATAATATTTCTTGTTTTACCCAGCGTAGTCTCATCAGTAATTAATACTGTTCTCCCTGAGGGCCCTGCAATCATATTATTACCCCGCTTCTATGATTACTTTTACTGGTTACATCGATGATAATTTAGATAAGGAGGCATCATCAAATGTAACGCAATACATTTATTTGCAATTTAAAAAACATTCAAGCCATTCGTCACGCCTTGCCCACTAAATGTTGTTGCAAAATACACATTTTTCTCCCCTGTCTGTCGGTCTCTGTCTGTCTCTCTGTCTGTCTCTCTCTCTCTCTCTCTCTCTCCCTCTCTATCTCTCTTTCTTTGCGGTTTGTTGTTTCCCCTCTTCCTTTTTCGCTCTCTTTATCTCGGCCCCTTTTGTGAAATTCTCTCTATATAATTTGACATTCCCAAACATAACATCACCAGGACCCAATCAAATTCCCTCGGCGGCGAAAGGAAAAGCAATCTAAATACTTAAATTTATTTTAATTTCAACCTCGTCTCCCGGAAGATCATGTGAAATCAATAGAACTGCGATGGCCAGTCTATATGATGGTGATTCTCCTGGGCGTTCGGAGGTGTGTCTAGCACGCAACGCCCGTGGTCTCATGGGGACGAGGTTGACACGTTACCCTCGCACCCGGGACCAGTTTCATTCGAAGGCTAATACATCTCTAGTAGATTCATTGTACTGATGGAATGACCAGGCACCGAAAACTATCAAACCTTTCCTCGAATTCATTCAAAGTGACAAGATTATACATAGGCTATATTCAACTTGAATTGCCTGGGATCGTCCATTACTGTTACACCGTGAGGAGTCAGGTCTCACGGCCAATTCAATATGCAATCATAGAGAAAGATAATCTATCCGCCATTTTGTCTAAGTCTGGATTGTTACCTAACGCTACTATCCACTCCTGAAAAGTTCATCCAACTTTCCCGGCGTGCACTTCGCTTCGTCTCAAGCCGGTGCATATATGTGTTAATTACTCCAGCATTCGCGCCTTCTTTACTCTTACCTTAGGAAAGGTAATAAAGCATTCGCAGTGGCTATTTGCTTCATGTTGCAAATCAAATAATCGTATAAGATATGCAAGGGGTGCTTTACCGACATCAAACTCTCTCTGGCCAGTTCAAGAGGGCAAGAACGTGAGCTGTTGGATATTAAATGAAGTTTGTTTACTTAAAGATGATATCACGTACTCTTCTACCTTGCATTCCCGAGTGGCAACACAGCCATCGGATATGACCCTTAATATCCTGTAAATCAGATCAATTATTCGTGGATTGACGCTGTTCAGTCATGACAATAATTCTGATCGGACATCAGAATCCAACTCTAATCAAAGAACTGTAAAACATTTTACATTCTCTCAAAGAGTAATGAGCATGTATTCATGCTAATGTGAGTCATTACTCTTTACTCAATCTGCTCCCCTCCTGCCACACTTGTCATTATTAAAATGTTTTCATTCTTGTCCTTAATTTCATTCTACTACATCAATCCATATGAAGTCAAGTATAGAATTGTAAGAAAAATAACGAACAGGAATTAGAATTAATCCTCTTTTTCGAACTAATCCGAGGATCGACATGGGATTATATTAATAATGCTTCCAGTCCTGTCAAGTCAAAATCTCCACTATACTATATTATTTTCGAAACATTAATTTTAATTCAAAGCATAAACGACCTGAAAATTATGACTGATTAGAGAGATTTCGGAGAAAAATCATGTCAGCTCTAAATGTCAACTCAATTTAATTTCCATTAGTGGTAATGAGTAAAATGTTTCCTCTTTGCCATTTACAATAGACCAGAGTAAGCGCGAAATTCTGTTTTATTATGACAAATTATAGTCAAAAGCTTTGACAGCTCTTTCAAATTTGACAACTGCTAATGGCGGCACGATATTCGCCCCAATGTGCTTTAATTCTATTTCCAATGGCTCTGTCAACGTGCGATGCCTTTCACATTAAAATAAGTACAATGGAATTGACTTCATAACAGTGTAATAATAATAGAAGCTGCATGCCTTTTTCTTTAAAAGGCAATACGCATGTTTGTTTGAAATTGAGCAATGAAAGAAATTGGCATTAGAAGACTAAGTCATAATTAAATACATGAATATCGAAAGCTCATCTCTTTCAGATATCTTTGAGTAAGTTTCGACAAAGACTTGTAGATCATACACGTCCACACGAACTGAACTCTTTAGTACATTTTTTAATCAGAAGACTGATGAGGTGCTAATATGAAATAAATAATACTTTATTGGCAAATACTAACGCGCCCAAAATAATTCATATAGAGAAAGATATTGATGAACAACAGAATTGAGAGAAAACATGATCAGTGCTAAAAAAATAAGAGTGTAAAGATATTTAAGATACCATTAACAATATTTATTCAACCTTTCATGGAAAACAGACGATAAAGAGTTTTTCTATTGACGAAAAGCTTAAACGTTTTATCGCCTTAACAGTATCGTGCAGATCTGATAACATCTTCGCTTGGGGTTATATCTTGTGATTGATTTCCTCTTTGTTACAATACAAAACAAATCACCCATTACTTGCAGCAAACTGGTTATTCCTGCGTCCAATATCTATTTTCTCCTGCGATTTGACACTTTAAAGGGATTTTTGTCGAAAATAAATAGCAATGATTTGAAGAACAGTTGGATATCTGATACCCGTTTAATCTTATTTGTTCCAATGACATTTAAAGCGTTTTCTTTCTTACGGCATTTACTGGTATTCAAATTTTTTCGAGCTTAGATAAAAGTGGTTGGTTTGTGCTGATATATCTTTTAACTGTTTTGAATAACCTTTAACAATATCGTATTATATGTGTATATTAGTTTTTGTTACAGATAAACATCTCTATATTTGTATTGATATGTTTTTGAGTGCATTTCGTTGAAATAAAGGCTACTTAGATTAAAAATGTCCCTCAAATTACTATTTTTCGAAGAAAAAAAGTCGTATGGTGTTTGTTTTCATGGCCTATTGTGATCATTAAGATATTTATCTTAAAATCTTCGTCATAGTACTCCTTCTATCATTTACATAGGCTAGTAGACCTACTTTGAAAGTTACCAATCATTCCCATTGTGCATTTCTAATCTAAAGTTGGATGATTAACAAGATACGAAAAAAGGCCAGCTCCGCAAGAAACTTTCTTTTTCCAGAACATTTGCAGATAATCTTCTCCAATTTCACACGACGATGCTGAGTTGTGCTTGCGGCAAGGTAAACCTATTTAAAACAAACTAGATCACACTCTCTTCTATCAACCTGGATATCAATGATTCTATAATCATCTACTTGAAACTTAGAATTCAAACTTTAAAGACCATATTTTACGTGTAGCTTGGGGCTCTTCAAAGGTTTTAAAAAGTTCGCTGCACACCGTTCAACATTAGACGAAGCATGTCACACAATGTTGAATGTTCAACTAAAAACAAAGGAATGCGCTTTCGACGCACGAACTCATGATCACGTTTTTTTTTTTTAGTTTTTTTTTTTAAAGAAAGCGCTCTTCCTGCGGGACTGGACCTTTTTTTTTACAATGGAATTCATCTTACTTCGTTTCGCATGATGACGCCAAATGAAACGTGTCTCTAGGTCAACAATCAATTTCATATTTGATTTATTCTACATAGCTCTAATTAATCACACGATCAGACCTCTTTATTCGTTTCCTCAAGCTAGCCTTGAGTCGGTGTAAAGTCAACTTGGATTTAATCGGGCTTAATGACGAGGAAATGACGGCGTCTCAGGAGCACTCACTCGGCATCAGGTCTGATATGTTATAATTTAACAATAAATAACCTTGATTTATCCGCAAAAACTGACCTTTACCAGTGGACCATGAGTACTACTGTCGGACTGGACAGTCGGTGGTCCACTTTCCGAAAAGGGTAAATTTCTCTCCGAGTACTCCAAAACTATCACCGAACATAGAAATGTAGGGCAGATGAACTCTCATAAGAGTTGTCAGAGGGCCCGAGAGATAGAAATATATTGGTCTCGTGGGCCGTCGGTCTCGTGGGCTGTAGCTGGTCCCCAAAGTTTCAAAACGGTTTTGGACGTACTGTATTTTCTAAAATTGCTCATCCACCTCATTTGCTATTTAATGGCCATCTGTACTAGTTTGGCTAGGAGGGATTAGACCACCCAGGAAGGTCACTGACAAGTGGCTATCTCATCAACTCAGCTCTCAATTAACGTAGGAAAAAGAGGATCATGGGGGACCAATGGTCACCGATTAGGCAATGTTTTCTATATAGAGGAAGCAAGTAGCCCCAAGTTGTACGGTGGGCCTTTAATTGATGCGACGAAATAATGCCAAAATTAAATGTACATCACTAGCTTTATAAATGGTTTTGAATACACTTGAAAAAGTTGCGCTCCTATGATTAAATCTAGTTCTGGAAATGAAGGGATTGTACACAACCAGAACGAAATATAAGTATAATTCATAAATACCGTTATATTAATCTCAGTCCTAAGTTTTTTTTTCCATAGTGGTTGAATGAGAAAATAGAAAGGGGCAATATGCAGCGTAAACAAGAATTTATGTGTATAAGTGCATAAGGGCACAGACTTTTTGATAACGGAGATTCATACGGTTAAAATGTATCGGAATGTCAATGTTTGCAGAAAAATATTTCGAGACAGATAAAACAAACAATAAGTGTGGGCGTACTATGAGGGTAGGTTGTTGATTAGAAGTGGGAGAGGAAATAGCGAGAGACAAGCGAGTTTTAGAGAGATGCGGATCAAAAGAGAAAGAGAGACAGCATATAGATACTGGTGGGTATGCGATAAGGATGGGGAAGAATGAAGTAAATTTGTGAAAGAGAGGAACAGAGAAAGAGTGAAAGAGAGAGAGAGAGAGAGAAACAAAATAGATGAATATAGATTGATACTGAGAGAAAGATTAAAAGAGAGAGGTACGATGGGTAAGAGCATGGACCTACTAGTAGGTCCATGGTGAGAGTAAAGAAGGAAAACAAAAGAGAAAGCGAGGGAACGTAAAGAACTAGTAGGTCCATGGTGAGAGTAAAGAAGGAAAACAAAAGAGAAAGCGAGGGAACGTAAAGAAGAGGGAAAGAGTAAGTAAGAGAAAAGATAGACAGGGACAAAAGATAATCAGACACAGATTGATTTCATCAGCAAACGAGGTATGGCTATTTACAGAGTGTAACATTATGCACATCACGGTGCGTTCATATCTACCATAGACTAAAATTACGAAATTTCTCTCGGGGCGTGAGAGTCAGAGACAAAGAGAGAGAGGGAGAGTGGGAGGGAGGGAGGGAAATAAAGAAACGGAGCAGGGTAGATAGGAGGGACATGGAAAGGAAGGAGCAAAGACAGAGTTTATGTATGTGGGTAATAGAGAGAGATAACTAGATTTAGTAGAAAGAGAGAGGTAAAGATACAGAGGCACAGAGGGTGTGTGTGTGTGTGTGTGTGTTCAGAGTGAGAGAGAGAGAGAGAGTCATATAGAAAGAGGGAAATACTAAGAGAGAGAGAGAGAGAGAGATAGGGAGGTAGGTAGGTAAAATAAAAGAATGTAAAGGCCTTTTCGTCCCGATTAGTCCACATGTACCAAAGACTAAATTGACAAATTCACATCTTTCAGACAGAGAGGCATGACGTCGGCTTGGGTATGGGGGTGATTTTTCAAAGAAAGCTTTGCGGTGAGACATGATACCTGGCCACTTGACTTGTGTAAATATCAAATGCCTCAGAATTTAGACATCATGCGTAAGACTCTTGTCAGTTCTTAACTCTACTACGATGGGTCAGGTTATGGTTTTAGTGGTAACGGTTGCCTTGGTTTTAATGTCAGAGTGTAGTAAGGGAACAGTACAGAGGTGTATCCATAATTTGTTTTCAGTGGGGGATCTTTTGGGTGAATCATAGAATTAGTAAGATAGGGATAGCAATCGAGCGTTGACAAAAATTACTTTGAATTATTGTAACCTGACATTCTCAGGCGTTTCAAAGCTAATATTGTACTAACTATGACATAATCGTAGGACACTAGTGGGAGCAGGTGCGGAGGGAGAGAAAGGGGGGGGGGGGGGGCTCCCTAGGCCTCCATTCAGCCAGTTCCTTCTCCCTTTCACCCTTATCTTTTCTCGAGAGGAGACGAACAACCCAAAGTTGTGACAAAATACAAAAAGTAACTTGAAGCAAGTAGCCAATCTACCTAAATCTCGACTTTTGAAAGGTCAAATATTTACATAGGATCATCAAGATACAAGCTAAAGCGAAAGTCTTTCAATTCAGTGACTTACATTAAAGACAAGCCTTTGGCTGGAGACTGTAATCTGGGAGTCTAGCCACTCCTTCCTTTATCTGACCACTCAAAGCTATTAATTTCAATTGATTGGTTTTGATGAAGCTAACATCTGTCAAACGCTGACATACGAATGACGCCAGAATTCAGTTTCACTCTTTATATGTCGCAAAGTTTACCAACATGTATCACAAAGAAAGTGTTATGAAAACAGTTTTCAATCGCTATGTCCCTGTCATTAGACATCTAGAAACAAGTTTTATTTCATGATTCAACTCACTACAATATCATTAACAATTTCCAGGATTTTCAATATTAAAGAGGAAGCGCATTTTCGTCCCTGCTCAAGAAATACAATATTTAAAAGTGGACTGTTTAAAGCTAATATGACATTGAAATTGTTACCTCAAGCTTGTGTTAAAGCATAGCTTCATCATCCGTAATAGAGAAGTTCAAAAACAGGGGACGTGTTGTAAGTGTTGAAATGTATTACATCCTTGAAAATTCAAAATCAAAATAGGATAAAACAATTATCCATCTCGCATTCATGATAATAACATTAAAGAAGTATTGGATGACATTTATCAGACGTCATAACATGGTAGTATACAGATCCCAACAAACAGTAAGATATATACGTCTTCATGGGCTTTACTGACTGTCATAAACAATATTATGAACATCCATTCAGCATGGATTTATGATTTTACACGTTTTATGGCCATTTTGTTCGCACACACACTAACACACACAAGTACACTCACGCACGCGCACACGGACACATGTACGCCCACACAAAATAATCTAGTTCTTATTCCTTCACTTGTGTTTTCTTTTTGAGTTGGTAAAGGACAAAGTATAGGGGAGGGACATATTGAATCATTCAAGAAACTACTCAAGTCACATCTATTCTGCTAGAAATTACTTATTACCAGCCTACATATACTTTACTGATCTCTGAGAAGTGTCTAACTGTTGTTTTAAGTGGCCCAAACATTGTGGAGCGTGTGTGCAGCACTTTGTAACTGCAAGGAAAAGGCGCTATATCAAATATCTTTTGGATTGGATTGGATTCTATCATTGAGTATCCTATTTCAAATCACAATTTACATCGTTGTTACATATACGACAGACAAATCGTAAACACCAGGACTTACAGACAGTAGTGCACATCTATTCCGAGGAATGGGGAGAGGGAGGAGTGTATTACAAATCAGGCCTCATTGTAGGACGTCCCTAGCCTGATTTTAAACAGAATTTAAAATATAAATATTTTCACTACTAAAAACGAAATTATATAAATTTTGTCAAAACACTCAAAATGTGTATCTCCCTATTTACACCCGTGCGTAAAGGTCAGGGCTGATTAAACGGGTGGGACTATATCGTAAACTACATGATAGAGCCTAATTCAAACTGAACTTTGCCTCAATAACTCATTATTTGGAAATGTGAGAAGTCATTGCATTTTTCATTTAGTCACTCTTGACATGAAGCAGTCCCACCGGATATTAAATCCGATGTTTCTTGACACTTTCCGAAATATGAGATAACTCAAATGACAGTTCTGACGTGTCTGCGCCCTTTTTTGACTGGCTTCTAAGTGTCTGTAGGCAAAGCTACTTCCACACAAAAAAGTAACGTGCGGCTGGTTTTAAGTATACAACATATCCTTTACTAATAAAAGATAGCCTTTATTACTACGTGATTTCCTTTCCTTTATTCGAATTTGAGAATGGTAGACTGTGGCTGCGAGTTCTGCAGCCTTTGAAATAAATCAAGGGCCTATCATTTTACTCAATCTTTCACAGTCATGACAGATTCTTATGAATATATAACACGGCCACATGTGCAAATATCAATTTTTACTTCTGTTGCAATTGAGAGTTGTCGCGCTGTAACGATGCTCTTGTTAACTGTAAACACGTTCAAAACTTGATTATCAACAAAGTATTATTTCATTCACCCTTCCATGATAAACTAAAGCCTGTACTACTGTATTTTCTTATTCTTCTCGTGTACTATCAGAGAAATATAATAATGTAATTATTTCGTTGCTGTCGGACGCCAACTAAGACCAAAAAACAACAACAACAACAACGGGGACGTAAATCCCCATTAAATGCGTATCACTACAGCTTGGTTGAGTGTTACGCGCGCCATGAAGAAAGCAATTCAAAATCTTGATAATTTCTATTTTTAAGACGGTCGTTACACTATGCTTCATATGGTAGAAGCCTTGGAGAGAATCAAGGAACTCAATCAGTATTAAGCGGATAAAAAAAAGAACGAGTTAAAAACTGAGCCGCATCAGTAATCTTTCATTGATATGAATGCACGCTTTAATGAGGATTATAAAGCGACAAAGCTAAGGATTAAAGAAAAAAAAGGCATTTTGAATTATTGATAACTGACAAGATAAAAAGGACATAGAAAGAAAGAAGATTCTAAAGTTTATATCATTGATTACCCCGAGAACTGTACCTGGAAATAGGCACTGGAACTATTTGATTTCCCTTTTCCTTTCCCAGAAGTAGTATCTTGCCAGATTTAAGATATGGACATTTTATTTTCCTCGCGTGAAGTTCTTTGTCTGTAAATAATCAGATCAAGGGTTGCACTTGTAAGTAAAGAAGATCAGGAAAGTTGATGACCCCCGTAAGACCCTTTTATTAACCATTTTTCTTTCCCATATAGCAATATTCATGACCCCACCTACATCCAAGTGCAGTATACGAGAGACATAGTAAATTATGACTGTAATGCCTTCGAGTCCACTCAAAAAAAGAAAGTACTTTGCTGAACTGAGCAGCACTGCGAGAAGAAAGTGTATAGATACCACTATAAAGGATTAAAATCCAATCGGATCCTACGTATTAATACCGGATGGAAGAAAAACAAAACGATAACATCATGATCAGTATGGACTCAATATCATGAATAGTGCAGATTAAGTTACACGAACCATGAAATCTTTTATTTTACACTCATGCATTACATGATGACGTGCATTTTTCTCCCCTACAATAAATTTATCTTTTTCTTCTCATTTTGAAAAGTGTAGTTGCCTTCGAAGTCTGGAAAGTCACATGAACATTGTGTCAAATGCGCTAATAAAAACTGTGATAGAGAGAATTTGTAAAATGCAAACATTGGTATCAGGATTTTAATCATAGAAAACGTGTTAGGTAGACTTTTAAATTTACAGCGCAGATATGCAATTTTACTTTTTTAAGCGTAAAGTAGTATATGAAACATTTAAAAATGTCTGATTTGCCAACCAAAACGTTTTACAACACAAACTGAGATGTGATGGCATGCAAACAAGGATCGAATTCGTGATGGGTGTGGTAACCGGGACGAGTTGATACTCGATTCTAGACTTTGTCTCAGCCTTTATAGGGAGCCTCATGAATCTGTTTCCAAACATGGTTGATTAATCATAGTTGGATTAAATTAATCCCTGGAATGAGTGATTCAAGCGTGAAGTACTTAAGATCCAATCTCGCTATGTCTGGTTGCTTAAGTATTCGTCTCGTGTCCAACTAGACGTTCAGAACGGGTTGGCATGGTTACCAAAAAGAAAAGGACGAATATGAGAAAAGTACACAGTATTATCATTTTTAGTAACGAAATGCATAAGACAACTACAATAAAGATAAATAAACAGCTAAGTAATACAAATCACTCGTTTTTATAGCTAGGTTTTCTGCATTAATCATCCCTATGATTACCGGTAGAAAAATGGGCGCATCAGTATTTACGATTAAGATAAAAGGGGACATTATTTTCCCAAAGATACATTAGGAAATCACATCTTTGTCACTATCCGAACTCAATCTTGGGAGTGACAACGATATTCAAAAGGCTTTACAATTTAATGACATCGGGAAATCTGCATTATTTTCCTAACAAAAGACCTTTCTTCCAAAAGCAGTTTTCTACAGTTGTTATTGCGTGGATGAAAAGCCTGCAGAATTTAAAATCACCCCCTTAGTAAGAAAAGCATAGAATGCATGAAATTGCCGACGTGTGAGCAATCCCTTCTCTTATGCAGGTAGATAAAAACAAAATTGCCAGATTAATTATGCATTAAGATGCATTTAGAGAGATGAATACTCTGGTGACTTGGCACGTTCGTTGGGAGGTTAGTCAAATTAAGAACTCATTTATTCCCCCTCCATGTCTTGACGTTATGTCACCAGTGGAATCCACAGGGGGTACGGGCTTAACCCCTTTAGCTCTCTATGACGCCACATTGCATCTTAATTACCACTTACAGGTAGGGAAAACATTCGCGAGGCTCAGCATAATTCTGAGGAGGGGTATTTTTTAAAAAAATAAATAAGTGATAATCTGAGGCTACTCCAATTCCACACGAGGAATGTCAGATTAACGTTAATTGGAAATAGAGTGTGCTCCGTATATAATATATGCCACACCATCGGCAAGATTTCTCAAATTGGAAAATAGGGATTAATTTTGGGACAGTTTATACAGTTTTTAAAACTCGGCAAATGACCTGCTTGTTACACTTATCAAATTCTTTTTCTTCAAAGGTGCAATCTAAAAACTTGGGCCCTGTTTAATAAAACTTGATATCAATAACAAGTTACAAGCTACTGTTATAAGCTACTGAAATCATGGCATCTGATTGGCTGAGAGCAAACTTGATATCAATAACAAGTTACAAGCTACTGTTATAAGCTACTGAAATCATGGCATCTGATTGGCTAAGAGCAAATTTCTCACATAAATATAGCAGTCGTTATAGATAACAAGCTTTATGAAACGGGCCCTAGTTCAGCATTTCGGAATAAGTTAGGGAGACTCCCTAAAGCCATACAGCTTACTTGATGAACAAAGAAACTTAGTATTACCTTATTAACACAAGACAAACCGAAACAAAACAAAACAAACACAATTCAAGTGCAAGTCGTTCTTGTTGATCAATAGAAACATAGATCTCGTGTGTTTCTCACGCTCTGTATCATTCACCTTCCCCTTACCAGCATCCTCCCACTCCCTTTTCTTCCGGAAACATGGATAAACTAATCAATAAACCCACCCACACATTCAGCTATCTGGTAGTCAATATAGTGACAACATGTTAAGTGTATCACAAGGTCATGGTTTCCTCTGTTTTTTTCCTTAGCTCTTTATTGACATCTGCGCCGTTTGATTCTCATTATATTCATCAAGACAAAGCTGCAGTTTTGCATTGATTTTGTCAGTTGTTATTTCTCTCCTTCCTCATCATTTTTCGTTCAGAAAAGGAAAGATTTCTGTAATAATTTGGTTTCACATCATAGATTTTTCCCCTTTTGTACACATAGAGCAGACACAACATGTCTCTTATCCGTTCCTCTAGAACATGTGTAAAGGCATGTTCAATCTGTAGGAAAGCTATAAGAAACTCATCAAAAAACGCATTAAAAATCAGCGTTTGGCGAAAGGAGAGTACATACTAGTATATTTGTAATTGATTATAAAGAAACGTCGTATGAAGGAACTGACGTGGTCAGTTGACAGTCTAAGTTGGCCAATCACGAGAGCGCGGTCACGCTTAACCCCGCCCAATTATATGATGTTCGTACGATACGAGGTTCAGAATAGAAAGGGATGCTGATACTTCATCTATTTTTTCAATTTTTAATATACGACGTTTGGTTATGCGACGTCACTTTATATGACGTCAAAATACAAATTTGAAATTACTTTTCGTACCATTTGTCATTCTGTCATCTTGTGTGTACTGTCAAATTTATATTATTTTCCTTCAGTCGCATTTGCCCAAATTCCTTGAACAAGCTTATCTGACCTATAAACTCATTATAAAGATTCTACGTAGGTTGTAACAAGTAAAAGGTCAAGTTCACGGGATTTATCCATTGAAAACTGCCTACTCCAACAAAGAAACCTCAAGATCTTACGTCGGTTTTTGCTATCGGGTTCTGATAAGAGGAAAATAATTTTGAAAAGACATATCAGTATTAAAGCTACCCTATAAATAAGTGATAAGTTTCCCTTTCTCTAAATCTGTCCATATTCACCTTAAGGCTTAAAAGCCTTACTGACCTGTAATCTACTTTAAGACCAATATCTTATTGTAGTTGTTTATATCAAATTAAACAATGAAACGGATTTAATAAAAAATGGACTTTCCACAGTGTTTCCAGAGTCGCATGTGCATCGTATGAAGGCATATTTCTCATACATCTGAGCACAAAAGATTTCATAAACATGTCTGAGAAAGAATTAACCTGATTGAATTATTGGTGACTCGATAGAGACGGTATTAGTTATACGAGAGAAGGAATCAAATAGAGTAAAACGTAGACAATTCAATTTTTTGGTATAGAAAAGAATCTACGTCAAAGCACTTGCGCATTGTCTCTTCAAGATTGGACTTGGGGATGAATTGAATTATTGAAAAATTATCAGAGTTCCTTACAATGGCGTTAATGCTTTGGCGGAACGAGTGGAAAATCAATTACTGTTTCATCTGTGACGTCAGATATAGGAAATTCGTTAACCTTCGTCAGAGAAAGTTGAAAAGGTGGTAAAGATGAAAGAGTTTCAGGCGATGGCATTGCCTATATGGTATTTTGGAAGTAAAACGGTACAAAAGAAAGTCACTACAGAGGAAACGCGTTGAACTGCTGGAAACGTATCTTCATGCTTTCATCAAAATGTCACATCACTACCACGAGGATTGGCTTTGAGAAAATACTAGCTTTCCTTTAATATATCGTGAGTATTAAAGATAGAGCAGAGTAAGGGATAAGCATAGAAATCGATTAATGTTAATAATTGTATTTTCAGGAAACGATACACGCGACGAGCTAGTGTTTCAGGTTGTTACTGTTGTCAGAATGTTTTTGATTTCTGACATTCGTACTTTCTGAAATTTAGAGTTTAGTAAAGATGATTAGTATCTTTGAATTGTATTATATATCAAATGACAAAGAGTTGCATGAGAAATAGGAATTAATATAAACAAAATTTGTGAAAGCCTTGAGATCATTTCACTATCAGGGTGATCAAATCATATACTATTATATTGAATAAAAAATCAAGAATATTTTCATACAAAGAAGAATGTTCACGATAAGATTATCATAGCACCACACCCTTTTATGTTCACGCACATTACTTCAATTTTCCCGCCACTTTATATATTTTATTCCATCATGTTGCCTTCATTAGGGCATCAACAAAATGATAGTGATAAGGGCAATTTATGCAGAAAAAGAAAAGAACGGTTATTCACTGGCAGTCACTGCAGAGTATGAAGCATTATCGCATTACTTCGTAACATAATACAGCATTACAAACACAACTTCTTAACCCTCAGGAAATAGCCGAAAGGAAGGAAGAGAGTCTTGTCTGAAGATGATATATCTCTTTATTCAATTTTTTCCGCGATCTTAAAGTTTCTTGATCGAGGAAAAGTGAACAAACTGTGATGATGAAGATATCCAATTGCTGTGTAATCAGAACGATGATCGAAATCTGATTTGGAATCGAGGTTAGTTGAGATTCAGACGATGCCCTTGTTTTTAGAGTCTTCATTTTTCATTTTTATTTTAAACGTTGTTAAGTTTTTTTCTTTAAGCTGGAGATGAATGCTTGCCGCAGGGTAAATGAACAAAATGGAGATACTTGTAATGATGTACATGTATTAGCATATAGGGTGAGGGGAGGATAAAATAGCGCATACATATTTAAAAAAAATATATATATAGATGGAGATTTGTTTATACTGGGACTATGAGCAAATGAAGGTAAAGTGATGAAGAAACAATATCAAACAGGATGCAGTAGATTGCGTTATGCAAACAGAGAGAAAGACAGTGAGTGGTATACAGAGCCCATAATTCATGATAATGGTATAGAAGAAAAGAGGGTGATGAGAGGGGGAGATAGGGACAAACACGCATAGAGAGAGAGAGAGAGAGAAAGAGAGGGAAGGGGATGAAAGAAAGACAGAGGGAGAACGAAAGAGAGAGGGAAATGAGAGAGAGAGAGAGACAGGGGGAAAGAGAGAGAGAGAGAGAGAGAGAGAGAGAATGACAGGGGAGAGGGAAAAGAGGGGAGGGGATGAGAGAAAGACAGAGAGAGAACGAAAGAGAGAGGGAGATGAGAGAGAGAGAGAGAGAGAGAGAGAGAGAGATGGTGGGTAGAAGGCGTGAGATATAAGTGAGTCGGAAAGGGCCCAAACATGTCCAAAGAAAAAGAGGATGACGACTAATCGATATTAATGGAGTAGATAACTTGACCACGAAACCCCCTAGCGTGAGAGATGATGGCTTATGTGCCAAGGGACCTTTCGACATTCGCCATCGCAGATATTTTGTCACTTCGGCACATAATGATGACACGATGCTCTAGATAGGCTGGTGGTGGGTCCGTGCAGATGTTTCATGCCCTCTTATTATACCAAAGGGTATAACCGCGTGCCCCGTTTTACCATCTTTAACCCCCTTTACCACATCACGCTACCCCCTTCACTCTAGATTGCACCCGTTATGTGTATAACTGCCTGCTTTCCCTGTCTCTTTCTGCAGTATTTCACTAATTATTAACTTTCGAATCTCCCTTTATCAATAGCGTAGCTTTAAACGTCTTGGAAACATTGGATTAAGTAAGGGTATTGATGTGTCTATCACGTAGTCATAATAATGATGTGACATATTGCCTGCTTTTGCGTTATCTTTTCTATAAGGGCTACATCCTTCTCAAATCCATCACTCTATGTCTCTCGTACTGTCTCTCCCTATCTCTTTCATTTTCTCTCTCTTTCCTTCCCTCTGTCCCTGTTCCCCCATCCCCTCTCTCTCTATCTTCCCCTTTCTATCTATTCCTATGACCTTATACGCATGTATATCTATCTCCATACAAAAATCGTTAAAAAGACAAACAAATATCAACAACGAAACAACTTGTACAATCATAAGTGAAACCACAAAAAAGAACGCGGTATGAAATTTCATATCCGAGTTTTCTCCCCAAAGCCTGCAATTATGTGTTATATTTCCCACCGTCCAACTTGACGTGGCGATCATATAGCGAAAATGTGACATTGATAACATGTTCAATAGTCTGGAAGTAATCACAGAATTGTCGCTTTGATTACGAACCTCCCCGGGTATGACATTGGCAATGGCTTCAAGATAAATGTATTCTATCTGGCAAAAGCATTTGTTCAAAGGACATGTAAGCCATCTTGTGAAAAGAGTTTTGTTATTGACAGGATAATTCATTGAAAGATGACAACACTCTAGCTAGCGGTCAGGTTGACGTTTATTTACGCAGGTAGGTGCATCAGAATAATGGGCCGATGTCAGTCTAAGGTTGATTGGAATTGACGTTGGGACCAGTTTTTATTTCAAGGTCTGGAAGCGGAACTATAAATGACATTCGTGATTAAGATGCATGTGCATCTCTTAAAACTTTATATTAAAATGACCTTTCACTTCCATTTGCCAAAGAAAACATGACAGATGAAACTCAAATCATGTCACTTCAATATATGCCTTGATTTATTATTGTATACTCTGAGTGATGCCTGAAAAACAATTTTTTTTCTACTAGTTAATGAGAAAAAGGATGATATACTAAAAGAGGGACGAAGAAAAAGAAATTGAAGAAAAAAATCAAGAATTTATAAATGTGAAAGAGAAAATTGAGAAGAAAGGAAATGATGAGCAAGGCTATGGAACATCAGCTCCACGTTCAACCTTGACGCTAAATTGATTGTGAAGCATTTTCTAAAGGTAAAAGAAATAGGCAGATGTTAACATTTGAGAACACTTTAGAAATTATTCAAGCACATTTACGCCACAGACACTTGATTAAAACATGTAAATCATTACTTTTAAATGCATTATTTTTTCTCTAACAGAAGAAAGTATGATGGAGAAATTATTCTGAACTAAATTTATATTTAGATTGCACATTACGTCTGGAGGAAACATAATTCATAAGTCTGGAGGAAACATAATTCACTAAAAAAAAAAGACGACAAGAAAAAGAAAAATGAATGAAGAAGAAGAAGCGAAAATTTAGAACAAGAAGAAGAAGAAGAAGAGGAAGAGGAAGAAGAAGAAGAAGAAGACGACGAAGACAAGAAAACAGAAACAAAAACCTATGGTTTATGCCACGGATTATCTTAAGATTCCTTTTGAAATAATCAAACAAATTCCCATCTCAGTACCAATATCTTGGAGAAAGAACAAATATGATCTTAATTTGTGAGAGGGGTGGGGGACATGCCAGACGAGATTGAACAAAGTATACAACCAGGTTATATACAGATCGCGTCTTAGCTTTCTACAGCACCTTCAATCGACTAATCAAACCAACTACCCCCTAAGAGGGGTGTGCCAATCTTCGGGAAACCTCCCCAATGGAATGGAACAGCTACACCGAGGAAATTTAGATCGTGCTGAAATCGACTAATTAGGACAATTTAGAGGAGGAAGTGGAAAAAAGGAGAGCGAGGAGAGTTTCGGCAAATGTGTGTTTTGGAGGTTTTCGGTAAATACCCGAAAGTGCTTTGTACTCTTTCGGGAGAGATGTTACCATTTAACACGAAGTCCATTTTACGAAAATGACGTACAGAAATTCTGAGCATTCTATCATGTTGGTAAAGGATGAGCTAGGCCTGTTAGGGGTAAGATCCTGAAGTTATTCCCTCTGTACTTATCCTGCCAAGAGGTATTTTAAGAAGAATGTCTAAAATTCTCAATGAACGATATAGGCTGGGGGTAATTATGTTTGTAGGCATGAGGACGCTTCTTCGGAGTATTTGATTTAGAAAATAAAAAAAGAACACGTAATTTGTTTATGTCGTCCCCAAATATTGTACCGAAGTGTGCAATTTCATTTTCTTCTTTTCTTTTTTAAGATTGCGAAATATTATAACATTTAAACAATGATTTGTAGACAAAGCATCTTTCTTCAAATTTACTTTATGTACAACAGGGGGCAAGGGAGACATAATTAGATAGTACTATAATTTCATATAACTAGCTTTGACATTTTCTCGCTTTCTCACCTACTGGCGAAATACTCTAAATTTGTAAGGATAATTTGTACAGAAAAGCACGCTTCATATTTCCTCCATGTACAAAAGGAGACATAATTCGTTCGAATTGTCCTTTAATATCATTATTGACTTTGAAATTTCCTTGCTTTCTTACCTGCCAGCGAAATAGGCCTATTCTAAAATTTTGTAAGGGTATTGACCACGCTCAAAGGGCATAGGGAGAAAAGCAGGTGGTAGGGTGTCAAACAAAGCTCACATGCGACAAATGTAATGGCCGCTGGTCCATGACGTTTTGTTAATCTTTGTTCTGAAGTACTTCAAATCAATGACATTACCTTCAGCTCCTAAGCACACTAATAAAGGAGGAGAACAGGAGTCGTGACGCACAAGATACGTAGTATAGATTTGTAGGATCAGGTTATACACGGTGACGGTTTTATAATTAAGGTATTTTAAGAAGGATACAAGAAAACAGGAAGAATAAGTAAAACGGAAAGGTAAGAAGGAGATAACTTGAGATTACAACCCCAGACAAAATGACTATTTATGGACCTTTTCAGCACCAAATATAGGAGCTATTGTTCGTAAAAGAATATGATAGCCGCGACGTTTGTAAGGCTATCGCCCAAAGGGAGTGTCTCCTGTTGCGATATCCTTTTCTTCTCAAAAAGGGATAATCAGAAATAGGGCAAAAATAACGAAATTTGATCAAAATTAGGTTAAAAGGATTTCGTGCATTTCTATAAAGCAGTGATTGTTATAATTTCCTATTTTGGTCCATCTTTGTTATTCTGCATGCTGGAAGTGGATGCGAGTACAATCTACCCATCGATCGTTATCAATACTGCAAGGTCACCTGCAGTATTTGTTTCTCGGCCAAAGGAAAAGAGAAATAGACAAACACATCAAACGCAGAATAGTACTAGGCGCAGGGTTTGGTAAATGAGTAAAATATTCACAGTTCTATCACTAAGTAATGCATTCCGTACCGACTGTTAAGTGTGTACATAATAACTAGACCATGTTCAAGGTGCAGGCTCATTAAATTCGAATCAGTGTCATGCGATAGCAATATACCACGTCACGTATGAACATGTCATACAATGATATTTCTATTTACATCTATTTAAACACGCATCACTAGATCCCGTTCAACATCACGTATGAACATTTCATACAATGATATTTCTATTTACATCTATTTAAACACGCATCACTAGGTCCCGTTCAACATCACGTATGAACATGTCATACAATGATATTTCTTTTTACATCTATTTAAACACGCATCACTAGATCCCGTTCAACATCACGTATGAACATGTCATACAATGATATTTCTATTTACATTTATTTAAACACGCATCACTAGGTCCCGTTCAACATCACGTATGAACATTTCATACAATGATATTTCTATTTACATCCATTTAAACACGCATCACTAGATCCCGTTCAACATCACGTATGAACATTTCATACAATGATATTTCTATTTACATCTATTTAAACACGCATCACTAGATCCCGTTCAACATCACGTATGAACATTTCATACAATGATATTTCTATTTACATCTATTTAAACACGCATCACTAGATCCCGTTCAACATCACGTATGAACATTTCATACAATGATATTTCTATTTACATCTATTTAAACACGCATCACTAGATCCCGTTCAACATCACGTATGAACATTTCATACAATGATATTTCTATTTACATCTATTTAAACACGCATCACTAGATCCCGTTCAACATCACGTATGAACATTTCATACAATGATATTTCTATTTACATCTATTTAAACACGCATCACTAGATCCCGTTCCCTTTTTGATTGACATTTACTGTCGACTGAACATTTCGGTTAATCTTTGGTCGATTTTGGAGGCAAATCGATTTAATTGCTGAGAAGAACAATAGGAGGATACATGTAAAATCATCCACCGCTAAAAGTAATTTGAGGTAGAGGGTTATCATGCAAAAGACAGCAACAGACAGGACTATAGTCATTGATTAAATTAAATTTTGTGAATGAACAAACACCCGTCAAATTGTTACAAGTGTGGCCCTTTTAAAGGCTTAGGAGAAAACTTGAAAACGAATTAAAGTGATGTAAAATGAAATATCACAGATGGGCTTCATGTTACACGTAATCTACGTAATTCATCCTGCCTGTCTTTAAAAAAAAATATATATGATAACGTGCTTTTAATAGTGATTCAAAGATACCTTTTTAGTAATTGTGTAAGAAACATCATGTATCTTTGCATCAATATTCTGACGATGACATAACTAACAGTGTAATGATTCTAACTCATATACATAAGCATATTAAGCACGTGAAATGCATCTGCAGACCTGCCATAACTCTATTTTTGAGAGCAATCTTTTATATTTAACACCATCAAAGAAAGAAAGTAATATCGCAGGTCACTGTACTTAAAAAATAAACAGCAAATAAGGCAGATGCATAATGTTAAAGAATGGAAGTGATAATGGTCGCAAAGTTCAGTCTACTATCTTATATACCCTTTCTTAGTTTTAATTGGTGGTTATGTTTCGCCTGGTTGTCCATCGTTGCATATACTTTAACATCCCTTGAGGGTATACATTTAATATGCTTGAAATGAAGCGAGAATCAATGCGAAGAGAGCTGGCTTTCGCACGTCCGAGGCAGGGGCGAAGCTACAGGTGGTCATGGAGGCACATGCCCTCCAATCGAGGGGCGCCAAATACAAATAAAAAGCGGGAAAAGAGAAAAGGGGACAGCAAAAAGGGGGAAAGGGTGAGAAGACAAAACGCCCGGACCACTTCGCACACCTACCCCTAATCTCTTATCAGTAGCCTTGTATATTCGGATATCATTTTGAAAGTGGGACCAATGCCCCCAGTATTTCTAGTGCCCCTTCAATGGGTAGGTTCATGCTACGCCACTAACACGAGGTTCAATGATTTTCGGCAGCGTTTCCTGCTTTGTGTCATATAATCATTCCTAGGAAACCGATGGTTTTTAGGGCCACATAATGAGCAATTTGCTTTCATCCTTTCAACATCAGTTAAAGGGTTCGTTTCATTTTCGTGAATGAATTATACATTAACTTACAAAATAATGTTACTACTTGAAATAGCATGATGGAATACAAATTTAGGCCAAATGATCTTCATCATTCATAGAGTTTGGCAAAATAGAAATTTGCATGTTCATATCCACATTTGTATCAAAACAATTGTCGACCATTTCAAATTACAGCTGCACTGAATTGTCCTCACAATACGATATCATCCATGTACGAACAAAAAAAAAATGTGACTGGAATGTCTAACTTAGTAATTTGCTATTTAGGTCTCTAATAAACAATTTTCTATCAGAAATCATTGGTACTTGTAGATCATATGAATTACCTGTTTCATGAGGAAAAGTTGTGCACATAAATGTATTTTGAAATCATCAGCGCAATGAAAAAACAATTCACCAGAAATGTCAATCTCTTGGTAATCATGCTCGCTCCATTTTCTCCCAGAACTATAATTTCATGCATCAATGACGTATGTTATTTTTATTGCAGTAGAAATTATTTACGTGCTTGAAATGTCCAAAGCACTTCAGTACCAACAGAATAAAAACTCCATTAAATTTTAGCATTACATCGCCAGAAAAAAAAAACATGAAGGGATATAACTAAATCCTATCTGGAGTTGTCTCGATGCTAAAATCCTCTTATAGATATTCTTTTGATAAATCAGTTCTGATTTATTCAATTTCCTTGTCGTTAATCTTGAAAAGTTTGGCTAACAGATTTGAAAACTTGGTTGAAAACTGATAAATCGTAATGTCAAATGGATTGGACGGTATCCTGAGATTAATGCGCCGGTTGCTTTTTTCCCCTTACGGCATCGTCGCATGATTGCCGCACGTGCAAATTTTTGCACAAAATAATAGGAACCAAATAATTAAAGGAATCGAAAGGAATGATTGCATTGTGCGAATCAAGCTAGACCCTTTATGAACACCACATCAACCAATTCTAACACGTCCTTAGTGTTATTTGGTGTCAAGAAACACTAGAAAATGTAATCAATTATTCATTGTCCGATTAATTCTTCCACTCCTTCGAGTAGCCGAATAGCGATCGACTATGATTATCAGGTAAGTGCTGTAGTTTGAAGTTGCATGAATACTCACGTTTTAATTAATTTCATAAGAATCATCCACTTTCTTCTTTCCCTCACCCTCTCTCTCCCTGCCTTCAGAGGATTGGAATGACGGCCATGACGTAATCGAAATGACGTCTCTCTTTCGCAAGCATGTAAAGGGGTATTAAGGTTTTCCAGGTCTGTCTATTTCTCTTGATATTGCTTCATTGTATTTTCTCTGTTAAAACTTGATATTCGCGAATGCTTTAGTCCCGAAATAAATGAAATCAAATGAAGCTACTCTTCACAACGTGACCAGATCATCGAGTAGTTTGACCCATATCTAGTTGATATAGACATAGACACCACAGCAGAAGTAACTTCTGATATTCGGCCATTTCGTGGAGCTCCACAAAGTCCCCTTTCGTAGAGATTGTACATGTCTGAAACTCTTTGGATCTCCTTGATTTCACCTATGTGTGTGTGTGTGTGTATTTTTTTTTTTTTACAGACGTGTATCAATCAGATATGATTATTTACGTCTGGGGACCGACTTTTGAACGTCACCATCCGAAAGACGTGACTCAGTTTCGAACCTGCGTCCTCGGCTGAATCAGTTTGTAACTTCTACTTTTAGCTGGATTACAGGCACACGCAACAACGCCTATGCACATGTCACTACCATTTTTATCTCAATAGGCTATGGTCTGACCGTCCAGGAATGCGGACGCTTTGTCTCAGGAAATGAACAACGTGCGAGGGAAATGGCGGGAAGGAAATCAAGGATTGAGGCAAATCCGCTCAAGCGATTAGCAATGACTGATGACGGAGTGTTAATGACTTTGCGTGTTTGGATCAGCGAAGCAGTGGCAAAACCAGTCAGTTTAAAATGGAGGGGGTTACTCCTCCACTGCGAATGAATTCATTGGTCCGTGCTTTTGGGAGGTGGCAGAATACGGATCGTAAAGACTTTGAAGAAATCAATCTTAGGCAATTTCAGGAGCCTTCTTCATCTCTTCTTAAAGTATGCGAATACTACAATGATTTATCACATGCTTTCGGTGGGACTTACATCGGGGTATCGAAAGTGCCATTGAGTGCGATCGAGTTGAAGAAAAATAAAGGGGCCACATGCAAGCATCATGTTCTTGTTATGGGATGTTAGGGTTGCGTATCTGCAGGGCTCCATGTGGACTCGTCAGTGGTGGAGCCATGATGTAATTACACAAATAGCACAACAGGCTCTATAAGGGTTGGTATTAAATTTTCTGATTGTATGGTCGCCTTTTTAAAAATGAATCGAAAATTTCGTGTATTTTCAAGTGATGAGCATCTACTACAAAACAAAATATAATGCGTTTTTTGTCTCCGACGCCGAGGGAAGCTACAGGGAAGGGAGGGAGCTGAAAGGGGAACAACCCCTCCATCCTAACCACGCAAAGTGCAGGTATTTGTCTTGATACATTATTTTCATATTGAAAGTGGTGCGTGATGATGGACAAAGAAAGAGCGGGAGAATGACGCGCAAAATACATGCAGGTGAGCAGTTACCGTCTGCTTAACCGTGTTAACCTAATACGATTCTAAAAGGTCTTCTGTTTCGTCTGCCCTACAGAAGTATTATGCTGCAATACATTAGGAGGGGTGGAACGTATTTCTTAATTGCCACAAAAGAAAAGGGGAGAGATAGAAGATGTGGAAAAGAGAGAGAAAGAAAGAAAGAAAGAAAGAAAGAGAGAGAGAGAGAGAGAGAGAGGGGGGGGGGGGGTACAGAAAGATTCCGATCGGATGTTCTGTATCGCATGCCCAATCTAAGTCCTATGTTAAAATATATGCAGAGCTTCACATAATGCCCTTATTGCCACAAAAGGAAGAAAAAAGTGGTGGGAGAAAGAAAGAGAGAGAGAGAGAGAGAGAGAGAGATAATCTAAACTGGTATTTTCGTAGCGTGAGCCTTGTCATACCTTTATGAGTCCAATGTTGAAATATATATTTACAGGGGTTAAAGATGAAGTTGAGTTCTGGTCATGCGATTGCATTGTGAAAGAAACGCTGTGTAATCGACCAGAAAAGGTTGATCATCTAGCATATAAGAATTTGTGTGTATTGCAAGGTTCTGAAATCATCAAAATGATAAGAAATTTGGCCAAGTCTTGGTAAAGTTACAAACACTGTACACAGAAAGTTGTATATGGGACTACATAAATACATGGGGTAAAAATCCTCCCCGGATTTTTACGATGTTACATGACATATTTAGAATATGAAGGCATTTGAAGAGCCATGCTTTTCAGGGAACATGTCTTATCTGATGTTCTTCCACACTTGCATAATATGAATGATAACGCTCACAAATTATTTTTCACATCTTCCCAGAACTCAACCTTCTCTTTAAGTTGACCTTAATGTGCTACAAAGGAAGGGATGGAAAATGAGAAAGAGAGAGAAAGTGTAAGCACTAAGAGAGAGTAACAACGATGGATGTGAGTTCTGAAATTTCGCAGATGACTTGAAAATACGCAATTGTTAATGGTACATTAAGTCAGAAGGATTAAAGAATCAAGATGGTGACACACCAATACGCTTCGATACATCCGTCATTTATTATTTTCAACGAAAAATATCATACACATGCTAAGAGTATTTCTCCTTTGCTTCTCTTGGCAATTACAGGTATATGGATTTTAGTTTGAACGTTGTCGTTAGTTTGTTTTCTTTATAAATATAGTTTGGTTCGACATTGTCCTTTCATTGGCAACGTTTCAAATATTCACAAACATTGGCGAACTATGCGAGTTTATGCTACTCATTCTTAAATGCGTTTTGTTCTATGGAAGCATACAGGTGCTAAGTGCTGAGTTTTCGATGAAAACATTAACATGTGATGAAAGTATAACAAACAAAACTACACGCATCCATGGCAAAGAACAATAACGGTGCTTAAAGTACTAATATTAATATCGTTCAATATCTTGCCTATTAAAGGACGTTTACAGCTGGGACTCCAAACGTTCAACACTAAGTCCGGTGACGTATCCACAAGATCATAAATCCTATACTAATTCCAATACTGATTGTCCCCTGCCTAATTTGAAAAAAGTCAAGTGTACCTGGTATTATTTGCATGGTCATGCCATATTCATCTTTTTATTGATTCTTCTGTTGAAATCCAGGCTCCCCTATCGATAGCGAAACGTTTATATTAGTTAATTATCTGATTTAACTTTTAATCACATAAAGCACGAACTGAAACTTTGTGTTATCATTTCCCTTTCCCTTACCGAAAGGAGTGGGCATATACAAACGTGAGTTGTTATTATTATCACATGGTGATAACTTATTGTCAAGTCATCCAATCGATTTGCAGTTATAACCAAATACATGAAATAAGCTGCACCGATCCTAAGTTCAATAATATTAAGCAAATATTTTTAGAAAAATATCACAATATCATGGGAGAACAACCGATCATTTGAAAGCAAAACTGCTTCAATATAAAAGATGAAATTGCATCTCGAGGTGCCAGCAGAATACTGTTTGTCTATAATATACAGGTGATAAAGCTGGGCTGCAGTACGAACAGCTCAAAGCTATTCTGCAAATCAAGTTGCGCTAGCAGAAAACACAAGGAGGATGTTTGCTTTCGACCCCTTTAAATAATTGCTTGATAATAGTGCTCATTAAAACGACTGAAACTTCCCTCTAAGCTTCCCTACCAGCTCTATATCAAACGTAAATACCTCCACCTAGCTCCATGATACCAATCATAAGAACGAAATTACAGCATTCAGCCCCGAAGAAAGTCTCCCATGCTAGTCAAAAGAGCACATTGTTTTACGATAACTCCCCGACGGGATGTTATGTGATATGCATCGCAGTGTTGATGGAGGATTTATCCAGTATATTCCGAAGAGACACGCTCTCCTAATTAAAAACAAACGCACCTAGGCAATGTCTATGCAAGTCTAATTGCATGTTCTATATAAAAGTATAATTGTTTAGTTTTCACTTTTCTCTATTAGTCTAAGCCCAATAGCCACTCTACACTGCTCACCTCCCTCCCAAGCAAAACCTTTTATAAAATATACACGGCCAATATGGCGACCGTCGTGACAAGGCTGAAAGCATTAATTTTGAAAATGGTGTCAGATTGGCTAGTCAACGTCATGCCTTGAATTCCAATGGGAAAGCCTGATCTAATTTTCGGGGGATTTATGGTGACCGAATTTTGTCGGATTATTTAGACTTATCCCCTTTCCCTAAAACTAAAAAACAAATTGTGCAGGGCTATATAATAACTACGTTGTACTGGGTGTGGCCCTATTTTGCTCATATTATCGAAATTGCTCATTTTTGCTTCAGTCTGCTCGAATGCAAGAATATAAAACTTGTTCTATAACGAATTGAACAAAGATGATAAAGTTGATATCCTCATAACCAGTATTTGGTACCTAGTGCAGGCCAGAATATTGGGAAAATTCTCGTATAATATGGGATTATGTTAAAATGTATATACTCACCCTCACCAAATTAAATAAAGGAAGGAAAAGAACAGGGAACAAACATTATTTCCTCATTGATACGTGACATATTTGGCTAAATTATTAGTATTGCAAACACATTCCCGTGTTACGCGAGCAGAGGGTGGGGGCGAATGTGATAAGTTAACATTGATCCCCGATAAAAGGTAAAGAAATTGGTTTTAAAAAAATGGTAAAAATCATACGGCCTTGATTTATGGCACAGTACATACATTTGGCCTAGAATCTAGGCATTAAAAATATGTTCACGCGTTATATAAACAAGATGTTGAACTACTTGTCGAAATATTCTGTTTGTTCGCGATTTATACATTATCAAAACTAAATTTCACCTGTCACACAAAAGGGTGTAGAGCTGCCACCTGCAACTTAAGAAAAACTGGTTCCGCTCAATTCTATTTGAAAGCGTGCTCAAAAGGTAACATAGAGAAGTTTGGAATGGGGATTGGGCGACACTCATAATTTGTATGATGAATCTTTACCATCTCGTGTCATGGACAGCAGTTGTATTGTCAAAATGATAAGGTATTAGATGTAAAAAGAAATCATATCCTAAATTTAAACAACTTTAACAATTGAAGCTGAAATACACGTTGTAAATATAAAAAAAATACCCTTTTCACGATCTAAGATCTAATGATCTATGATTTTGTGAACTTCTCGTTTATTGAATAAATCATGTATTCGTTAAAGAATAAGAGCAATAGAGAGCAAGAGAGAAAGAGAGGAAGAGAGAGAGATAGAGAGAGAGAGAGAGAGATAGAGAGAGAGAGAGAAAAATAGACAGACAGAGAACGAGAGAGAGAGAGTCAACCCCTTAAGCTTAACTTAAATGACATTAATAAGACAGTATAATCATATCTACTCTTTCAATTTCATCTTTTCCAGGTCAACAGTCCCTCGATTTATATCATTTTTATCTTCTTTGTTTTGTATTCCGTGGTCTTTACCAACTAAATATCTGGTTTCTGATACGTCGATTCAGCACAACGACGATTCATTTCTTTGCCCGAGAGCGAGGGTATACGTTTTCTCCTCTCCGGAGTCGAATGGTTAGGACAGAAAAAGGAATAAATATTGCTCACAGAACGTCACGAGCAAACATTCAATTTTCAAAAGCATTGCGGCAAATTTCTCATCTGTTCGGCTCTGTTATTCAACCATTCATGGTGCCCGAAGGAAAGGCTATGCTTTCATCTGTCTCTCAATCTCGGCACGTGACTGCTTATAACATAACAAAAATAGGACGGACTGCGATATGTTATGAGAGAAGGAAGTTAAATAGAGGAAATCTAATACGGCGTTGGCTATGCAATCAGAATGAAAATAACTCGATCAGGTGATGCAATCGGTGAAAATGATTTCCTTCAAAGAATTCAGACCTTGTGGACTACAAGAGCCATGCATTTCCGCGAGATAAGAAGAATTACTAGAACTAGATGAAGAAAAAGTGAAAAATTATTCCATTTCTATTTTTTTTTAAATAACTAGACAAACCACTTTACAGTTTTCTCATTGAAAGGATTCACATAGCAAATACTCTTTTATCTCTTTTTCCTCTTTCCCTCCGTTTTCCCGAGTGAACATCCTTTTCAATGTGCTTTCTGTCCTCATCATACGACCTAACATCTTAAATTGTCTTTCCTCTCGATGTTCAAAAGGGGTCTACGAGGGCATGTCTTGTCAATCATTTTATCATTTGGTTTACTATCTGCCCACGATATCTCAATTACTCTTCTCAAAACAAAACAAGGCAAAGCAAATTGATAAAAACAAAACGAATGAATCAGGAAAAATAGAATACGAAAAATATGCTGATTAAATTTGTTTACTCCTGGATTCATTCAAAGCGATTGTCTGTTGAAATGAAAAAAAGAAGTGAAAACTTAGACATGCTAGAATTATCTGCTCAGATCAAATTGTGCTTGATTGGTAAATAATATATACAAGCGGAGATGGATACGAAGTGGCAATTGTCTTAATGCGAACGAGCACTGTACAAGGATATGTCTACATTTCTCCATCTTTACTAATCGAACAAAAAAACGTAATTTAGAAATGGGAATGATCCATCAGCAGTAGACTAATGGGCTTCATTTAACACGACCTAATTAACGACGATAGTGATTAAAGTGATTAGTATAATAGGTGACATTGGAATAACAAGCAGCTTTGTGGTCGAGACCTAATTAAATTAATGATATCTTGCATCATTAATTCATTAGGCCCAGGCCCATTAGGGTGGACAAAATAAATAGGCCTTCTTGTTTTTGTACGCAATTGTGAGCCGTCGTCTGATGATAATATATCAATTTTTCTTTCCAGATATCAAAGAAAACGTTGTACCATAATGGAAATAAACGTATTGAAAGAATTATATGGAACTTTTGCACATTTGCGCCAATAAGTAGAGATAAGGAGAATGAATTCTAACACAATTGAAATTTTTCATTTAGTATTTAACAATCTATTCAAACACTACGTTGGTGGAAGCCACAATATACCCTTACAAATATATTTTATAACTACGTTGTACGTTGTAAGTTGACAAATAACCCATGGGATTAATAGGAACAAAGTTTTTTTTGATAGTGTTCAATTTGTTTTTTAATCTACGGGGATAATACAAGCCACTATCATTTTATCAATGAATGATGAGCAGAATAATAAAAACGGTCTGCTGTATAACGGGAAATTATTATGTTAACAACTTTCCAATTTGTTGTTAATATTCCTCACATTTTACGGTGGTACACACTAATCACAGTGTCAACTCATAAAACATTTTTAACCAGCGTAAGCCGGTGTACTAAGAAATGTATAATTTTTTTTACGTGGATCAATATGTTAGCCTCTGAGAATATTAACATTAACCATTAAGTTCCTGGAATTTGTGAGGAAAGATGGCGGTGTGTATTACTTCGGTTCGGCCAAAAGTTGCTTTAGGGTGTGAGAGTTACTGGCAGAGGACAGAATGAGTGAAGGCGTTGCAAAGATTGATTACTCGAGTGGGACTTCAAACCTTTAAGCATGCTAATTATAGGTGACTCCAAAATGTCAAACAATCCATATCTGTGTTTCTGCCGGCGACGTCTTCAAAATGCTATTGTAAATGTTTTGCTTCACAATCCATACGAAAAGGCCGACTGGAAGGATTTATACTTGGCGAAGAGGATTGGAATTACATAACCGTCAAACATAGTGAGAGACGCTGTCACATTGTCCTTACATTACCCCTCTTAGTTTTCCCTCTAACTGGCAAGGCTCCTCCAGCGATATAATGGCTTTAGACTTCATGATCACCCCCAAGAGACATGCTAGCGTAACAGACACCGCATACGTTATTCAAATGAACAGTACATGCGATATCATCGGGCAACTTAATTGATAAAGTAGAGTCAGATGTAGCTGTACGTTTGATCTTCCCGCTCATTTATCACGGTTTGTCATCAATCTCTTTTAAAATGTACAAGTTGCCAAATTACATAAATACATATAAATATCCTCCTTACGAATGGCCTGCAATGCACGGTGCAAATAAATCATAAATTGCACGATTCTCTTCGAGCCATATTTGGCATATATTTCAATAAAACGAGGATATCAGGAATTCACCAACTGTCACAAATCTGTTGATGCTGGTTTTGACCTGGATTACCGACCTAGCTAGCTTTCACGCTGGTCTTAAATATAATGTATGTTCGTGTTTGCTATTCAGAGATACCGCAAAATACCGCATTTCATAAGACAAATAACCTAATTTGATATGGGAGAAAAGAAATACCCGACAATCACCTCATAAAGGTAAGATACGAAGGAATATCATGTAAAATAATAAAAGCATTGTGACAAATACAGAACAAAGCGCTTATATGCACACTCAACATGTAGACCTACATGGTAATTTCTTCGATTTGAGGTCTTTAACCGTTTGATGTTTTCTTATTAGATGCAAAGTTTTCAACCTGTCTTTATCTATAGGATCTCCACTTTCTAATGCTATTTCATATCAATATCATGGATAATGACAATATATGGGTTTAAAATGACCTAAAGAACGTTCTCAACTGTAGTTACGACACTCTTGGTACTTTTGTGACGCACGCGAGGTCTCATGAAATACAGAAAAACCTCTTTTGACATACACCGTCACGCACAAAAGTCCCCTAAGGAAATATCATAAAGAAAAAATAATAATTGATATGATACATCTCCGCAGCGCGGGTCTCTGCCTTCTTGTACTTTCTATACATGGCGACACAAATGGCTGGTTTTAAAATTTACAAGAAACATTCTTGCTATTTGAAGAAAAAAAAAAACGTTTTGCATGTGCGTTTTGCATCAGGCGAAACTCATTTTCAAAGACGTATGAGTAACACAATGACATGAAACATTTGTATCAAAGCAAAGGAAATGCAAGGGGGAGGAGAAAAATTTCAATCACCATGGAAATTATTATTGATATATTGCTTGCCTAATTGTTATTGATATATTTCGTGCCTTAGCAATTCCTACCATTATCATGCCATTAAATTTGTCTGCACTTTAGTTTATTGGAATATTCCCAGTGAGGTAATTTCCAATCGTGTGCGAAGATGAATGGTCTCTAAAATATCTTTGTAATACAAAGGATTCGAATGTTGTAGATTTAACGTAAGCTATGGCAGGCACTTAGGTATTTTATGATATTCTAGCAAGGAGATGAAACTCTATTGTTCTGAACAAAATTAATTGATTATCATGTGAACTGGAAAAAGATGTTCAAAAGAAATTTGATGAATGTTAAGGAAAATAAAATGAAACAATTTAATTCTAAGACAATTTATAATTTGAATCCTGTAAAAAGAATGTTGTTTTTAGAAATAGATCATAGATCTAGAGATATCGTGTATTCATAGCACAAAATATTTTATTGTTGGATAGTCCCTAAAGGTATTTCCCATGCAACATCATGTCTATACTGTGGTAAGATCTAATGTGATAAACAAACATGATCAAAATCGATTGCCTCTTCATGAAAATTGGATCGAAGGGAGAAGGATGGGGGTTGTTCGTGGAGAATGATATATGAAGTTTGGAAATTAAAATTACCCACAACTTTTAACTATCGGTATCCTAAGGAAAGGCCCATACTGTGAACAAAAACTTCATCAATCATCAGTCAAAGCTATATACAAGTGTGTCAAAAAGCTGCAATGACATTTCCACCACGATGTGTTTCTACCACACTTTTACCCTCCAAAAGCATTTCCAAGCATTTTCCTACATACTAGTTTGCCATTTTGAAAAAGTTCTATGTGGTGTAATTCAAACTAACCCTATTGACGACCCATTCTCAAGCCAAGTCACATCCCCAATCTCACGTAACCCCTCTGGGGTCCCCCTCTCAATTATATCCAAATTACAGAGGCTAGTTTCCACGCCTTTATGGGTGGGTGTTGGTTACCCCAAATAGTGTGAGAGAGAGAGAAAGAAAAAAGATGTCGTGCAAATTTTGCTCCGACAATTAGCCTACTCTCCGTTGCATTTAATAATTGGGTTTTTGCGTGACTTGATGCGCTTCGTTTCCTTTTATGAAGACGTCACGAGAAATGGAGATTGGTTTTCAGTTAGCTTGCGAGATGATATCGATTCGATTTCTATTTAAAGATTGGCAATGATACCGCAATCATAATTATGTGGATCAAGGAAACAATAAGCTGTTAAAAACATTTGATTGTGACGTCGTTGTTGCTCTATCGTTAACCTTTTGTGTAGAGTTATGTTCTGCATTATTCAGAGCAGAGATATTTCAAACGTGTTAACCATCGACATCACGCGCAATTGCAGCAACCATCAGTACCGCCATCCATCCACGCTGCCATCACCACCAACACCACCACCACCACCACCACCAACACCACCACCATCACCACCACCATGAAATCACCATCAACATTTCCATAATTTCATCACAATAACCATCATAATCATTGTTGTTATGACCCAAACCACAACAATCATCATCATCTACATCATCATCATCATCAACATCAAAACCATCATTATGATCATCAGCAAAGTCACTGTTATCATCATCATCATCGTCATCATAAGCTGCAGCAGCAGCAGCAGCAGCATCATCATCATCATCATCATCTACCAAGACTCTTGACGGAATGATACATTCCTGTCGAAAATGATGTTTCCATGAAACATTTATCACCATTTCTGGTTTCGTTACTGTTAGTCCCTGTAAACATGCGGAATTCCCAATTATCATCAATTATTGCAGGATAATTAACATCAACAACGACCACAACAAGAATAATCCCACTTTCTTAATAAGAATGTTAATGTATATATTATAATCTCATTAACCTACCGAGTTTCAAGAAAAAAAATGCCCAGAAATCATAAGATAACTCGAACCCGGAAAATTACATTTTGTATTTGATGCGATCCTAATTAAAGCGAGAAATCTTGATCACATGTTACATACTGGTGTGATAAAATTAAGTTAAGAGTTATGGCAAAATTTCCTTATTATTCCATTATATTTCATCATGTAACGTGTAAGGCAGTGCCCGTTTAAACATGCACACCAATACTTTAAGGGGGAGGCACATATTCCTAACTCTTCTCTCACAAGTGTGAGTTTGCTCAATTTTGCTAGACAATTTGGCGCATTTTGACGCAATTTCTTCTGACTTCGTGCCAGTCGCACGAGTCAGTAACTCAATAAGGACACGTTTTGGCAAGCGAAGATGAAACGTATTTTCTAGCCCGGGCCATATCATTTTTCGGAGAATTCATTTCAGAGATGCAGGGCGTTTAAAAGAAACCAATAGCACGTGGGAAGTATGGTAAAGGATGCCGTACCATTTAGTATTCTTCTTAGGATTTAGTTACACGAGAAGAAGCTCGTATGAGTGCAAAGAAGTGAAAGTTCATCAGAGCAAAGTGGAACATTTTTGACAATTACAAACCTATCCCATTCTTATTTTTCTTCCTTTCCTCCAACTCTCATTTACCCCTTTTTTATGTCTACCTTACTCTTACATGTGTAACGCAAACTTTTGGAATTTCCACGGAGAAATTTGTTAACATGTCTTTAATATGCTTCCTTTTTCTTTATAGTTCAGTTCTTTTAACCGTTTTTAATTAAAGGGTCGAATGGGTCTATGATAATGAAATACGTTCAATACCTTAGTTGTTGTGAATGACAGTTGCTTTATGGTATACTCAATTCTTCATATTGTTGAATATGATGGATATTTTGTTCACCCGATCTTAGGGCAGCCTCGAAGATAAATAGTGCGACCACCAGGACTTCAGCCGTTCCTACACACCCCCTCCGGAATCGTCATTTTCAATATCTCCAAACGTCACATCGATTACATTTATGCCGGTATCATGCTGCGTGATTCAGCATCCCTCGCGGGGGGAGGCAAAGCAATTAGCGAAATTACCCCATTATCAGAGCTGGCAGCCGCCGGTTAACCGACCGTTTTACTGCTTTCTTGTGTCACCTGCCCCCACTTCAAAACCTCTTGCTAGTTTGGAAGTGACGATGTGGAATAGAAGCGAGGGATTTCATATGATTTATGATGTTTGAAGTCGTCAACACGGATCATTAACGCACGGGGTAAGATAACATGGGATGGGAGTGAGGGGGTATGTTGCATCAACCGCCTGCGGTGGGTGTTCACAGTTTGATGGTCCACATCAATAAACCATCACGTCATTTATGATGATGGTTTGTTGTTATTGGTGGATAGGAGGTGCAGCGAAACAATGCAAACCACTGGTGCATTTAATTAGGACAACGTCAGACTACTGAAAGGAAGAAATCTGAAAAAACGGGAGACTGGTATCAATAAGAGCAGATTTTTCTCTTTCTGTCAAAGGTTCTATGAAATTTCAATTCATCATGGACAATCTGCAGCCGCCAATATGGATCGCAACCGGGCAGCTACCATTGTCCATCGTGGGTGGATCTTACAGAAATGAATGCATGCCAAAAGAATCGTCGTAGTCGAGTGACTTACAAAATGAAATAAGGGATGCAAAGTTTGTTGGCTCGAGCTCCGACACAACATTGGTTTCCTTTGGCAACACATTGATCTATAATTGCTGCTCTCGACACATGTGCAGAATGTGACTTTATTCCTTGATATGCATTGTTCCCTTATATTCCTTATGCGATACTACAATAACATTTTATAAAGAGGAATATTATCATTTATATTGTCTGCACAACTTACTTTAAAGGTAATACAAAGTTTTGGGAAATTTTGAAAATTGGGTGGATAGTGAATCTTTACAATTTTGATATATTTGGATGCCCCTGTGGATGTATTATAAGCACTCAAAAAAATTAGCCTCTAAAACACTTCTGTTTTCGAGAAAAATTGAATATAACAATTTACTGGTGCTCCCGGTAAATTTTGATAAATTTCAAATAGCGCCTATGGCCAAACAATGGTAGCTGCGACCATGAAAATCTCAGAATATGTAGTTGGCTTATATAATTTCCAAACGGGAATAGCTAATCGGTCGATTTCAGTCAAGAAACATTGTTTCATAGTTAAATTAATATCTTGACCTTGAGAGGGAGCTATACAACATAAAGAGTTTATTATTTATAATTTCATAACTTTAGACTCGATTTCAACCGCGACAACGATCAATGTATATTGTAGGAACGCATAATGCTTCCAATATGATAATTTGAACCAAATTCATGACCCCATACCAAAACTTTGTAATACCTTTAAAACAAAATGCAAGAATAAATACTTATATATATATTTCCGATTATTGTTTAGGCAAAGCATCAAGTTTCCAACGAAAAGGATTATGAACGCACTGTTTACACATCTACTGAAGATTAAATTGTATTTGAATAAGTCGAGATAATAACGCATGTATGTTTGACTGTTAGAAAATATCAGCATCTTTTATTTCACGCCCTATTCAACAAACACGCTAAGTGTTGACCCATGACAGACATGAGATGAGTAGTGGTTACGTTCATGGGCCTATTGGAAGTCAATCTGACGACTTCCCCCGATTTTCCCACCGGGGAAAAATGCATTGAAACCTTTCACACCAGCCTCGGAATAAAGCATCTGTTATATTCATGACCTTGCCCCTCTCTATTCCCATTTAGGATCAATTTGATAATTGTCCAAAATGAAAAAAAATACTGATGCTATCCTCAAGATCAGCACTTTATCAGGTTAGATCATCAGTTTGAAACCCTAAGGAACTAGCCTAGGTTAAGATAGTACACCGTGGTTCTGTAGATACATGTTTAAGTACCTGTGTGGAAAAGACATGTAACACCTTCTACATGAACTGTGTAGGCCCGATATCGATTTACGGATGAAGGGTTTAGTTGGAGGCTATTCTTGCTGTTGGCAATTAGTGGGTGACTTCAGGGGGCAGAATGGCTCTTCAAGGGGGAAGAGACATTGATGCTTCAGGAAACACATAAGAATCATTAAAGATGATTCCAAAATGTCCACTAAGGCATTTGATTTGGTAGTGAGTCGTAAGGAATTTATATGAACATTCTAAATTTTTGATCACGATGATCATAAAGGTGATCATAATCGTACTGACTGGAGGAGTCGTGGTGGCTCAGTGGTTGAAGCAGGTGCCTCGCTTTGGAGGTCATGGGTTCGAAACAAAATCAATATGTAAGATATATTATTATATTAAAGCACGAATCGTTAATTTCCATGTCCCTCGGATCGGACATACATATACAGGTATACTGGCTGCTTGCCTACATAAGTTTCCTGACGGTTACTGATACAATGAAATATCATCAAATACTGGCAAGGTGAATGAAACTAGTCTTAGAAGAGTGGAAGACAGATGGGAAAAGACATAGTCAAGAGTAGAGAGAGAGAGAGAGATAGAGAGAGAAGGAAAGAAGGGAAAGAGAAATTATAATACACACAGAGTAATTGAATAGAATTTTCAACATTCTATATCGGGTTATTTTGCTATATATTGTGTTCCAAACGATTTTAAATCGTTTCATCCACAAAGTAACCTCATCTATTTAGTATAAGCCCATCCAAAGCTCTCTCTATGTTCCACGGCTATCCTGATCTCACTCTGCCTTACGTTCACCCCCCCCCCCTTTTCAGACGAGAACCCCTTCTTCTTAAATCAAGACACCCTGACACCCAGTAACACCTGCTTAGATCGAAACCTGTTATCTCAGCACCTATCATCTGATTTCTCCCAACGTTACCGCACATGTTATACGTGCCGATGGTAACCTTTTCCACTTTCTCCTTCATTACAACCTTATCTAGAAATCACTATGGTGGTTGGGTATCAAGGAGAGTGGACAGTGCGTGTAAAGTGGAGGGTCATTTCGAGTTCCCTTAAAGGTACTCAATGTTTAGAGGTATAATGTTAAGCAGTCCATCATTAATAATGTTCATAAGTTAAAGCTGGTACAAGCAATTGCTTAGACCAACAAAAGGTTAGCGAAAACAAAAATCATGAAATCGCAAGCAGGAAAAAGGTTCAGTCAAGATCAAACGTACTTGACTTCCTTCCCGATCTATTCGCAGCTATGTTTGCGCATTGTTCAATGATTAAAGAATAATCTAACCAATATTTCATATTGTTATTGTCTTATAGAATTTCTACTAAAATGACGAAAACCAAAGAAAGTTGACACTGCTTAACAAACGCCGATCATCTCCGTTAATTTTGAGCATGGTGAAAAAACATAAACAGAAATCTACAAAGGTTACAAGATGTTATCCTTAAATAACACGAAATATTATATTGGCATATTCTTTTAGGTATGTATATTCTTTAGATATGTAAATATGTATTTACTTAAGCTACAGCAAGCCTTTGAAGTATTGATAGGAAACAATGACTTGCTCATTTCCAAACCCTTTCCTCTGCCTTTATCCTTTGTGAACTCTGTGTGTTTTCATATCGATCTTTCTCCTCACTTTACGCATTTCTCTGTGATGCATCGTCCTCTCCTGTTTCTAGTTTGATGGATTTTTAATGGCAGTCGTTAGTTGTCTTAATCCCATACGCCATTAATTATTCACATCCGATGTATTTCTTCATAACGTTAGGCTAATGCAACTGGAGCGTTTCATCGTTGGCATGCCTCCTCTCTTTACATGGTTTAAAGGCATCGTTTAACAATGTTAACTCTGAGATGCATGACACTACGTGTTACAGTGTCTGTGGTGTGGTATTATATTGAAGCCCTAACAAAACTGCGCTTCAAAATGATCATATTTAGTGACCAGTTATACCATACTCATTTTCCCAATTGACTGTAGTAAAAACCGTTAGAAAAACGAAAAATGAAATTTCGATTTCCAATCATAAATATCTTGATAATCAGATAGATGATCGGCTTGTAAAAGTCTTAGGACTCTTGAATGACCTAACATTTGATAATTATGATTGCAGCATGTGCTAAATCTAGGATTTTGTTTCAGGATTTGAGGCAATGTTACCGAGTCACTTTAAAGGTTCTACGAAGAAAGTTGAGAGTACTGGTCATGCGTTTACATAGGAAAAAGAAAATATCTGTTGGCAACCACGAAGGGTTCACAATGTAATATATGATAATTGATGCATGCTGTAAGATATTGGAATGATCAGAGTTAAAAGAAATTAAAACCAATCCTGCTGAAAATCGCACGCGCTGCACGCAAATAGGTATACGGGACTACACGTACATGTGACATGAAAGTTTGGTCGAAACTTTGCAGCTATTTCTATTAATAATCAGACAACGAGGGCTTTCGGAGAGCAATTCCTTGCCGGGGGCATTCTCCAATGTGATATTCTTCCAAGCTAACAAAATCAGACTGAAAAAGCTCACAAATTATTTTCCATTTTTACCATAATTCACCCATTTCTTTAACAAAATGGGTCTTTCATGTTTGAATTTTCGTATGCAAATCGAGTAAGGAAAAATAATCCCAAGAAAATCGGGCCTTTCCCGACTCGCAAATTCGGTATCCCTTTGCATAATTCATCTTGAATTTATACCAAAGTATTGAGTTGAATGACATGTGAGCTACATTATACCCAATACAATCTCTTATAACGATATGATTTCTACATTATGCTGACAATTATTTTTGTATAGGGATAAAAGCTCATCCGAATAAAGAATCTCGACTCAATTCAGTGAAAATGCGTATTCGGGAAAGGGTTGTTGGCGTGTGTAGGTGATGTGTGTGTGTGTATGCGTGAATTCATTCACCCTTTATCATTCTCTCTCTCTCTCTATCTCTCTCTCTCTATTTCTCTTTCAATCTAATTCTATGTCTTTCCCTATTGAATGCGATTATGTGCATCCATATACCATGTAAATACCACGAATTAGATGAACAATAAATATGAACCTTTTGAACCTGTATCTTTTTTCCCTTCTCCTTTTTTCTCTTCATCACTCACGCCCCCTCTTTTCTCACTAAATTACACTGTTCTTTATCTGTTGGACTCGGCGATCACAGTGTTTGTGTGTGTGTGTGTGTGTGAGAGAGAGAGAGAGAGAGAGAGAGAAAGAGAGAGAGAGAGAGAGAGAGAGAAAGTGAGAGGGGAAAAAGGCATCGGGACATAGAGCAAAATGGGTTTATGAATATCAGGCGCTGAGCTGTGAGTGACAGACTCTTTCCAAAAGTTCTTTTAAGGAAAGGGGATTTCTTAGACCATACTGAACGGGAGGGGAAGGCTATAAGACCATATTTGATCTTGAATACGAAAATGTCACACCCCCTCTCTCGTGACCAACTCTACCTTAGCCTAAGGGCGATTAACCAGAAAGAAAATCTAGAAACAGATCGGAAGGACGATTGAAGTATGATAGCACGATACACACATCGTGACCAGGGGCTTGTTTCACAAAACTTAATATCTATAACAACTGCTAAATTTCTATGACAAATTTGCTCTCTGCCAATCAGATGCCATGATTTCAGTAGCTTATAACAGTAGCTTGTAACTTGTTATTGATATCAAGTTTGCTCTCAGCCAATCAGATGCCATGATTTCAGTAGCTTATAACATTAGCTTGTAACTTGTTATTGATATCAAGTTTGCTCTCAGCTAATTAGATGCCATGATTTCAGTAGCTTATAACAGTAGCTTGTAACTTGTTATTGATATCAAGTTTGCTCTCAGCCAATTAGATGCCATGATTTCAGTAGCTTATAACGGTAGCTTGTAACTTGTTATTGATATCAAGTTTGCTCTCAGCCAATCAGATGCCATGATTTCAGTAGCTTATAACAGTAGCTTGTAACTTGTTATTGATATCAAGTTTGCTCTCAGCCAATCAGATGCCTTGATTTCAGTAGCTTATAACATTAGCTTGTAACTTGTTATTGATATCACGTTTTATGAAACAGGGCCCAGATGTGGATTGGATCGATGCAAACTCTGGACAATGACAATGGCATTGTCGTTGCTCAATGCTATTTGATAATCTAGGAGCGATGTTCAAGGGGGATAATTTAGCTTAAAAGGACGACAGGATTTGACTGTATATATATATATTGTGGAATTGCGAACAATAGCCAGTTTAAGTACATGTACGAAAACGTCCTAATAGGCCAATCAAATAGGGTCGCTGCTGCGCAGATGATGTTATATGTATCACCAATATGTTATAAAAGCAAAATTAACTAGAAACCTTTTACACCTATAACATAAGAATTTGCGGAACACACAACGTTATTTCACAGAAGTGTGCACTGATAACAGAGAATTATGAGAAAATAAATACTGCTCGAATTTTACAACAAGGGAAAAAATGTTGGATACAAAATTAGATAAACCACAATAGTTATACGAGTATAAGGGTAAACCAAAAAGATTCACTTTTGTATTTTTTCTTCATTTCCATTTCATCATGTTATTTCACCATATTTCATCATAAACCTTGTAATATCAACAATACCAAGACAAAGTAGGTGCCTGAATAATTGTGGGTTTTCCCTTGTGACGCACATCCCTGCTCTTTTATGCATATAATCTTAGGCTTACACCCTGAATGAACTATCATAATGTTAGGTTATACCCTTAAAAATTACTCAGGTACACATGGGCCTCCCTTAATGTTGAGTGCTTTAGGGTTTTGATTTTTGCCTGCGGAATGTGCGGAAAGTACATCCATTAACTCATACGTTACAACTACACAACCGATTGCATTATTCGGTCTAACCCCCTCAGGAGATAAATGATTAAATACATGAAGAAGATTAATGAAGGAGATTTCACAAAACGCATCACAGAAGATATTATACCCAGAACGAAGATATCCACAAACAAATCATCTCCACTATTAATCATATATCTCTGAGTTCCTTTAGAGTGCCTCTCGTATCTCTAACGTATACCCCTATGAACTAATTGTTATTGTCTACTTTCAATAATTGAGGTTGATTAATGAAAATGGCATTAAGAAAATCCGATCTTCCAGGAAGAAAAAAAGATCAACCCTTTTTTAAGTAGGTCATATAAAACCATGCAGTTCTCATTGACGATTTTCTTCCTTGATGGTGCCGCTTGGTAATGTTGATGCGGGGGAAATGATGATGGATGATTTCTTTTCGCTTACGTCTATATAAATTATCATTTATGATAAACGGAAGAACTGATCATACGGGGAAATATTGCTCGCACTTCTGATCTTGAACGATAGTGTAGGACTGGAGAGATATGAAGCGCGTACCACCCCTGTCTTCTTACCCCCTGTCTTCGTGCAATCCTTCATTTTGTCATGTAAGTTTAATAAGCTTGTCGAAAGAGAAACCCCACGATAACTTGTTTCTGGGGAGTGGTGTGTGGGATGTTTGTTAATCAAGTTATTAACACGATAACGTTCATGGATTCCTCAGCAATATCTGACTTTTTTGTGGGGGGGGGGGGAGGAGTAGGCATGTAAATTGAGTGCACCACATATAACAAGATACGTTATTAATGTACTAAACAGGATCCCATACTCGATGGATTATGTCTTATCAAAACAAATGCTCTTGATGATTGCTTCATTGATTGATTGACAGAACAACAAAAGAAAAAAAGAGAGAGAGAGAGAGAGAGAGAATGATTATGAGAAATAGCATGAAGAGAGAATTTGACTACTTGATATAGATGAACGAGCAGATAAATAAGGTAAAATTTGGAAATGCCTGCATATCAGACAAAATCTTGCTTTCAGACGTATAGTCGTTTGTAAGTAGCTCGATTACATGAAATCCTCTTTTTATTTGGAAATATTATCAGACGATTAATTTGATAGATCGAAAGATATTTAGATAATCTGTCATGTAATAAGAGAGATAAAGTAACGGGAACAGAGACAGAGAGAAAGACAAGAAGGGTTTATCAACATACATCGTACTATACGTTAAATAGGACAACTCTGATATTATGCATACATAATGAAGATTGATTTGCCCTCGGGGCGAAATAAGCCCTAATCTGCCAGAAATGTTCAATTTAGAAAACCGAGGAATAACAAATTGAACTAATCAACGGCTTTTTAGACAGTAGTAATTCAATTTCGTGATCCGTTTGCCTAAATAATTCCAGGTCACTTATTCATGGGATTTGTTTTCATCAATGTAGACCTGCTCACCAAATGGCATAAGGGAGAAAGGAGGACGTAGCAAAGAAGAGTGGGTAAAACGGATGGGATTTAGATGGCAAAATATTAGAATGTAATGTTTTCTTCTGTACAGAAATAATCCGATGTTGAAAATGCCAAAACAGTTCTTACAATTTTTATTTTCTTAAAAGGTTATTCTTTTTGCATTGACCTTCTCTCTGAGCTTCTCGAAACGTTATACATTTTCAGGTTTTGCCACTTTCTCGTGCTTCATTTTAAGTATTTTGGGATGGGGGTGAGGAGGGCTTATTAATGGCTTAAATATTTGTGGTGTTGTCTAGAAGTCCTCAGTGTTAGGACTAAAATTAGAACTGCTGTGTTTGTTTCATACCACGTACGTTTACTTTTCACTTATTTTGGGGGGACCCTGAGGGAGAAAACTGTTGTCATGTTAACAAATCTGAGTGGGCTATCCAGCCAATCACTATATTTTAGATTTATTTGTACTTTTCCATTATTTTAGCATTTTTCTTTAAAACGGAAAAGAAAAAAAAGAAACGGGGGAGGAGGGAAAAAGGACATTCACATTTCATCCACCAAGTTAGACTTGTGTAACCCAAACCCATCAATGGTTGCCCACGTTAGGCTGTTGGTGAGAAAACTGTCAGTTCTGAAATCAAATCTCCCATGGTACTAAGGGTGCGTTCAATCGAATTTTCGAAGCTAGAATCACAAACATGAATCACAATTCAAAACGCCGTTACAAAAAGCAAGGTCACTGCGGTTTGCGTTCAAGCCATTTTTCATCAACGCTGATTCTAGCTCATTGCGAGCCAAACCACTGCGCATCACACTGCGCAGTATAGCCCAGGAACTTCGGCGCGCGCTTTCTGGAATTGTTTACGGCCGACTGTCGACTGCTGTTTTGAGCATAGATCGCAATAATAAGACAAAGAATGGGAAGGTGATAGAAGGAAGAAACAAAGAATAACATAAGGAAAGACAGAAAGATAAAGTCGATAGAATGATTAAAACAAAGAATAACATAAGAGAAGGTGAAAGAAGGAAGAATCGAAGAATAACATAAGGAAAGACAGAAAGACAGAAAGAGAGAGTGATAGAATGCTTAAAACAAAGAATTACATAAAAGGTGATAGAAGGAAAAAACAAAGCATAAGGTAAGAATGGAAGGAAGAAACAAAGAATAACAAAAGAGAAGGTAATAGAAGGAAAAAACAAAGAATAACATAAAAATAGAAGGAAGAAACAAAGAATAACATAAGGAAAGACAGAAAGAGAATGTGAAAAAAGGAAGGAACAAAGAATGACATAAGGAAGAACAGAAAGAGAAAGTGATAGAATGATTAAAACAAAGAATAACATAAGAGCAGGTGAAAGAAGGAAGAACCAAAGAATAACATAAGAAAAGATAGAAAGAGAAAGTAACAGAATGATTAAAACAAAGAATAACATAAGAGAAAGTGATAGAATTATAAAAACAAAGAATAACATAAGAGAAGATGATAGAAGGAAGAAACAAAGAATAACATAAGGAAAGACAGAAAGAGAAATTGATAGAATGCTTAAAACAAAGAATTACATAAGAAAAGGTGATAGAAGGAAAAAACAAAGAATAACATAAGTATAGAAGGAAGAAACAAAGAATAACATAAGGAAAGACAGAAAGAGCAAAAGATAGAATGATAAAAACAAAGAATAACATAAGAAAAGGTGATAGAAGGAAAAAAAACAAAGAATAACATAAGAGAAGATGATAGAAGGAAGAAACAAAGAATAACATTAGGAAAGACAGAAAGAGAAATTGATAGAATGCTTAAAACAAAGAATTACATAAGAAAAGGTGATAGAAGGAAAAAAACAAAGAATAACATAAGTATAGAAGGAAGAAACAAAGAATAACATAAGGAAAGACAGAAAGAGCAAAAGATAGAATGATAAAAACAAAGAATAACATAAGGAAAGACAGAAAGAGAAATTGATAGAATGCTTAAAACAAAGAATTACATAAGAAAAGGTGATAGAAGGAAAAAACAAAGAATAACATAAGTATAGAAGGAAGAAACAAAGAATAACATAAGGAAAGACAGAAAGAGCAAAAGATAGAATGATAAAAACAAAGAATAACATAAGAAAAGGTGATAGAAGGAAAAAAAACAAAGAATAACATAAGAGAAGATGATAGAAGGAAGAAACAAAGAATAACATAAGGAAAGACAGAAAGAGAAATTGATAGAATGCTTAAAACAAAGAATTACATAAGAAAAGGTGATAGAAGGAAAAAAACAAAGAATAACATAAGTATAGAAGGAAGAAACAAAGAATAACATAAGGAAAGACAGAAAGAGCAAAAGATAGAATGATAAAAACAAAGAATAACATAAGGAAAGACAGAAAGAGAAAATGATAGAAGGAAAAACAAGGAATAACATAACGGAACAGGCCACGATGGTATAGTGAACACAAATTGCATGCAAAGCGGGCGCGCGGTTTTTCCCAAACCGGAAGAGGCTTCGTCATACAATCATGATTGAGAACTCCGTCCGTTCAATCGAATTTTAGCGACAGTGATTCTTTTGAATCATGATACAAAACGCATCTTTTTCAGCGTTTCATGTTTGTGTTTTCAAACACGTTTATTTTTACGACCGACGAAAAAATCGCTTGAACGCATTGCGTTTTAAACTAAACGTCTTTAGAAACCGTGATTCTAGGGTGAAAAAGTGTCGATTAAACGCACCCTTAGAATCTCGAACAAATGGCCTTAAGATTGTCATCAGGTAAAATAAGTCGTTTTGGCTGACACCGAGACGGCGGTCAGTATCACAACCCACGATTAATGATTAACAAAAAGCCCTCTTTCCAGTCAAAAAGCGAGGCTGGTCGTTAAGTCATTTTGACTAACACCAAGATGGCGGTCAGTATCACTAGCAAAGATTCGACATTAACAAATTCCCCCGTCATGGTCGTCATGAAACGTCTTGAACATTTATCATCTGCCATAGCACACCCTCGAGTATGAACATGTGGGACTTAGCATAAATGTGCCGTGCAGGGTGACACTCCAAAAGAACGCAATTAACATTAATGTTTTCCGGCCTTATCAAGAAATATTTCGCTTTATTTAAAGAATAAACATAAGGAAAATGAAATCTTGTCTACTGCCCGACAACTTTCGTAATTTATAACTGACATAAATATGAACAGTCATTCCCCAGTGCAATCAATCCGTCATGGTCCATGATTGCAGATTCATTTTCTCCGATTTTCTGCTCCTCTCTTTAGACAAAATGTAATTTTGTCACTAAATATGTGTAATTATGCACCGTCTTCTTGTCGAGAAAAAGGAAGACCCCCCCCCCCCAAAAAAAAAAAACAAAAAAAAAACGAAAGAATGCTACCGCAGTTATGCTTTTATAGCTGGAAGACTATTTAATTTGCCGCTGAAACTTAATTCTTTGTTAAGTTTCGTCTTGGAATCTTCCTATAATTTTTTTTTCTCGCTAAAAGACTCAAGAGTTGCGCTTGATTATGCAATAATGACCTTATTGGAATGTTTTTCTAGATCTTCAAAATCAATGCAAAGGAAGAATAAAATACACGTTCACGTTATGGTCAAGAGCACTTATACCCTTTTTTTTTTTATTCTTAAGGGGTCTTTTTTAATAGACTCTTCCACTTTGTTTTTACCACTGTGCCGATCTTAAATGATTTATTTAAAGGATTGTATAATCATTTGTAAAGTGTTTATTTTATTTTATGGTAATTGAATTTGTATATTGCTTATTCATTTAATTATGTTATATCATGTGGAAAATAAAGAAAACCTTGAAACCTTGAAGTGGTTCATTCTTTAAAAATTAATTCAAGAGTTGTATGGTTCGATTCCCAGAGCAGTAGCAATGTCCTTTGGCAAGAAATTAATCTATATTTGCATCACTCGATCTTGGTTTTCTTATTGGATTCATGGCAGGAATTGGTTCTTTTCTATTAATACCTGGTTAGGAAATAAATCGTTGGATGCTATATAGCGAGCCGTAATATCTATGCTACATCCGAGGGGAAATTACTAGAACGTCTTATATGACACACTTAAGAGCTATACAAACCTAACTGTCATTATTGTCATGATAAAGGATAAAAACTGGAATCATATTTTGTATCAACTGCAGTGAAAGAAATGTCCTTGCGTGGTTATTGTTATCATCGCCATCAATTACTTATGCCCAGAAAAGATGGTTTGGTTTGATCAGATTAACAAAGCAGTCCCCATTAAGAAAAAATGATAAACCTCAAGACTTCTACGGAACAAGACGTAAAGGAGAAACATGGCCATGAAAGTCCAAAAATAAAGAAGGGATAAATGGTTCAGATATTGTATAATAAAAAAAACACTCACTACAGAATTTGTGAAAACTCTATGTTTCTTTCTAAGGTAAATTGAATAAATGATTACAAATCTGTCTCTATACTTTATACGGTGTACTCCGCACCCAAATTGTTCCAGTGCTTTTTAAAACTGTCAATTAGTCAATCACCATGATTACTTTTACACATTTAATGTGGGCGTGGTTAGGTGACGATGGAAGGCGTAGGATCAAAACACCTAAAACACAATTTCACAAAATCGTGTCAAGGGCTGCTTGATTTACAGAGAGTCAAGACAGCTGAAGTCGATACCGATTGGTTATTCGTTTCATGGAGGTCCAAATAGTTTGTACGTTTGGGAACATAATGTGGCGCTCCATGATTTAACCCATAGCATAATGAGATAAATAGTTGTGACACGAGCACACCTACGCAATCGAAGGTCAATTCATGAAGCTTCAAATAGTTTCTTCCCACAACTATCTCTCTTAATATGCTTTGGCCGTGTCGCATAAGTGTGATAATTTAAGACTGCGTGGGCCTACAAATTATGTTAGGACGCAAAGCAAGCCGAGAAAACATGTAAACATGGCTTTATAATGTGAAATGGAGTATTTTCAGAACTGGGTAAATAGGGTGCAAGTTTAAAGAGCTCATTCTGTCAATCTGACAAAATGGTAGTCTTGTAGTGCGTGAGATGCTTTTTTCACCATTCGTATTCTGTAAATTGTAAATGTTGTCTTTACAGACTGAATTAGTAGGTAAACAGTATCCATGATATTGGCCTTTAAAACCTTTTTAAAGTTGTTTACGAAGTTCATAGTATTGGCATGCTATTTACCACTGCTAAATCGTTCGTTTCCCACAAATTTGTAATATTATTTACAAACTTTATTATGATTACGGTCTTCAGATCGTGGAACTTCCTTCGTACCATGCATGGCGCATAATTTGGTAATGAACAAGATAGATGATGTATTTGATATTCGACGATTCACTACATGACGATTATTATGGGGATTTAATACCGAACAGATTAAAAACAAATTATGCACGATTAAGGTGCCTGAGACAAACTACATCGTGCTTAAGCTACTACTCAAATCCTAATTGATATCAGTCTGTGCACTAAAGATATACGATAGTGCTCCAACATTCATATTAATTGGGGGATTTAAAATTCATATTTTGATATATTTTGGCATGTCTGAGAAGTAGGAAATGGAAATGGATTGGTCAATTTGGACTGGTCAATTAAGAAGGAGCTAATTTAGCCAAATGCATACCAAATGAGACGGGGAAAATTGGAGTGAAATATATACTTGCATATTTTTCAATTACAGTCAAATGTGTATGGAAACGAGTACGTAGCCTATAATTATTTTCTGCGAAGTCAACATTTCAGCTGAGAGAAACCATACATGTATAAATGATACGCTCTGCGCACAGTGGGTATGTTCAAAAGGGGATCAGCGCGAGATGTCTTTTTTCCGCGCTTTACTTTTTGTGTATGCTGCTTTAAGTCGAATTCAATCAACGAAGGCATTTAAAAAGATTACTCCCTGATTTAATGCTCAGTTATAGACTATGACGGCTCTCAGGATAAGCTATGGACCTCGCAGTTTACAGTGTCATTTTCATATTTCATACAGTTACCAGTGTCACTTTCTCTTGGGGAATAGGAGGAATGAAAAGTTCAATCACATAAATGAATATCATATCGCATTTGTTGGCGCATTTGTTTCAAAACAGAGATTAAGTACCCTTGCCGGCGTAATCCCGCCCACCCAAAGATTCTTCTATTTCTCTTGAAATAAATCTTTTTCTCTTCCGTTTGGATTTGCAGGACCGGTTTGCTTTCTCACCGCAACATTTTCCTTTTTAATCCCATCTCTCTCTCTCTCTCTCTCTGTGAGAGTATCCACCCGTGTCTCAATTTCTACTTCTCTCTTGCTCTCGCGCTCTCTCTCTCTACATGATTATACAGTATATATTAGAATAAATGTAGTCCTGCGGCGGTTGACGAAAAATCGACAACTCTTTTCAAATATATACATATCTTTTTTCTTCTTGCTGTCTCTCACCACATGTACCTTAATTGATTCTGTAACTTCACTTGTAATTATTCTGCCTTTTCATGCTCCTTTCATCCTGTCTACTAACATGACCTTTGTATACATTCTAATCTCAGATAACCGAATTCTTAGCCATTATTTGTCTGTTCACATTACGATGAAAAGCTTTCCATTAGTACAGGCGAGATTACGTTAAGATCAGATAAGGTCGAGTACTGGTCATAGACTTTTATTATGAAAAAACAACAACAGAAAGATACTGAATGGAAGCAATAGGGCAAGGTTAAGCATATAATACGTAATAATGGAATAATGTTGTGAAGTATTTAATCTCACGTCCACTGCACATAGAAATGGGTATATGGGACTTACACGGACATGGAGCATAACAATATTGTTCGAGCTGTAACAAAAAGGGCTTTTCTCGTCATATTTCGAAGATATGAGCAGTGGAGATGGAAATGCAATCATTTGACGCTTTTACTATGATATTCTTCAAAACTGACGTACAAATTATGAGAAACCTCATATTAAAAATGATTGTCTTCTGTACCAGAACTCATCCTTCTCTTTAAGTGATGTGTCCTTTAACTTGTTTGTTATGGTGTACGTACGCCATCTAATTCCAACAAAATCCTAAGCTATTACAGAACGCCATTAACCGGTAGACATTAGAATGCAAAAGGCTGAAACACGAAGCCAATTTTCTCAAGCGGGAGCTGGCCTAACACGTGCAGTTTAATCAATCTTGTCGTCTGCACGTGATAAAGCAAATGGAGTTTCAACACCAGATAAACGCAAACAAAAAAAGTAGATCAATGGCAGATGAATTCATACCATTGTGAAGAAAACAAATATATATGTGCAGCTATATCTGCGGTAAACCGCGAAAACTATTGCAGAAGAATACCTTTATAATTGCAATTGTAGCGACCGGGCATTCTGCAACAGAAAATAAACTAGCGTAAACTAAAAACCAAAAACACAACCAACATCTTCTTTTCAAATGTTGGGTAGGTTCAAACATTCTTTTTTGTCTTGAGGCTCGTTCGGAAATGACGAGGTTAACCGCGACGTTTTTTTTTATAATGACGTCAAATGTAGGACGTCTCACATTTCCTTATCTTTTCACACTGAGCTCAATGAAAATAAAAAAGTCTTTTGTTGAGCGCAGTTACCATGGATTTCAAAAAAGTTAAAAACAGACAAAAATAAACAAACACGGTAGTTATTTTTTGTTGCGGCTGTTTACCGCGTCATATGTGAACGAACTTTTACCATTCATCCCAATTATGTGAGATATCTTGCAACATAGTGCGCTCACTTTTGCAATTTGATCTATGGAAGACCTGCCTATCAACCGCTGTACCCCATCTCATAGTTGCACTTACACACCCTTCCTCCCCACACCAACCTTGAAGGCAATTTTATTCTAATCGGAACAGCTTCATTATTCATGGGTGTCATTGTCTAGGGAGGTATCCTGTCCCTTCGAAAACAAAGTTACATCATGCTTCCTCATTATTATCTTCAAATCCTAAACTCAGATCCTGAATAATCCTTTTTCACGCCTCCCGTACAATAGTGCAGACAGAAGAAAAAAATGTTTACGATGCGTTTATCCATCCAAATTGTTCTCCTCCCCCTCCTCTCCTCTCTCGTGAAAAACACAATCAATTATTCGCGATGAAGTGAAGCATGTTATGTCATAATCAAGACCTGATTTCCCAGATGTAATTCTTTCCGCATTTGTTAAAAAATTAATTACAACTAGAGGTTGGGTAGAGTCCCCGGCAATTTGATCGCTGTCGATTACTTTTCGTCACCGTTCATTTCATTCCAATTTCTTATTTACGACTGTGAGTTCGTGATACGAGGTTAGAACACCAGGTAACCTTGTTGAAATGCCAGCCATGTTGGCGTTTGCCATCAAAATTCAAAATATTAACAACCAATGGTAATTAAAATAAATTTCACATAAAACATGTTAATTATTTTCAATTATTATTGATAGCACGCTGTATAGTTCACACGGCCAGGACACCTATTGTCTCCTGGTAATAAAAAAAAAAGTAAACTTGCGTTCTGACGAGAATTCTCACTAGATCAAACACACACTGAATGATTAAGACAAATTTATGATAATAATCATTATCTTGATTGATTGAGGTTAATACGAAATGCCGTCTATAAGTGCTTTTTATATCATCACCCATCAGATTTATTCACGCCCAATGCACACTACCTCCACTCCATGGGGAGTATGACTACCATATGGTCACAGTGAGAGCATATGGCATTTACCATCACAAAGGGTTTCGTCATCCTACCCGGTCCCCATTTTTTCTGGGTATCGAGTGGCAAATATAGATAAATGCTGTCCTAATGGACATATGAGAGCCGTGTCGGGGATCTAAACCACGGCCTTTGCATTTCAAGAGCTCAAACAGCTCGACTACGGCACCTCTTTAATCAAAGAATTTGTATGTGTGCGCGTGTGTGTGTGTACATCGCTTTTTAAAGCATTCCCCTCGTAAAAACAGCAACAAAAATTATTAAAAAAATAATGCACCACGAGGACAATATTTTCTGATTGATTTCTAACGAAGGAGTAAATGTCTATTTTTTTCTTTCGATCTTGAAATTACATACAACCTTGTGAATATTATTAACTTGAATGAAGAAGAATATCAATTCACTATAAATTTTACAACTGTATCAAATACATATATCATGGCACCAATAGATATTAAAAAATGATAAATAGAATTTTCGCAATATATAAACAAAAGCAGTTTTCAGTATTTTCTTTGAAATATATATATTATGTAGGGAAAAGATGAATGCGTGAGAAGACTGGGAAGATACAAAAGAACTTGATAATTCTATGATGAATTCGCACATATTTTCCAGATTGATTTAAAATAGTGGATGAATTGGAAAGGTGAGGGGAGTTGAATGTCAACCCAGATAATTGTCAGTTTTCGCTTCGACTTACAATCGGGCAAGACATCCCGTCACAAAGATGTACAATGTACACTTCGGAGATTGACATTTCATCTTCTTGTTTCTTCAAGTAAAAGACGTGTCATTTTGTCAACAAGCTTGTCGCTTCTAGGATATAAAAGAGTTGCAAACATTCAAGTTCAAACCATTCTCAGGTTTATGGCTAGCAGTTTTTCTTCATTATCTGCCTCAACTCTTCATTTCCCAGACAATTTTGTATTGAAGTGAACGTTTTTTTTTTGTCAAGTACATTTTGGAAATTGGTAATTCGATCCAGCAAATGTAATTTCGTTGATTTTTGACTGCCACAGGGAAAAAAGCCGATGGTGATTTCCTGCTATGTTGAAGAACAGAAAAAACATGTTTCTATCTGTCAATCAAAAGTCACCCAACTTTCGATTCGAGCGTGAACTTTCCTAAAGAGAGTGTGACAAGTGAGAGAAAGCTAGGGCGAAAAATCTTTGAAAGATGATGTAGAACACGGAATTGTGAACAAAACAGCTTTGAAGAAATTGGAAACCGTCCATTCGTGCGCATTATTGTCCATTTAGAATTATCTTGTTACTAATAGATTTTCGAGTGGAATTTTATATGCTTTTGCCAGTCATAAACAGAGCTCTTTCTTTTTCGACTAGATTCTTCTATTGAGACATAAGTATATAAAGTCTTCCGGCGAAATGATTGGTAAATTGTCTACATTGTTACTCAATGGTCGCTGCAAAGTTTTTTTAATAACCTGTTAGAAAAGCTGAAATGAAACAGCTTTCCCTCATTATATCTCCTTATCTGTTGTTTCATTAATACAATCAGAGTCAAACTACGACTACTTCACCCTGGTTCTTTAAAAAGGAACTCTTTAACTAAAATAAAATTATATATGCACGCATTATATTCATTGATACGAATCGACTCCTACGAGGCGTTTTGGGCAGAGCCCGGAACGATAAGCTCACTTGAGTCATAGTGAAAAGAACGGCACAAAAAGACGCGTCCGGAACGAATAGGGCATAATTATGATGACGGTTAAGTCTTTTTTTGACATATCGCAATGAAATTCTAGGTAACATTAAGCCTAATTGAGATAGCACATTTATTAACCAATTCCATATCCTGACGATGTGGTTCTATTCTAACTGTATGTAATATAATTTGTTTAACAATTAAGCACTCTATGTTCTGGACACGTCTTTTCGATCCACTATATTTCGCTTAGCTTATTCCCCATTATTTTACAGAGAAGTGCAGTTTTGCTGGTGGAAAGTGGTAGGGAAAGTTGAAAGCAGGAATTCAGCTCGGAACATCGTATGGAAAAGTGCGTCTCTTGATTTAACCATTTATCAAACGTTGCCCCGGAGCGGACGGGAGGACATGTACGGCGAAAGGTAATACGGGACCTCTAGACCTTTTCACACTTAGTTTGAGTGAATTTGCTATCTCATAGAAGTATCATTTCGTAGCCCGGGGCTGCAGAGACAGGGCACATTAGTGACTACTGGAAGACTCATTAGGCTTTGGTAATGCTTTGAACGATGCATTCTTTTTTGATAGTGGATGGGTGAAGGTGGAGGGGTTGTAAGCATACGGAGGGGCTATGTTCTTTCAGTCCAAGTTGTAATTTCTTTTTCATTCTGCGGTATTTGTATCGACTGAACTGCACCATTTCCAGTGATTGTATTTACAGTTTGGCAATGCTCACTCAGAGTACAATGGATTTTCTTTTGAAAAAATTTGAAAAAAACGAAAATTTGTTACAATATAGTTTCAGTTGCTTGTAAAAGAAGGAAGTGTGAGCAACTGTTTCATATAAGTTTTGATTAGGGCATGGAAATGCTGTTCATTTCTTGTCTAACGAATACAACTAAGGAAATGAAATAGAAGTAGGAAGATAAAGAACGGAAGCACAGTCACATGTCATCTTATCACCCCTCTGTTTAAGTCTGCCTCTGGTTCTGAAACCTCTTTTCATGTTTATGGAATCAGGGTCCCAATAAGCCGGGAGAGCAAAATTTCATCTCTTTCCTTACCTTGTTAATGTTCGCACCTTAAAAATCAGAAGGACGGCCCTTTTCTGCTTCCGTGTTAGGGAAAGCTTCCCGATATAAATGGATAAAACACATCGTTGACTTTTTGCCTCTAATTGGCTGTTATAACTCTGCTCGTTATGACATCGAATCAGTGCAAAAGGCGGCTAGCTTTTACAATTTCCAGTAATCTCCCGTAATGGAGAGGATGTAGAAAGAGTTAAGAAAGTAGGATAAACACGGTTTGGATTTTTTGCCCAAAGAATAAGATCAACACTGCTTGTTACTCAGCAATGGAAAGCTTGAAAATTCGAGATTTACAGCTTCTCGTCGAAAGTGTAAAAGTGATAATGCACAAAGTAACAAATGTGCTCCTACTGTAATTTCATTTATGAAAATGATTTCGCCGATCAAAACACGTGTATATTTTGTCAAGTTTTGAGCTCACGTGTACAGAAAGGGGGGGGGGGGGGGTGTCCTTAGTTCCTTTGTTTCTATGAGCAGCATTAAGTCAAGGGATCATCGATATATTTAGCATTTACCAAGTCCAAGCATCATCAAATATCCACAGTCTAGTTAATTCTTGCCCCAAACAGATGCTTAACGTCACCAACAGTGGTTTAACATTCGCCGTAAAAGGGAAAATCAATATTCTGACCCATATCTCTATAATCTTCTCAAATCTTAGACTGAATATTTTAGATTAATATACACGTATTTTACATGTAGATCCGCAAAATTGGCTTGTTATGATTGATGTCTTACTCTGCCAATTTGCTATTTGCAGTTCAAGAAATGCATGGAGCGTTTAGTTATTTTCAAAATCTTTCGCACTTCTTGTACTTCAGATCTTTACTTTTCCGCGGCCATCTTTTACCGGTTTATGGCGCCGACAGTGAAAAGGGCTTAAACGTTTAAGGCAAAGTAGCAAACGTTCATGATAATCCAAAAATGGAAGAAGGGGAATCCAGATTAATTAAAATTATTCTTAGTATTAGCAAACTATTTGTGTTAAGAACAGCCAGAAAGTTGGGTGGTTGGCTCATGTGAACATTGCCTTAATATGCTTGTTTGACTCTGGCATTTACGCTGATATGCAATGATTATAATTATAATACATAAGACACGTCAGGGAGGTGCGGTGTACAATGATGTTTAATGAACTATATTAAAAACTGTTCACGCTGATAGTCAATAATAATGATTATAATACATTATACACGTCCATGAGGTACGGTTTGCATTGATGTTTAATTAATTATGTTAAAGTTGCCCCACAGACCACACTCATTCCGCGGTCTTTAGAGGATATGGCCATCTTCCACCAATCCACACTTTTCTTCCTACTTCCCATAAAAGCCGTATTTTCAAGCGATGTGAGCCTATTCCTTCATCAAGCAGCGGCTAATTTAAGCATCTCGAAGGGTCCCACTGGCCCTCTTCGCTCCGGTTCGCCCGCCCCATTACTTTTTTTTGCGAGAAGAACGTTTCATGGTCTCGTTCTCCTACGAGGCCATCTTAACCTCTACGACGACAAAACAAAACGAATTTCATGGCTTTAAGGATGGAGAATTCCAACGCATGGCCGTGTATATATTAGATAGAAGCCCCTCAAACGGAATATGAAATGATGGAGGAGTTAGTGTCTAACATGGTCAGTTTAGCTGCAGGTCACTTGTGATTGATAGGATGAACTAAATGGCAAAACTGTCACTGAATCGTTCTTCTTCTCCTCCAAACCTCACTCCTCCTCGAGCTTTTTTTTCCGAAGTCTATTTACGAAAATGGAAAAGTGGAAAGCGAAAGGTTGTAAGATGAGAGGGGGAAAGGGCATTATTTATAGCCACGGGGCTGTCATTAGTGTCATTCTCGAGTAAAAACAAATGGTGTTTGAGTCTAGGAAGCGATGCCTTGTCACATACCCTGCGTACTATACTCAGTCACATGAAATGGAGATTCCATTTTAGGGTGACTGTACGAAGTTGCCGATTTTGAGGTCAGTGCTACACCACATACATAATATTCATTATTTAAAAAATCGTAGCTGTTAACAATGCCATGTAGTCGAAAACGCTATTGTCAATGATGTATCAATTATACCACAAAACGGTTTTCCGTGAATGAAAATCGGAATCGGGATGGAAATTTTAGTTTCTTGTTCTTTATCTGTTCTCTTCTTTTCTGGGATGCATTTTGAACATTAAGAAATATCTTCCTGACTGAACTTTTTGCTCCGTCAACAACACTTGGCGATCATTTTCAACGTGCTTAATCCTGAAACTAAAGATTGAAATAAAAAAGATCATGATGCGTGTAGTACTTCGGTATGTTATTTACAGTAATATATATGATTAACTTGTTGAAACTCTTCTTCGGGAACTAAAAATCAGGCTCACCACAAAACTACAATACTTACATGTACGTTAAGTTTATAGTTATAATTTCCTGTCAGTTAAAGACGTCGGGTAAATAAAGTTCATACCAAATATTAGTTCTTGTTCTTAACTTTAAAACAGTAACCACAAACAAATAATATTCTATACTGAAGGGAAGATTTTGTTTTCTTATGATAGAATAACACCCTTTAGGGCATGATGGGATAATGCTAAAAGCACGAGTGGCATTTAGCCATCAATAAACATATTCTACACATACACATACACATACACACACACACACACACACACGCACCCACAAGTCATCTGAGGAACTAACACTTCAACAAGCTCTGCTTCAAGTTAGTTCCTCTTTTCTCGTGCTTTTTTCCATTATATTTGTTGTTTCATTGCATACTTTATTTTGTGATATAATTATTCTTGTGTTATGTTTTGCATGATAAATAAAATCATTTGAATAATTTGATTCAATATATGCCCACATGTAGCCCACCCACGTTTTAACGATATACAAGTATAACACTTTTGAAAGGGTGGTCATTTGAAAAAGTATTTCTTAAAAATGTATTAAGACAGCGATACAATTTCGTCATTGGTAGAACACAATGAAGGGTGAGTGACAGTGTCATGGTCCAAGAGAAAAATGAAGTTAGCAGAAGAGGACAAAAGTGGGGAGGAAAATGAGGGATAATAAAAGAGGAACTTAACGAAAAGTTTTTCTTTAATTGAAATTCACATTTATTTCCTTCTCATTGTTAATAGAATATGGCAAACATAGAGATCAGCATAGTAATAATTTACCCAAATAAATATTTAGGGGGGGGGGGGAATACCCGGAAAATATGAGAAGAAAGGCGTTGGGTGTTGGGATCGCCCTTTACAAATAAAGTCGCTTTACTGTAAGATCACCCTGACATGAATTCGTTTCGTCCACTTAATAAGTTTATTGCACTAACCATGAACAAATATAAGAGGAGAGAAACAGAGAAAGAGAAAGAAACGCACTTGGATATTATGACACAACTAGTTTCTGACTTGGGCTAAAAGATGAATTCAAAATGATAGAATATGAAAGATGAAGAGGATTTAAATAGAGGATGAGAGAGAAGAGGGGAAAATATGAGAAGGAACACGTGCCAAAAATGATGGAGATGGTTTGCACTTTTTCTGAATGTTCAATAAAGTGTCATGTCAGTGGCGCATTTTTTTAGTTTTCTCCTTTTCAGAGATATGTCTCATCGATCTCGCGAATCCAATTTCCTTACAGTACGTGAGTTCTCTATTAACTGCAAGATTCGAAACTTTGTCAGCAAACAAGATGCTTATGTGACAGGCATACGATTCCGCCATGACTTTTCTCCTCTCTCTCTCTCCTCCCTATTTTCTTTGCTCTCAATTGGAAGCAAAATGTTTGCCAGCTTCTAGTTAGCTCATGAAAGATTTAGATTAAAATTTCTAAGGATATATCGTACAATGTGCGTGGGTTCGGTAAAGATGAGTCTACGGCGAATTTCACATTATGTTGAGCGAGCTGAACGCGAAAAATGATATCGACTCCTTTTCTGGGAGAACATTTTCCCCTGTCTGGCGCTTCCTAGATTGGTTTTGAATGCATGAAAGGACGCTCCATATAGATTACATGGGCAATCATAGAAAATAGGTTAGATATGTTTGATGATGGGACGGAGGCCGCAAGGTTAATCAATACCTACATTATCTGAAACCAAGATACAAATTGGGTTCGATGCAGTGGCTTAATATTAACCTCTGTCATGACAAGACATGATATGTGCGAAAGTGATCGCCAGAAATGGCGTAAATGGTTTTGGGAAGAAGCAGCAGGAGTAAAATGATAAATGGTATTGATGATAAAATCAGGATGTTAAAGAGGGAAAGATTTGGCCGGGAAACGAAAGATTCCTGATCTTTTTCTTTTTCTTTTTCTTTCGGTAATTTTTTAACTAAACAGATTTAATAATCTTTCCTGCCATTTTCAGTATCATTTCTTCTTACATATTTGTTATAAGCCTACCTAATTACTAGTGAACTTCGAATAACAGCCATATCTAATGTTTATAACATTTTAAAAGATGTCCTTTACATAGAACATATATGATAATCCTTTATCCACAAACTTTCGACTATCATTTATTCTATTCATATTTCTTATAAACCTATTCGGGTCATGTTAGTAGTTATCAAATATCAACCGTATCAAATATTCACACCTAAATCCAAGGAGATTAGTAATGTACATGTCCAGGAAAGAAATAAGTGGTCTTTATATCGGGGCAATACCTACAAAATAAGTATTAATCCACCCCACATGTGGTTTCGGAATAGCAAATAACCTCTATCTATTTCCAAAAGCTTTCCGAAGATATCTAAGGAAATTGACACACTTCAAACTGCATCACCATTTATCATTCATTCCACGTTCTGCAGCCATCTCGTAAATATGGCGGAAAGGTGACACGTGTAAAAGGTGACGGTAATCATTGATGGATAATCCCCCCGCTAGAGACCTTAAGTTATTCCTCAGCAATGATTCCTGCTTGCCAATAGAAGAAATGCAAGAAGCCTTGAATACTATATGAAGACATCCAAGAACTAGGAAGGAAATAATCTATCCTGATGCCTCCAAGAGGAAAAATAGATCAGTTCACAGCGAACTGTAATACTTTACTCTAAATTTTCCTTCACCTATTTTGATTCTAGTCCTTGAAATATATACTTTGAACCGGATGTTAAAGGTTGACATGTAGGACACCTCAGGGACTCTTATCGATTTCATATTGATAGGGATTTCCCCTCAAATCTGAAATGTTATAGTAGAGCTCTTAGTAAGCTTTTGGAATAACAACACGTTAAACAATGTTACATCCATCTTTTAAACATGTCAAAATAGATGAAATTACAACTCGAGGTGAAAAAACACTTTCTATACTTTACGATTGAGAATTTCAAAACAAGGATACTTGTTTAGAACCTGTCTTCATTCTATTTTAAAAAGCAAAATTTATTTTCTACTACTTGTGTTTTTATTCGATAGAATGCATGCCAAATTTAGAGATGTACTTTTAATATTATTGTCTGAATAATAAAACAAAACCAGAAATAGCACGACGTTTGCCCCTTTATTGCCATTACTTGCTGGTAACATATGTTTTGTGTCACCTTCTATTTAAGGGATTGGGTAACTTTGTCTCAGATTCTGAAACAAAATCCTGGATTTAGCTCATGAATCAATGATACTTATAAACCTTTAGGTCAATCAGAAACCCCATGACTTTATCAAGCCAATCGTCTGTTTGATTATCAAGATATGTATGATTGGAAATCGAAATCGAATTTTTGCGCTTTCCTAACGGTTTTATAACACTACAGTCTATTGGAGAAAACGAGTATGGTGAAACCGGTCATTAATTTTTTTTTGTTTTACTTTTTTGAGGCACTTCTTGATCACTTTGAAGCGCAATTTTGATAGGCCTTCAATATTACACCATATCACAGACACTGATAACACGTAGGGCCGTGTATCTCAGATTAACATTGTTAAACGATGCCTGTAATGCAATCACGACGATGTAAAAGTTTTACGATGTATTCACATCTTTGTTAGATAAAGAATATAATGAAACACTACATGCCTCACTTTTCTACACACTTTAAATAACCTACCAATAGAAGAAAACACTTCTGAGCCAAAATAGACAAACCTCATATCTCTCAATTTACTCAATTAATCACTTATGGAATATATACTACCTTTCCATGGTAGCATATTAGTAGACATGATAACTTTCTCATATTTGTCATGAGGTTTGGATAGCTCCAAGTTATGAATTAAGGGTAACCGAACGTACTCCATAGACTGCACGATGGACTCTCACTTGTAACTTAATTATGGCCCTTGCATGAAATCATGTAATTTAATCAAGGGTAAAGCGGTTGTAACATATTCAATTAATAAACTTAAACATGTGTCACAATTGGTCGAAATCCTCTATCAATTAGGTGAGGATTCATAATCAAGTTTGTACCACCAATTAGTCATTGAATTTAATTTGTGGACACCGCTGGTACATATCGAAAGGCATGTATTAATGCCTGTGGCAATGTTCGAATATGGTCGCCAAGTGATATCATTTTTCACTTGGAAATGAATATACAGACATGGTTACAATGAAATGCCAGGAAAATGGTAATGATGCGGGAAAAGGGTAAGCATAGTTCTAACTTTATAACTTTGTCCCCACATACAACTCTTCTGATATTGTAAAAAAAAAAAAATATATCACCATAACCTGACCGCAACCTTAACAGGAATCGTATAGGATGCTCCGTTATGTTAATCTAAACTGAAAATTGATGTACATTCCCCAAATGGGATAAATAATTGTATGGCCTCAGGGACGAATACTTATATGCCCAACTTAATACTATGCGATCTACGACATGGCCGGTCAATCTTGAGGAGTGTGCGCGAGCGATCCGGAAAGTGTGTGGGTGTGGTAATTGAATGTACGTTAATTGATCATCAAAAGAAATAAAAATTTACCAATACAGCATCATTTTAAACCAACAACATCGGACCGCGTGCTTATTTTGTTAATATAGCTGATATCGATTAATACATTTATTAAATTATTTTCTTTCAAGTTAATATCCCTGGAAATCCATACATTTTATAATTTCCCCACCCATTTTTCTTGGTAAAACGTAACACCTTAAAAAAAAAAAAAAAATGGAACTTAAATCGTTGCCTAAATAAGTGTTATTTTCGTTTACTAGTTAATTAATATTAATTCTAGATTCCAGTTATTAATGAAATGGTTTTGTTAGTTCCAGTACTCTCAGCCCTTTGAAGAATAAATATGTTTCAACATGTAACCTGGAAAGGAGAGTAACAATCTCGTAATGTAAATGACTTTCAGACTTATCTTATTCCTTATTTTGTGTTTAGATTAAGCATAATAAGTCATACTATTTTAACTAAAACAAGGTGCATTCCATCAAAAATGTCACATGCAAAGATATGAAGCCACATCCCTTCATCGATACAACATACAGTTCAATTATACTTTGTAAATGCGTACCTTCTCAAAAATATGTTTCCTGAAACTAGAGTTTTCAACCCGTTTCTTCAAATCTCTTCTTTCAAAATAAAATAAGCTTAGAATTACATTTTCGCCAAATGTTATAAATTTGTATGAAAATGAATGAGATAAAACAAATGTTTGAAATACTATCACTGGTTCGCTACATTCACCTCACAGCTAGTGTGAAAAAAATGTAATTACCATTGTGATAAAACCCTTAAGAAAGGAAAGGAACTTATTTATATCAAGTAACATGGAGTAAGCTATTCAAATCTCTTCATCCACATGGCTGCATAACATAATGCGAGTAAATCCTATAAGAAGGGAGTGGGAGGGTAAGATGCCTTCGTGAAAGTATTGATATTGAGGTATGTCTTATAAGTACAATTGTTTGGATACAGACACATAACAAATGCTGAACAGACGATATGAATGTATATCTTACCCGGAGTTCCCTTCCCATGGGAAGTGCTGAGGAGGTGGCAAGGCAGAGAACAGCTACAGCGGCAAAGATAGCAAGACCAAGGGAATTCATGGTGGCAGAAGTTATTCAAAGTACTTGTTTCTTCTAAAAAAAATAGTAATAGGCGGGAATCCTTCGCGTTGGTCGGAGTGGACTGTCCTTCTTGTTCGTTGGCTGGTGTGCTGGCGGTCGTTACGGTTGATTTTTAAGTGACTGCGTTTTGAAAGTATGAGTTCACAGGAACGTGGATTTTCTGCGTGCGTGTGCTTCGGTCGATTTCTGGTTTCGGTGTGTGGAGTTGCTTATAAAGTACCGCCAATATTATGGCGCCGAAATGCGTACGGTAGCTTCGGCTTCCACTTCAGTCACCAAACTCCGCCCATTTGTTTGTGTTACACCACGGTGCGCCATCGTCACGTAAGAACTAGCCAATCACCGTACAATGACACCGTGACGTCAGTGAAATCGTGAAGTTATCCCTTACTCTATTCATGTACTCGTTTCCGATCTAATGGTGACGTAACATATTTGTTTACCGGCAAAGGTGGTCTCTGATTGGTCAGTAAAATGCAAATTCATCTTTAATAGACGAGGTATCGTATTATCGTCCTTTAGCATGTCTAGGGTTATATTCCTGCTGCCATATTTAGACTCGTCTTTAAATATGGAGGTGTATTCATTGACATTCTCCTGGTTTGATATCATCAGCAAATACTATTATCTTCCCTTTTTAATACGTAATCGTCAGATGAATAAGGATAAACACCTTGAACTTTCAGCAAAGGTAGATTTGATTAGGTAATTGAGTGCAGAATGATGACTGGATGCCAATTTGAGCAATAACAACAAAATATAAAAACTTGAAAAATAATGAATAAACACACCCACCTTGTCCGTTCCGATTTGGAAATTTCATTTGCTTTTTTGTCTACCGAAAGTTTTTTAAGATAAGGAATAGAGAACGAATGATGATGTTTTCTTTAAATATTTCATAAACTAACGCCCACGTTTTTCTCTCATCAACATATGTCATTTCATGTTGCATAACATTTCTTTTTACTGATCACATTATAACTAATAATAGAAAGTAGGAATGCAATTTTGAATAACAAACATTTCAGTTTCTTAAAAACGTATCAAGAAAGATCATTACCTCTTTAAAGTCGTGGAATTAAAATTATCTATACTAATTTACGAATAATTAAAAAATAATTTATTGATATAAAATACACAACAATCGTGATGTTGAACGTTTGCAGATATTAATTTTGAGCTTGTACAACGTTGAGAAAAATTCTTTAAAAAGGCATTATATCCATCAACGAGCGAACCAGTGTCATAATGAAAACCCGTCTCAAAGAACCCAAGACATGCTGAACTAAATTCTTAGACTAAAACAGGGATTAATGTACGAGGTGGGCAGGCGGATCGTAAAATAATTAATCGTATCACATGTGCCCAATTACTGAGATGAGTTTTGATTGAAAACAATCTAGGGTTGAGATATACCATAGGCAACATATCATCAACTACCAGCAGTGCCATGCATAACCCGAACTCCTTAATTTGATACAAACCAACAGATGTTCGGTCCTGACATGGAATCTATATTTCATTTGATTCCAACTTCGTATTCTTATATTTCAAGCTCAGTGATGGATCATTATTACCGAAGTCTGTTTTTCTGGTTAGTTGTTCTCGTCGATTGATTAGGTAAGAGTGGCAAATGTAGAGTAGGCGAACAAGCCAACGCTATCTAGAGTTGTCTATATCTCCTTTTAGACATATATTTTAACTTTTAAAAGACTTCAAGAGGTTTCATAGACGTAATAGTCTAATTGATGTTTCAATAATCACCGTCTACAAAACCATTTAATATTTTAGTAAATTGTATATTATAAATTCATTGATTTATTATTCATTTAGCAGCATACATCAAAGAAACAATTAATTGAAAACATTGACGGTCAGCTTGGTTGCTTCGGCTAGTAGATGTTTTTCTTGTTAATGGGTTCTTCCACACCAGTATTTTTTGTTTGGTTCGGGATATCACACAATTATTGTTCTTCTCAAATATCACCCATCACTTTTTTTAATGAGAACAATCGCTTTAATGTACGAATAGCAAGACGCTCTTCAAATATGAGAGTAGCTGCATGCTCTTTATTCTGATGAATTAATTGGTTTTTAATCATGAATAGATAAAAAATATTTATATTTAACATAACGCGTTCATGGGTTTCAAGTCAGATAACTGAGGTTCTTTAACAATTATTTAAACTGCTTACTGCAGAAAATCGTTTAACAATCCTTCTTCCGAAGTAGGATGAAAACAATATGTTGTTGCATGTTTATCTTAATGGAATAGAATACATCTCATTCATATTGTCATTTGCGATATCAACACTCTGAATCATTAAAAAAAAAATCAAAAGGCGGAATGCCTGGAGAAAAAAAACAACGCAAAGCGGCACATGGTTATTTTTCTTCAAAAGATTTGTCATTTTTTAAACCAATACAAGTTTCAAGATTTCTAAAGTGTAAAAACATGTAGGATTGTGCGTCTTTCCAAGAAGTTACCAGCAACTTCTTGGTCTTTCTAAAAAATAAATGTTCTTAAAATGTTACCGGATTTTGAAGAAAAGACAATGGTGGAAGTTTTACTGTGGTCGGTAAGTTCAAGGAGAAAAGGGAGGGTATCGTAGTTTACTGCCTCCTTTCATCTTTCATCTTTCTCCTTAATCAAATGAAAACCGTATATCGTCCAGCCACTCGAAATTACAGCGCAACAGAATGACAAGTGAAAGGGACAAATATGACGAAACAGAACTGCAGACGATGGAATTTTGCTCTCTAACATCTGTTCACTTATCGCGAAACATCTTTAATCGAATTTCAGGAGTTGAAAACACGAGAGAGATTAGTTGTGACCGGGGATGAGTGATACAGCCGAATTGAAATGAAATAGAGCTTCTGAGTAAATGAGGCAAAACGTGTTGATTTAAATGGCTAAAGCCCACGATATCAACAGCCACCGAGACCGAAGACCCATGAGACCGACCGCTAAGGAAAACGGAAGTCTATACAAGACCGACAATTTCAGTCTTTTGGCTTTCCGTCAACCTTTTCCGATATTTCTTTTTTATAGGGGTCGTAGACCGCTGGTCTCGTGAAATCTCTTCTATTTTTATTTACCCTAACACATACACATCATTTAACAAAAACACCAAAACTTAGTCTTAGCTTAACCAATGTATATTATTACAGATTACTATTATGTTAATGTTATCCCTTTGGCACAGCTAAAACTCGGGAATGATTGCAAACTTGTTGTTCACTTCTCAATTCGTCATTTTACGATTACTGTAAATCGTTCAGATTAATTGAAAATCACAACCTTACAGTCAAGAAATCAGCCCGAAACTCATTTGGGTCCAATATGACCCATGTTATATATCCTTATTTTTTGCGAGCTTAAGCGTGCTAATGTTTAATCATAGTTCTGGGATTTACGTTGCTAGGTAACGGATTTTCGGTGCCTGCATCACGGGTTAAGAAGCTTAGAAGAAAAAAAATGGTTTCTATATTCCAAGTAGAAAAATATATATCCGCGTATAAATTTCGGATCAGTAATAATAGGATTTACGATGCGAGGTAATGAATATGCTGTGCTTGCATCACAGATTAAGAAGCTTAAAAGAAAATTTGGTTTCTGTATTCCAGGTAAAAAAGTATAGAGCGATGTAAGAATTCTGGATCAGTAATCAGTATATGCTCTTTAACACGTCTTTTCGTCTGTACTTACATATGGTATAAGCGAAGCAGTTTCAAAAACACTATTTTAGCTACAAATTATACCGTGTGGGTAATCAAAAAGTTTACACTATTTTAAAATTCAGCTATGATCGAAAAATGATCATACATGTTTCGAAAGAGTGTTATATCCCTAATCATTTGGTAAAAAATTGATGTGGTATGTGTTCAATCTTGGCCAGATGAATAGAAGGCATTGTTTGCGAGAGTGTAAATATCGACTTGCGCAAAAGTATTAAAGAGAGAGAATGAATTGAATGTCTCAAATGCGATGCATTGCATACGCTTTTTGCAGAAACAAGGACACACACACACACACACGCGCGCGCACAAATGTTCTTTGATATTTAATATATTTAGCATGATTAATTTTTGTTAGGGATGTTATTTGGATCTGCAAAGACCGAAATAATACCCCAATCTCAAATTTGTTATTGAGGGTGCGTTTAAGCTTAATTTTGAAGGCAGAATGAGCAATTTGAAACGCACATCGTAAACGCTCATCGTAATCGCAGTTCCACGGTGTACTGTTTATGCTCACTTCTCTGGCTCCTCCAGGCAATTCTCTCTGGGTGGCCTTAATTGGCCTTGCAGCTGGATTCGCAAACCTGCACTGTGCATGCTACGTAGACCCACTAGAGGTCAGTGCGTTGGCCCCATTTAAACGCGTTTACAAATTGTAAACGCATCTTTTTGTGAGTTTACGATCGGCGATCGTGATTCGGCCGTTTTTCGGTGATTCTACAAAAGCGAGAAAGGATGCAACCGTGTTTTGAACTAAACGCGTAACAGATGCTTGATTCTGGCCAGAAAAAGTTGAGCATAAACACGCCCTAAAACATATACGCATCACTGACGCAAGTCAATTTTGGCACTTTCTTAAACAATGTCGCCAGTTCATCCAAGCGTGAACAAATACCACGCACATATGGTACCAAAAGATTTGGGATAAAACACTCTTTGATAAGATGAATAATAATTTACTGTTCATAGATTTTTTTAAAAATAATTAGCGATTTTCTAGGTGTAATCTTTGTTTAATTTTTTTTTTTTTTTTACTCACACTGTATATTGCGTACGTAATTATATATCACAGGTGATGCTTAATGCGCCTTCAAAGTAGCATGATCACCATGGCCTTAGCCCAGCTTCCCTATGGCGGTAAAGGCTTTAAGAAATAGGTCCACACCTACCAGGTATCTATTTACTACACCTGGATGAAGAGTGGGAAGTGTAGATTAATGTCTTATCAAATGACATAAGTGCCGAGGCGGGATTCGAACCACGAAGTATGTGGTCCATAGTCCGATGACCATGGAACCTCATCATTGGCCCTATTAACACCCTAAAAGACCTTATATTTCTTGAAATGAAATTTAAAATACGATCCATATTAATAATATCATTAGTGTTTAACAAAAACTGTCTTCATGGTCATTGGGATTTATTTCTGTTATTTGTTTTCTTCGAATGTTATTGTTAAAACGTTACTTTAAAAAAACATCTAAGTTTAAAGCTTTAAATCAAAATACATTAAAAAAGCAGTTTGTAAAGGACATGTACATCAATATAACAAAAACATGGTAATAAGTGGTTCATTGTGAAATATAGCGTACACAATGCAGCAAAGATAACATTAATAACAATATTACATATTTGTTATGTTTTGCCATTTCAGCGTATGTTTCAACTTTGTCCCTGTCTTGTAGCAATAACCCTTTCCACTTTTTTCTAAATAAATAATTTCCAACTTGAACTGTATAAATCTTAAGTTATTTTCTTTGCATTTATTTCGAAATATCAAGTGTTTACCATAATTAACAATAGTGTTAATTATTTTGGGACTAGTCTAGACTTCAAGACAAATCGCGTCACTTTGATTATAATTTCTTAGAACTTGTCAATGTCGCTACAGCATAATCTGCATCATTTAGTGCGCATTTGCCGAATTCCCAGATTTTGATAAAAGCATTGATGTCCCCAATCTTGGATGAACATTTTGTGTTAAAATGGGATTTAGCCTTTGCTTCCAACAGGTACGGGTACAGGAGGGTTGAGCTAATGTGGATGTGCGTGTGAGGTGCCTGTGATAAAGGGATCTCCATTTCCCACGGATAAATGCCCCTTGGTTTAATCCTAAAATGTTTCTTTTATAACTCATATCGGATATGTGCAAACCTATTTGTCAATCACGGCACAACTTTTTATGCAGGTCTGTCTATTAGACCAAAACTATATATACATATACATATAACCAATTAATCAATGTTCTTTCTTACATTTGTCCTTTCCACCGGTCAATGCAGACATCTCTGTGGTTTAAAAATGTCACCTATCTCGGGATAACAGGACATCGGAAATGTGTAAACCTATCGGCCAATCACGGCAGAACTTTTTGTGCAGGTCTGTCTAACCGAAGTTAGATATATATACATATACATGTATCCCCTCCACCAATGTTCTTTCTTTCATTTGTCCTTTCCACCCGTCAATGAAGACATCTCTGTGATTTAAAAATGTCACCTATCTGGGGATTACAGAACTCTGTAACTTCTAAAAGGCACTAATGTGTACTTAGACATGTTAAATGTTCGTGGATTTCATTTTCCATTTGACCTACTCGGTGGTGTATCGTGGGCTTTACAAATCTGACACGTTAGATTTGTTCACATGTTTGCTTCTCTTGTATTTTCTGAAAAGATCCCGTGGACCTATTCCCTCCAGACTGTGTACTTGGACATGGGAGGATTCGTGCCCACACATTTTGGGCGTGAACTTTCTCAGCGCAAACCGTTAATTTTGCGACGATATGTCGCCTGTATCAACACGAATCAACGTAAGATTCCCGCCGAGGATACCCCGGTGGCAATGCTTCAATCTCCCCGGGGTACTCCCGTGGGTCTTCCCGTAAACGATCGGTGAGGTGAAGCTTTATGAATTAGACAGGTTGGCAGTGGATAATGCACTCAGCACTTCCTGAGAAAGCTCCTTTTTTCTGGTCAAGGAATATGAAGGCTTTGTCAAAGACAATCTAAGCAAGACGGTAATCAGCTCTCCGCTCTCTATCTTTCTCTTCTCTCACTCTCTCTCTAACTCTGTCACACTCCCACTATTTCCTCTTCGTGTTACGCTCTCTCTTCATCCCTCCTTCAAAACCCCGCTCAGCTTCTCTTATCCTCTTTGCCTTTCTCTCCCTCATCTCATATCTTTCTCTCTCTTTCTCTCATCCCTTCTCCTCTCTCTCCCCCTCTCTCTCATCTGTCTCTTTCACACATACACACTCTCTCACTATAATCCCTATCTCATCTCTCCCTCTAATACCTCTTTCTCATCTCTCTTCCTCTCCCTCTCCCTCTCTTTCTCTTTCTGTGGTTTCACGCTCCGCAACGGGAATATGAAATTAAGGGGTGTGGGTGGGCGGGCGGGGAGCGGGAGGGGTGGTTTGGTGGTTTGATTAAATGCTACCTACCGGGGACTTTGTCGAAAGGAGCCTTCTCAAGTCAGGCGGAAAATTAAACAGAAATAATGAAAATTAGTTAATAGGGATGCAAAGTTTGGTGGGGGTCCTAGCTCATGCCTATCGCGGGAGTTTCGGGGGAGACAGCGATGATGGTGGACCTATGGAGTAAAAAATGGAGGGAGTAGCTGGCATCAGGCGATGCTACGTCAGAGTACCATGCGGCCGGTACCGTTAGCCACAAATCAATGTCCCATATTTGAATAAATTCAATAGTCCCCTCTTGCCAGCTTTGAAACGAGATTTTACCTTAACATTTTTCAATTTCATGACTCATTTACTCTCTATACAGTCCCATTCTATCCTACCTCAGTCTGAAAACAACGTTTCCACATGCAAATAATATTGGGCAGAATTTTACTTGTCGTATAAAAGAGCCCTTAACTTGCACATGGGAATGCAAAGGGTCTTTCCCCTTCAAGTATATTGAAAGCATCGCCTCGTCTTTAATGCAAAAAAAGACGTTCTAGTAGGGGTTTACACCTCCCTACGTACCCCAGCAGAACCAGCTTGTGCTTAACAAAGCACCGCATGCTTGGGGAAAGGGCCCCATTAAGCTATTTGTTAGTTATTTTTTTTATTAATTGACAGAGTACCTATATTATTATCAGGTACATGAGATGCTCTGTTCCAAATACAGTCACGATCGCCGAGCTACGAATTATCTAAGTACTGTTAATTGTCCTAAAACTTAATTGTGGCTAACCCTATTGGCCGCAGGCTATGCATTCAAGATTTCCCTGTTGCCAGATTTATAATGATTGTTAACCCAATTTCCAAACCTTTGAAATAAGCATTCAGTTTGATTTTCCCTTTCCTACTTACTCTCTACAGTCCTGTCCAAGTATTTCCCAGTCTGTGATCTACTCTCAATGATAACCAGATATTTGCTTGTAATCTAAAAAGGTCCTACACCTTGCGCGAGGGAATATAAATGGTATTTCACATTCAAGTAGCCTATATTGAAAGCAACCAATCGTATTTAAAGCAAATAGAAGACATTATAAAAGGGGCTTACTAAGAGTAATAGTCTGCATTCCCGAGAAGAATTAACTAAGACAAGCGAGCTTGGGCATAGAGATCTATTCAGTATTTTTTTATAAATATTTGTATGTAGCTAATAAATTGTTGATTGGTTGCTCTATTTCTAGTCTGTAATCTAGTACAATCCTGACTGCTGAGCCACGAATTATCTACTGCTTCTTTTCCTACAATCGTTGGTCTCTAAGGAACATTCATCTTTGTTCCCCTTCTTTTTCCTGGTCCGCGGTGGAGGGAACGGTGCTCAAACCCACAACGCAACACCCCCCTCCGCGCCGCCTGGACACGCTGGTGCTATTGAATGTCATGTAACGTCAACATCATAGGCGCCGGAAGTGGGGGGGCAGGGGGGGCAGTTGCCCCCCCAGTCAAAAAAGTGGGGGGGCAAAACGCATTTTTGCCCCCCCAAAACGCCCCCCCCCCCCTCAAAAAAAATAAAAAAAACAGTAAAGGAGTAAACATGGTTTGTATTTTTAATCCAAAAGAACGTAACAATAATAAAAACCTGAATTAAATCACATATACAATTCCATTCAAAGAAAAGGAAAGTTCACAGGAATTAAATTTCATAAACATTGCGCATGCCACCTATACGGTATTTATCAATGGAGGTCTCTGTAATAGCGATACGCGCATATCGTGGACATATTGTGCGAGAATGGGAAAGCGTGTCCGTTTTTTTGTTATAGGGGTGAGAAGACATGAGCCCCTGAACGCTGGCGTACTGATGGGGGGGGGGGGGCTGATGTATTTCTTATTCGAAACAACATTATTCGATTTACAAATGTTGATGTTGTGACATGATTTTCCGGCATTTTTTCTCCATTTTTTTTGTAAGTCATACCTTTTTATGCATTTGTTGGAAAATAAGAAATTCCCAAATTACTGTCAGGCGAAATACGCGAATTTAGAAGCCTTTATGTCATGGTCTGCAAAGTGGCTGGGCTCGAGCCCCCCCCCCCCTCCTTTTTGAAAAAGTTTGTTAAAGAGAAAAAGAAAGAAAGACGGAGAAAAAAATAAGTGACCTGCCAATGTCACAAATAAGGTATAAAAAATGCTCATCTGACCGTAATTAAATGCTTAAAACCCCAGAGCTTACGGGGGCTCCGCCCCCGGACCCCACCAAGGGACCTAAGGCTGGCCCCTGGTTGCTCATCTGACCGTAATTAAATACCTAAAAACCCGAGCTTCCAGGGGCTCTGCCCCCTGGACCCCAACAAGGGCTCTAAGGCGGGTCCCTGGATGCTCATCTGACCGTAATTGAATACCTAAAACCCCTGAGCTTCCGGGGGCTCTGCCCCCTGGACCCCACCAAGGGCCCTAAGGCGGGCCCCTGGAAGCTCATCTGACCGTTATTAAATACCTCAAACCCCTGAGCTTCCGGGGCTTTGCCCCCTGGACCCCACCAAGGGCCCGTTGGCGGCCTCCTGGATGCTCATCTGACCTTAATTAAAAACCTAAAAACCCCTGAGCTTCAGGGGGCTCTGCCCCCTGGACCCCACCAAGGGCCCTAAGGCGGGCCCCTGGATGCTCATCTGACCGTAATTAAATACCTAAAACCCCTGAGCTTCCGGGGGCTCTGCCCCCTGGACCACACCAAGGGCCATAAGACGGCCCCTGGATGCTCATCTGACTGTAGTTAAATATTAAAACCTCTGAGCTTCTTGGGGCTCTCCCCCCCCCCCCCTCCTTGGAACACGTCAATTGCCTTACAGAGGGCCCTGGATGCTCATCTAACCGTAATTAAATACCTAAAAACCCTGAGCTTCAGGGGGCTCTGCCCCCTGGAACCCACCAAGGGCCATAAGACGGCCCCTGGATGCTCATCTAACCGTAATTAAATACCTAAAACCCCTGAGCTTCCGGGGGCTCAGCCCCTTGACACCTGCCGAGGCTCATGCCCTGGACCCTACGCCAATTTACACTCTACCTGATCGATAATACTCCACTTTGAAAAACGTTCCGAGGGAACTGCATGTAAGACTGGTGGTGATGCAGATTTTTCGTCTGCCCCCCCCCCCTTCCGAACTTTTTTTCTCATTACGTCACTGCCCCTGGAATGTGAGCCCCCTGGAATGTTTGCCCCCCCAGTCCCAAACTGCTTCCGGCGCGCCTGGTCAACATTATGCCATTATAATCACACGGATTTGAAGCGAGGTGTTCTATCGATTTTGAGAGTGAGTATGCTTTTAGTAATAAGCTAAATTATGTGAGATCATCAGCTGTCATCGTCATTGACTTGTTCAGAGAAATCAGGATTTCAAGTAAGTTGCAGATTATGAACGGTTATCAATCCGTGCTTGGCGTCTAAGTGCCAAAGTTCAAATCTTCAGTTCGGATGATGGCTTATGATATTATTCTGCAGAGTTGACCATGCAGGATAGATCGGTGGCATGCATCAGCCAACTAAAATTATGTACATATCACATTCATTGAACACATATGCTATATTGATCGATCCAACTATACGGGATGATTAGTTCGGACTTCTAATTTTCAATTTTGTTACTAAGATGCCAAGCCCATTCAACCTAAATCATTTTTATAATTTAGTAATTTTTTATTATTCATCAATCAGTGTATGCTTCGAATAATTGTGATTCTTTATTTCCCGTCATTATACAAGAACTCTAGATATCCTGCCGTTGCGCACCGGCGTGGCGTTATTTCGATTGCGTGAAAACCGCGCTTATCAAACGAAAATAATTACAATGTACGCTACTAAATCTAAGAAGTATTTGGATTTTACATTTTGTATTAATCTAGCGTCTGTCCTTTGATATCTCCATGTAGAGTAAGAAAACAGAAAAGCACAAACAGGGGCACAACGACGTGAATATGATCTACACAGAAACGTAAAAACCTCTCAACGATGGACATTATTAGAACAACACATGATGGCCGTTGGCCATTGTGAAAAATATTGTTCAAAGTATATTTCATGTTATTTTTTATGAGCCTTTAAATTAGAAATGAATGGTCCCATTACTTCTTCCTTAGTTAACACCAAGTTAATGGAACAGATGAATCATTATTCAAGTCAGGACAAATTGTGCATAGTCGAATTTATTTGATTACACGTACATACAATGTATTCTGTCAAAACTGGTGTAAAGCTGAATACTTTATTTCATCTGAATCATATCGAAGCATTGATATAAGATGTGATATTTTTAATTGAAACAAGATATTTTTCCAAGAATTTACTTCTCAAAATGGATTATCGAATGATAAGCATTTGGACATACATGTATTTGCATTACAGGAAATTGGCGTCATATATCTTAAAACATGCAATGGCACCGGGTTAGTCGGAATGAGGTGTCACGTGTGACAAACATCAGTCTACCCTTGAGTTTTTACATCGACCGGAACTAAAATTGCCATAATATTCAAATAACTTCAGACTGAGCATTTTATGCGGTGGACTAAATTAGACAACCTGTATTTACATGGCCAATAAGCCCTATAATGGATCATGCAGTCCCACATGTACATATCGTTGTTGGGGCTTTTTGAATATTCAGCAAGACTGTGGGATTTTTCTAATACTATTCTTTATTGTCCAAATATCTTACCAGCCATGCCGAGGAGATGTCAAACAATAATTCAAGACGACTTCGAGATATCTCCTCCCGATATGCTGTTTCATTTCCAAATCTCGAAATTATCTTTGATTCGATTCATCCAGTCTTATATCGGAAGAGGGTCGACGTCTGTCGATTAGTTTTCGGAGAACAGATGAGACAAAAGGGAAGAAATTTTATCAAATCTTCTGACAGTTTAAAGAGCTGTTCAAACAAGCAATATAAAACGCTGTCACACTTATATTGTTCGAAACACGTTCGTTACTTTGAGATGGGGCTAATGAATGAACACATCGATGTGTCTATTTGTAACATGAATTTTATAGGACTACGTTGCTAGTCGGAAGATCATAAAAAGGAAAAATTAGCAAACCAAAACAAATCATTCTCGCCGTGGTATACAAAATTCAATGCATGATTTGAATGTCCCTTTCTCGGGTGACGAGAGCATCATAAGCATGTCCAAAATATGGGCAGTTTTTTTTTTAGACATATATATTTAACATTAACCTTTCGATGCTTTTACTCGCTCTATATCTTTTCCTAGTGCAAATTTTTTTCGGTTGATAAATAAACAGGAGAGCAAATATTACGCAAAATACAATTGGACAACTAGGAAGCATCCCACTCAAAGATGAAAGCATAATCAAAGTATGCTTGCCCTGGTCTTGAAGTAATATTTATAAATTCTTTAAGAAGGGGGACAGATTAAAACAGAACACAAATAGCACAAGTGTTTATGTAAACCCAGATACATCTATGATGGACCTATTTTTGTTTGGGTAATTTACCTGTACGGTCCTATTTATGCCCATGAGCTGTTATTATCAAAGCTTAATAAAATAAGCCAGACATGATGATCTTGCCTCATATAAAATACGTCACAAATTTTAAATGGAGCAAGAAACGACAAAATGTTTACACAGCGATCAATTTTCCGCAAGGAAAGAGTAAGAGCTTTTTGAAATAAGATGAAGCTTTGCCGTGCATTTAAAAGGGTTGTCATTTTGCTTGTGTTGAGGGAGGCGCCATTCTGTATCCCTAGTCGCCTATTTAAAACAATCCCACATTTCTCTATTTAAAAAAAAATTGTGTAATACAGATATTAGCGAACCCAGTTAAAAGTTCTATTTCTAAAGAGTATGAATTTCTTAAACTTAATTTTAGATGACCAGTTCATTAACAATACGAATCGAACACTTACTTCACCTGCACACACCCACTTGCACACACTTGCACATTTTTCTTCTTTTTTCTTTTTTCTTAATTTCTTTCCACTTTTTATTCAGATATTTTCTGAACAAAATCTTTATATGTGACTCTCTATTCCCCTACATTCTCCTAAAAACAGCGCCATGTACCCCCCCCCCCCCTTCCCGGCTGCTATCGCCTCAAGCTTCTTAGCTTATGATAGTTGGCCTCTGCATTTATCTTGATTATTTTTACTTACCTCCATACTTTCAAGCTTTCAATTTAAAATATTTTATTTTGTGTGTATTAAGTTGTCACTCTTGATGTAAATCAATTATATTATATACTATTATTGTTATTTGAATGTTTTGTATTTGATTTATCAATAAATGCAGAAACATCTGCTAAAAAAAAACAAAAAAAAACTCCATCATTGAATGCTCTTGTGTACAGGTAAACATGACACTTTTCCTGAGCGTCAAATTCATTGTTTTATTTAAAATATTTCTCTGTTCTGATAACAAGAAACTGTTACAGTTGACTTGCCGTCAGAAATACTTTAAGTCATAAGTACTTCAACACAGATTTAGCGGCCTTCTGGCTCCGGACGTATCTTATGTTTAAGGTTCGTCTAAAGTGTTATACAGGACGTGTTTAATTTGAACAAAAAATATTATAAGGTCGAGGTCCTGTCTTTCCGTTTCTGTTGGAAGTTAGATCTGAAGAAAACAATCGAACCGCTTGCTTCGGGCAATGTAGGGAAGGGGGAAAAAATCCGAAGAAAGAGTTAGAGAAAATAAACCATACCTGAATTTATTGACCTGTTTGCGGCATGACGACTTATGTTACGATGAAATTTGATATTTGATTTTATTCGGGAAACTTATATATTTCCATATGCGATCTGAATATGGTTATGTGGTGGAAGGGCGGAACTTAGAAGTAAAAAGGGAATAGAAGTACACAAATGAAAAAGCAAACAATTGGAAGACATGTTCTTATAGCATTTTCATTCACTATGTTTACATATTTATTTTTTCCATTGCCATCTGCATTTAATAGCTTGTTTATGTCTTGTTCATTGTGACTGTCTTTGATTCTGAAAAAAACAAACACGAAAAGATAATACTTAAATTATATACAACTTTTTAAAAGCCTTGATTCGAGCCTAATTATGTCAGTCTCTGGCTGTGACGTCAGGAGTAGGTAACAGCGCTTACGGAGTGCAGTAGACCGTGATGGTTGCATAGTCTCCGTCTACAGACACTCTGTAGCACACTAACAAGAGTTCGTGTCAACAAACTAGGAGTCAAATGCACCTTTTATACCCCGTATTAAAACTTTCCCCTCTTTAATATTTTCATGATGACGTAAATTGTAATATGAATTGCATTTCTGTGTTGTTTAAAACAGAGCTTATTAGTAAAACAAGGAAAAAAGACGCAGGACAAACAATTGGAAGCTTTGCCGTGCAATTATAAGGGTTGTTATTCTGCTCGTCGTGTGGGAGGCGCCATTTTGCATCCAAAGTCGCCTATTTAAAACAATCCCACATTTATCTATTACAAACTAATGTGTAAGGCCAAATAAAATTAAAAAAACATGTTTAGCATCCTGTTTTTTTGAAAAAAATAGGAAGGAGGAGGCCCTTTTTTTTTCTTCTTTCAAAATGGACGCCCAAAATGGCCGCTCGGTACATTTTTTCAAGATGGCCGCCAACATTTAAAAAAAAAAAAAATCAGAAATAGATCCATTTTAGCAGTGTTTTGCATGCTTTTTTTAAATTTTAAAACCGTCAATTCTACTGGGCCAGAAGGGATTAGACCACACAGCGAGGTCACTGACAGGTGGCTATCTCATTAACTCAGCTCTCAACTAACATAAGAAAAAGAGGATCATGGGGGACCAACAGGCACCGATTGGGGAAGTTTTCTATATAGAGGGAGCAAGTAACTACAAGTAGGACAGTGGGGCTTTAAAAAAAAATATCAAAAAAAAAATTGAAAAAAAAAATTCAAAACATATAAAAAAATGTCAAACAAAATAAATAGGAGGCGGCCCCTAAAAGGAAGCGGGCGGGGACGCTAAACATGTATATTTTTCTAATGGCCTAATACAGCTGCCGTTCATCTACACGCGTTAGAGTCTTTGCCTGCAGCCTAGCTGTCCCCGTACGCCCCATCCTTCTCCTATCCCTGGTCAGCCGAATCCCAAACTTCATTGCAATGACGAACCTTCGTCATTGCCTTGTTTTCGTTCACATTCTTCTTATTAATATTCTTACTTCTTCTTCCTTCTTCTTGTCGTCCGGAATCCCATTCGTTTTGCACGTAGTGCTTGTTATTCCTAGTTAGGTGCTTTCCTCATGTCCTTTTCCTTTCAAATTTCATAGGCATAGTCTCTAACATCTCATCAAGGTCACTACATTCTTCGATTCTCGAAATCACTCATGCATGACCGTCCAGGCACTATTTGTCCGTTTCTGGTCCATTTTAAGGCCTTTATATCTTCCTTCCTATCTCCACTATCCTAGATCCTACAAACTTCTAACAAATTCCTCTAGATAGTCTGATAGATGTTCTTTCATCTGCGACGTATCACTTGACCTTCAAAATGCCATCTTCATACTCCAAATTCAAATCTAAAACCGACTCCGTCAAAAATCTCTCAAGTTCTTGAAAAATGGACCCCTAAATAATCTAAAACTGCCATAACTTTCTCATATAAATTCCGTTTTGTATTTAAATCTCACAGTATCTTTATCTCATAATTGCACATAGCCATGCCAGATTTCACGCTCCAATGGCTTTGCACAACATAAATAGCGCCCTCTAAAGTTCTGGGAATTGGCTTTCTCTCTGTGGCCGTATCTCCATAATGGCTTGGCAAACCCGTACCCTTTTTTGGATTTAGATACTTGAAGATATGCCCTTTCCAGCCATATACAAAATTATATACCCTATCACTGACCAAATTTGAGAAAATTGCCCTCCAAATTCGCCATTTTCAAGAAAATTTCGAAATAACTTCAACTTGCTCTAAACCGGCGATCTTTATACCTACATCAATGAAACTTGGCAGACACATGTATCCATATACGTGACAACTGTCTGCTAAGTTTAGTAAAATCTAATGCCCTCTTCGCAAAGTTATCGCCAAAAATGATGAACTTACTATGCTTTACGTAATAGCTCGTTTGATGCGTGCAGTACGTTTTGCGCAGATGACAATGGTGTCAAACTGACCGCACTGAAGTGCCCTTTCGAATGATACCAAGTATGGTATATGTTCACGCAGAAAATTGTGAGTAAATCGCATTTGAACAAGGGTCACAATACGAATTCCGCCGAGTTTCCGCCCTATTATAACACGTTTCGGCCATGACGTCATTTTTTTGTGTTAGTATGGGCGGCCGTTCGTGCCAAAGCACGCGTCGTAACATGTTCATCATGTACAAGTCCTATTGGTTTTGCACGCAGTGCTTGCGAGCCCTTTATAGATCCCTTCCTCTACTCCAATTCCCTTCAAAATTGGTAGGCGTAGTCTCTAGCATTCCTTCAAGGTCACTAAATTCTTCGTTCTCCGGAAACCCTCATGCGTGACCGTCCAGGCACCATTTTTTCCGTTTCGGGCCGTTTTGGTGACCTTTCTTTCGCCCTAACTATCTCCACTATCACAGAAGCTACATACTTCTTACATATTGCTCTGGATAGTCCGAGAGTAGCTCCTTCGTTTGACACGTAAAAACATGGCGTCATTGCACGCACATCGTTGTGACACGATTGCATTTCTAGTTTAACTCCCCATTCGTCATAACGTCTCAGGGTCACGTGCTTGTTCTATCACACCTGTCAAGCGTACTTTATGACCCCTAAGATGAAGTCTGCTTCCATCTTCTAGCACTTTCACTTCCTCACAACCCACCCATTTATCATTCTTGAGCATCCCCTTTCAAAGATTTCTTTTTATTTCTTTGTTTCGAAAGATGTATCTCGTCTATGAAATGGCAAGGATACCAGAGCGTTTAATCGAAGGAAATGTTTTCTCTTTATACATCCCTGCTCCTTTTATCTACTTCAGAGAAGTTCGTTTACATTTTCTTGGTATAATACTCGCTGAAAGTGCATCATGGTTCGTAAAAAAATCAATGTTTTTAACAGCTGACCCTGAACGATCTTTTTGATGTAACATGAAATAAGAATGATGAAGATTTCGTCCGTACATACTGAAGTTTCGTCGTCTATGTTTTTGAAACGCAGATTTCATGCTCCTCTCTTGTTTCGTAGTTTCTTATCCTCCTTTATTTCATAGTTTTTTGCTTTCTGTACTCCCTCCCCCCGTTTGACCACATTTCCTTGCTCTCTCCCTCCCTCTTTCTCGTCTATATATATATCTCTTCCCTCTTCCCCTCCCCTTTTCTATCCCCCTCTTTCTCTCTCCCTTCACCCGCACTCTAACTCTCCCTCTCTCTCTTACATTCCTATTCCCCCATCCACTTAACCATGTACATTTAAAAAAACATTTTTGCATCTCTAAGCAAACCTTTCATTCAGGAAACCACACAGCTTTCAGTATATTGGTGTCAGTTTAATTTGTTCCTAATTATCTAGGGCAACCGTTACGATTGATCAGAATGTGAAAAACTCAGTTAATTTGATCCATGTACAGACATAATTATGTATATACATTTTCATCAACTCTTGACAAATACATGCACAATTTATGCCATCGATTTGCCTACCTTTTTTCCAACTAATACCTGCAATTAGCTCGGAAATCACTTGTTATTGCGATATCCATATATTTAGGTTAATATTCGGAGATATTGAATATTGCGATGGAAGTGTCGAATGTGGGAATTTATTGTCTCGATCCCGTGTCGGGGTTCTTTGTGGAAGATCATGTTTACATGATAGGTGTCCAGGAAATGACTCCCGCAGGGTACTTGACTCAATCCTGACCTAAATCTACAAAGTGGGTGAGGGTCCGAAAGAAAAATCTTTTATCGAAAATGAAGACCAAAGAAGGCCACTTTGACGGAATAAAATCACAACATCAATATCAGATCTTTTGACCTATAGATTAGAGAAACGTTCCAGAGCGATTTGCGGCACTCTGGCCTTGTAATAACATGGTACAGATTCCAAGCGTGCGATTCATTTTATCACGCATTACACAAACAGCGATCGCAACATCGATTGGCAATTTATTCCATCACCGAATGAAAACCTCATAAGAGTATTATATCCCGGGCAATATATTTTGATAAACGTTGTACATTGCTGTAAACAAATTCCAAAATGTTGTCCGCCAGAAACGTTTAGTATGATTTGATACTTCATTTCCAGTAGGAAATAAGATCTGTGCGCTGACATAGATTGAAATGTGAATTTTCTGTTCCAATTCATTACATTTGACCTGTTTTTCTTCCGAATATGTACCTAACAAGTCGTCTATATGTTCAAATAATTGTTTTTACATGCTTTAAGATTCCCCCCCCCCCCCAAAAAAAAAAAAAATGGGGAAAAATGCTGTGTACCGCTGTAACAATTCAACTGTGTGTGAAAACAGGTTATTTAGAAAACTCAATATGAACATAACCTTGCATGCCTCTGGCAGAACACTCTATAACCTGTTTATCTATTAGTAGCCTAATCAGTGTTCAGGGATGGATGTTTCCGCAATCTATAAACTTTTAAATGGATTATGATTGCAAATAATTGTTCCTTAATGTACTAAAACGTCTTTTCTTTTTGCACTAAAGCACTTGGCTAAATAAAAAAAATGGAATTATCAGAGATTCTCTTTTACTTCATTTTAAAATATATGGGGCAATTAATATCAATAAAACTCTCTTAGAGTTGAAAATTCTATACACCGGTACAAAGCAGTTATTTTAAAAGTTTTTCTTGAAAATCTTGCGGCATGTTAAAACAATTATTTTAACACAGAGAGGACAGAAACTGATCTGGTATTTTTCTATCTTCCTGGAAATGTAAAGAGAAATCAACTTGACTACATCTTGGTTAAGAATAAGTTCAAACAATTTGTATCAAGCAACTATAGACATGTGCAGGGACAGACATCAATTCCGATCATAACCCAGTCATGGCAGTTGAATAAGAGCAAGAGAACCAGCTTTAAAAAAACAAAAAGAACCTCCTCACAGATGTCACATCACTGAATAAGACAAACATAGCAGAAAAACACATTCTGGAAGAGAGAGGCAAGTTCAATTGTGTGATCAAAGAAGAAGCAGACAAAACAATTAGGCCTAATGAATTATAAAATGATATTGTGAGACTCGACACAGAATGGATTTTTTTTTAAAGAAAGCATTCAGCATGGAAAAACATTATCGACTGAAATGAAACATGCAAAACAACTATAGATGACAGATATTATGTTAATTTGATGCAGAAAAAAGAAAGCGTGTAAGAAACCACATTTTGTACGGGGATCGCAACAAAGAAATTGATACTGAATGCAAAAGGGCAAACTAAAAAGAGTGGACGACTCAGAAGTGCAGGAAATTGATTTGTTTTCTTCTAAATCATACAAAAGAATTGCACAGAGAAATTAAGCACTTTAAATAATTATTATAGCACAGCAGCAAGCGGGTGTATCAAACACAAAGATGGAACAACTTCCCTCTTTAGAAACGAAAATATCAAGAAAAGACGGGAGGAATAAATATCCATGAACCTATTTGATAATAGAGGTCCAGAACATCAAATTAATTGTGACGAGGGGCTGATGGCCCAGATGGGATAACAAAGGGGAAACTTGATACCGCTTTATGCCAATTACCCTTTTTTTTAAAGCATGCAATCATTTTGTTTATGCTTTTTTTCATCACGTATGGCCCATTACATTGGGCACAATATGGGGATAAGTGCCAAAGGATATTACTGTATTTGCAATTTCGAATATCATGATCCACGACCCATCTTGAGATTCATGTGTATTGGGATGTTATGATAAAACATAATTCAGTATTATACTTTATTTCTTGCACTCTTGTTAAAGCTTACAAATATTTTCTAACTTTAAGTCTATATGCAGTAGCCCTATAACTACCACCCTCTTACTTCCCTGATTGCAAGATATTTTCGATGCTAAAACGAGTCCGAATGGGTTTTATTTACTCACAAAATATAAATATTAAGAAATAATTGGATATAATGTTGACAAACATTAATCCAAAACCTCTATTCTTATCATTCCTATTCATATGAACTATTGATTTTAAATGAGCCTTTTTCCATAGTGCCTCTTGAAACATAGTAATAGCTTACACTCTAGTTTTTATATTTTTCATGACTTTACATGGCCTGAAGCAGAGCACGCTATGTAACTGACACAATAATTGCTGTTCTGAGGTTTTGTTTGCTCTCCTCATTTATTCTTCTACTTTTTCTGTCTTTTCTTTTCTAGGAAAAATCGCAAAAGGATCAATGTTATCACGTGTCACACCCGGTCCAGTAATCGATTTTATTTGGCGCCAATTTCCGTAAAAGCGCGCGCTTTGTTAGATAGTGTGTCAACCTCCAGCAGAATCGTTTTTCACTGACCACCCTGTGACGTCACACAGACACACAACTATAATGTCTGGCATTAATAACATGCTTAAGTTCACGAAGCAGATGAAAAGACAGTTTGCAAACAGGGTAACTCTGTACCAGCATGCATAATACACTTAAAACGTGATCTTTCATTTACGTCATACTACCATTAGAAGACAGTGTCCATATATAGGTTTTCATTGAAGTAGAAATGAATAAGAATATTCTACTCAAGCCAGTGGTATTGCTTAATTCTCGCTACCCCAAATAGCGATTCTGCCGAGATCCGGGGAAAATCCTGAAAACGGCGCATTGCATTATGGGATAGCTTTTCGACATTACAGCTTCCTGTGCAGGCGTTCGTGATCACAACCCTCTCTTTCACGGTAGAGTTTAACGGCCTTTTGTGCTAAAGTCACTAATTCTGCCCGAAGCTTTCCATTGCATATTATAATCTGTACAAATTACACTGATTGGCATCGATTTTAGCGTGCGTGAAAACTCTGCACAGCGAACACAGGCGCTAGCGCCAGCGGGATGGGACTCTATACCGGAAGTTGTAGTGACGACCCGAGAGAGTGAAAATTACCTCGTCTCGCGAATTTCGAGATTTTCGTACCTATTTAGGGTAGCGAGAATTGACCCATATAATGCTAAAATCAGTATTCTCTGCTCATAACGTTTCCAACGACCCAACATCCTAGATTCCAAGAACACATACTCTAGGCTTGTATCAACTGAATGTGAAAACAATATCATGAATTTGCCAAATGAATGTATATATATATATATATATTAAACAAGTTATGCTTCATGGAACGCTGGGTGTATCACGATGAAGAATTAAATAATGTATACAAACTGAAAACTTGTCTCACTAAAATTGTATATGAAATTATGTTGGCATTTTTGTAAAGTTGGAAGTACAGTAAGGGTCACACACTAGAGCACTGGTAGTAATTCGTTCCGCGGATAATTAGTAAAGCTGAACGCAAATAATTAGATCATGTGTCGTGTCGTGTATTTCATGGGCTTCGATTTATCAAAAAGTGATTTTGTGTATTTTGGTTACGACGTCACAATACCCTTGTGAGCATGTGTGAACACCGTGCACAGTGTCTGCGCTTTTTACATGTATGGGTGAGTGTGTGCGCGTGGTGTGTGGGTAAGTCGGCGTAGGCGCGTGTGCGCGTGGGAGTGTGTGTGTAATAGCTTCAAGCTGAAAGAGCTCTTCAGTGTTATTGCTACATCTAATTTTGCCTTATCCTATGTATTCCTCACTTCGAAATAATAAAAACGTAATACCATACATACTGTGCTTCAAAAGTTTTGGTTTCTAACGACGATTTGTATGTTAAGACTTTTTCTGTCAAAAATGCTATCCGAAGTAGCTCTATCTTACACTTGATATCGCTATATAATTCTATAAACGTTAATGATCTCACAACATACGCTTCTATACTCTCGCTCCAATAAACAAAACAGCCTAACAACCTTTGAAAACAACCTTTGAAAATAGTTAAACGAGATCATAAACATGGTGATATTTGTTACGAAAGAGGGCGGCCAATATCAAAGAATCAAAGCCCCTAAAACACCCTAAGGCCAGTCAACTCGATAGTACTTTCTCATGACTAGCCCTCCCTCTTTCTTTTGGAGTCCATTCATCCAAGTTAATATCGTATCAAAGAAATAATAACATAGTTGCGAGCATTTCACTTAAGCCTATGGTAGTTCATAAAGGACCTACATTCATTTCGTTATAAAAAAGCATATAACACGTATAGCAGTCTTTTTTGTTAAAGAAAAGTCCACTTTACATGTCTCTATAGTAAGATGAAGTACATTTCACTAGCACGATCATGTATTGTGGTACTATTTTTTTTTCGCAATTTACAAGTTTAAGTGCACGAAATCAGCTTGTTAGCATGTCTGACTGGTAAATCCTTCCATCATATCTAAAAGGACAAATATTTTGGTCATCACGTTTCTCCTATTCACAAAATTGTCCCTGAAAAAACGCTAGGCACTTACGCCCTTTTTGCATCGAATGTTTTGGCGTCAACACCTCACTTCCCCTTTGACGCTGAGTGGCGATAGGCTCGTGACGGATAAGATCGAATCCAAAATCGCCGAAAGCTTTACATCGCTAGTACTCGAGGATTCAGTAAGAAAAATATCAACGGCTTTTAAGTCATAATTAACGGTGGATGGATTCAGCTTTATTTTCAATAACACCGCGGATGATCTTTCTCTCTTTTATTTTCTTTCTATCCATCTATTTATTTCGCTCTAAAGAGTACAAAGACATGTTATAACTGTAAAGAGAGGTCTCGAGAAAAGAAAAGTACAATCTTACTCACGATTTAGAAATCTTTAGTAAAGTGGCACTATTTTCTTTAATTTAACTAATTTCAGTCCATATAATTATTCCACGTTACAGTACAGACTTTCCTTAAGGAAATTGTTCATAAGGGAAAGTATACCCTAACATTACTTTTTCAGTAATATGGTCTTCGGTGCAACGCATTTCAGAACGTTTCGGTGTACAGCAAATGACTATTACACTATAGTAACCAACTTTATTTTTTTTGGTGTAATTGCAACGAATAAACCAATAAAGCATTAATACAAATCAGAGAAACGAGAAAAACGAGAGCAGGCAGAATTCTAACATAGTCATAGGTGTTGAATTTTTAATATGAATTTGTGTAAGTATCCTATGTTTATGATATAAACTATTCAACCTTGGTTTATATTTCAAATATCATCTTTATGAATGAAGGGAAAACATCATAGATTGTTTGTAACACACTCGACAGTAGAAGTGATTAAAAAACAAATGTACACATCCATGTAACATCTCAAAACCTACCACCATGGAGACGCAGGAAGGGATAGTAAGATAATACACTCGAAATAATTGGAAAACCAAAACACTGACGTTCATAATAACCATTAAAGTTGAACACCACACATAAATGTGTGCTTAAGTCGGTTGTAGTAGTGGAGCGTTTTTCATCTTCTCGATAGAGGAGAGAATGAAAGTGGTCTTTAAGCCCAGGTGTCTTTGCTTTGAAAATATTATTTGATTACCGCTTCCCCCTCTCTCTCTCTACCTCTCTTAATGTCTCTCTCTTACTCACATACTCATCATATCTATACTACCCCTGTATGGACTTTAACAACCATCTTGATTAGAACTACGTCATAATTACATTTACTATCGAGAATAAAGAAAGGTCATTCACAAGATATAGGTTTCGACCTCACCCTGCTCTACAATCCCAGACAACAGTCACCGGGCGGATATCACTAGGCGGATATAATACCCGTCTCTCTGCAGTGTTTGCCATGAATGTGTGATGCATGAACTGATTAAGCAACTCATTGAAAGTAATATCCTCCTTCGTGCGTCAGTGTATGTCTTGATTAGGTCACACACACGCTCATGATGTGGAACACGTTCGGACATTGAATGCTTACACAAGACTATCAAGTAGCCCCGACGAGTGGCAGCGGCTGACACTTGTACCGCTTTGGTTAAACATAGGGAAAAACTGAAAGGTTTACAATCGTCCTGTCCTTTACCCTATCATCTTATATAATGACGATGACGTCATGGAACTTGTAGCATAATTTTCTACAACACATTTGTATGCACAGTTCAATAATCTACGAGTTTTTGACATATACTCTCGACCCCAAATTATACTTAACCCTAACCCTAAACCTAAACCTAACCGAAAACCCAACTTCAACCCCAATAATATATATATATAATGGTTTATTTATTCAGAAATCACATTGCAGCCCAAAGGCTGAATTGCTCGATTTTTTTACATATCTTTGACATAAAAACAGATTATAATGAACATTGTAAAAAGCATTACACAAAATAATAACTGCATACAAAATTAGTAACGCAATATATTCAACTAATATTCTTTTACATTTTAAACCGAAATAGCTCGCAGTGGCGGATCCAGGGGGGGGGTTGGGGGGGTTGCAACCCCCCCCCCCTTGGGCGGCCCAAAAAAAAAAAAAAGAAAAAAAGAAAAAAAAAGAAAAAAAGAAAGAAAAAAAGAAAGAAAAAAGAACGCACGCTGGAGAGAAACCCTTTCAAGTGCAAATATTGTGAGAAGATATTCAACTCATCTGGTAACTTAACCAAACACATGATAACTCTGGATATAACTATGTATTAAACTGTTACTTGATTTAAAAAGACGTTATCATGCACTGCTTTTTATGGTCTCCATTGTGTTAATAGATGCCAGGAAAACATCACTTACGGGGTTCAAATAAACACCCCCCAAAAAATCGGCTCGCCGCTTCGCGGCTCGTGGACGATGCTCCGCATCGTCATTATTTTGGTCAAACCCCCCCCTTAGCAAAAAGCTAGATCCGCCCCTGGCTCGGATTATCAGATGGTATAAAGGCACATAGATTAATAGATGATCAAATTGAGAGAGGGAGAGGGAGAATCAAGAAGGTAGAGAAAAAAGGTGGGAGTCGGAAAGGAAGAACTAGTGTTGGAAGAAAAAATACAATAAGGGAAAAACTAAGAATCAGGAGTGACGAAAACCAGGAATAAGGCTTTAGGTATGTGTTTTTAAATGCTTCATCGTCAGATGAGAGAGCAAACCTTTGGCATAATAATACCCGCAGCAATATTCAACCATTTAATATCGTGTTTAAAGCCCACGGCACACGTTACGATCTGACTACAAACTAGTTTGGAGAAATTAACAATTTGCATTAGCCTTTCAGATATGAACATGTAAACTTTTAATATCTTAATGATCGAGGATCTGAACGGCCATTTTCAGTTTCTTTGGGGAAGGCAAAACTAAATCTGATTAGAATCGTAGTGACGTCAGACCTGTAGTGCGGCTCTCTACGATTAGGAGCCGATTCGGCTTTAATTCCGAAAAGAAGGTTTATTATGCACCAAAATTTAGGATTTTAGTTTCATAAACATTATTCAACATCTAAATCGGGAAAAAGATTTTTGTTTAGATTTCCTTATTTAATAAAATTGTCATTTCTTCGAAAATCGAATCGCGCAAGAATCGTGTAGTGTGCACTGGTCATAATATGTACATGACGCTCTTGACCACACCTTGCACAGGCAGTTCTAAATTTATTTTTTGTTTTTGTTTTTGTTTGGAGGTGGGGGAGGGGGGGGGGTATTGTACATCAGAAAAGATTGTCATCTCTCTTGATTTTCGACAAAAATGTCGATTCATTCTCTTATCGTTCTCATTAGAACCACCACAGTCTTATTTGAACCATTAAGTTATGGAAGTGTTATAAAGAAGACACTGGCATGGAGTACCTTTGAGATTTATGCCATATATTGATTGACAGAATTAAAGTGCCCGAAAAATCTACGATTATCATACTAAGGCAAAATTATCGTTAAGAAGGGATGAGTAGTCTTTATAAGCCTTTATAACCCCCTGAGAAATAGACCAAAAGTGTAGAATCGCTGTAATAGTATCAATTTTGCGAAAGACAACGTCTGAAATATAGAGCAATATGATCCATGAGTGGGAGAAAGAATATACAGGAAGATTGATTTAGATTGCTTTCTAATTGCTTCTAAAAGTGGGCTTCTTACCTTGGCGTAAGTGCGACGTTAACGAATGGTGATCCCATTCTCGGGAAGTAAAATGCACAAGGAAAGTGCAAAAGAGCTTAGGCGAATGATGGAGCTGACGGCGACCGAAGGATGATGGCTGATGCTAGATGTACTACCGGAAAGAAAAGGGTGTAAGTGCCCCGAGACAGGGAATAGGCCATTGACTTGCTCCCCCCCACACACACACGCACACACACACACACTCTAACTCTCTCTCTCTCTCTGTGCCTCTCCCCTTCTCTCTCTCTCTTTTTCTCCATCGTTTTCTCCACCTTTCTCTCCATCTATCTCTCGCTCTTCCCTCCCTCCCTCTCTTCATCTCTCTCTTTTCCACCTCTCTCTTCATCTCTCTCTCTCTCTGCCTTTTATTCTTTCTGTGTCTTTCTACGTCTATTACGTCTTTCATTTTCACCCATTGTCATTTTGCCTTCCTCATCCTGTAACCTTTCATTTTGTGTTCCCTCTCTATATTTACCCAAATTACTCATTAAAAATAAATATTTTTTTTTTCCTGAATTTATCGCCCTCTTATTATTTGCCTTTCTCCTCGTCCGTTTCTCTCTCTTTCTTGTCCTAAATGCTAATGTATAAGTCTCCTCCGTCTCTCTCTCTGTTTTCGATTTCTCTTTTTATATACGCTTTCTATGCATCTCTTTATTTTGTGTTCAGCAATCTCTCTCTGTTATTTTTATTTCTTTCTTGATATTCCCCCTGTGGTTTTTTTGTTCGTCTCCACGCTTTCTCCCATTCCTTTTCCCTCCTTTTCTCTCTCCTTCTCTCTCTCTCTCTCTCTCTCTCTCTTTCTTTTTCTCTAAGGCAATCCACCTTTGACTGTTTTCATAAAAGTGACTCGGTAGCATTGTTGAAGGTTAATAAAAACTCCGTAATTTTGTTTGAAAAGTTTCTTATTATATTCCTTTTACTGTACTAACCCTCTAACATGCAAACAACAAAAAATCCTTTAAAAGTTCACAAACTACACAAAATATTAATGGTTTCGTTTGAAGGCTTCTTCGTGAACAGTACATTTTACCAACCATTTAAAAAATATTGCAACGGTTAAATGTCTTAAACGGTATATGGAGCATATTCATTTCTTTGTGACGACTTACATTTACCTAAAATGGAATTAAATTGTAATAATATAGTTGGGGAAATAAAGGAATCGATCATGTCAGTTTTTCCCAATTCGTATCATTAATAATTTTACATTTAGAATTGAAGTCATTACCCTAGCACTATCTTCTCTCCTCTGAACAATGTTACCAAGTCCCTTTAAAGACCGTCAATACTACTTGGCCAGAAGGGATTAGACCACACAGCGAGGCCACTGACAGGTGGCTATCTCATTAACTCAGCTCTCAACTAACATAAGAAAAAGAGGATCAACATGCACCGATTGGGGAAGTTTTCTTTATAGAGGGAGCAAGAAACTACAAGTAGGACAGTGGGGCTTTAAAGGGAAAACCCATCTTTATATTAATTTGGTTTCAATTGAAGCAGAAAAATGAGAGGAACAGGTTAGTAAAAGTTTGAGCAAAATCCGATTTAAAAAAAGTAATACATTTTTTAAGTTGCGATCAATCAAATATTAAACAAATTTGGCAAATGCCTATTTTTGCCCTAAAGAAAGTTTCAAATCGTACATGTACTCGAAATATAATTGTTGTAAATACAACCCTACATGAAACAAATCTATTCCATTATCAATAACTCTGAAAATAAAAGTTGATGAACTTTTATGAACAGAGCAAATTGGAGAGGAGCTCGCAAAATACGTCACAATTTAATATCAAAGTGGATTTCCCCTTTAAGTGACTGATTGGTAACCCTGAAATGGATATTTCTAAAAAGCATCAATAATTTATAACCTGACACTATAGCACTATTTGTTAGCGATATTAAGGCATTTGAAGATTTATTTGTTCGTAATACCTACTGGCACCCCTAAGAAGTCAAAATGTGAAAACAATTTTTTACTCAAACAGGGGGCATTCCAAACTTATGTTTTCATCATTAAAATGAACTAAAGCTACGTCCATAAACATGACACTGATCAACTTTTTAATTAACAAAAATGAATAAAGGTCGAGAATCTGAACACTCTTCGAGTTCTGCATCTATTTCCCGAAGGTTCGGTAAAATGAAAATAATGCATGTGAAATACTTTCCGGATCGATGATAATAATAATAATAATAATGGTGGCTTCTTACATAGCGCACATTTCCGTCACGTTGTGACGCTCCTGGTGCGTCCCCGATTAATACCCTGACTTTAGCAAGGCAGCCACTGCGGCACTCTAGCATTTCGAGGAATCAACTCCTGTCAGGTACCCATTTCAATCACCTGGGTTGAGTGTGGCAAATGTAGATCAATGTCTTGGTAAACGAACATTAGTGCCGCGGCGGGACTCGAACCACGGACCTTAAGATCGACAGTCCGTCGACGTATCCACTCGACCACGACATCTCTACTTGTTGTAATGTTTATCAAGAATAGTCGTCTTTTTTTTTCTTCAAAGAATATATTTCTAGTGTATAAAGTTTATAATTTTTCATCAAATTTATGTTCAAATAAAACACAAAAGTGCAGTACAAATTACTTATGTAGTAGCATTTGTTTTCATTTCGAAATAGTTCTATGAATACAAACAGTATATTTTTAAACGTGTGATGTAATATTTAAGAAAGATCTCTCACCCTAAATACTTGGAATAAAAAACATGTTAGTATTAATTTACCTCTAACCTCTACTTACTATTTTCTTGTTATCTCTCTCTGTTTTAAATGTCTTTTTTTCCTTTCAATTATTAAAGGTGTCCGCTGAAGAAGGGGATCAGGGGCATAGAGCAGCCCTATTCGTATGATAAAGTGGATTATCACCAGTAAGCGGACTATTCCTAGTCATGTACAGTTTTTCGCCTTAACTCTGAGACCTCCTCCCCCTTTATCAAACTTCTAATATATTTTCACTTTGCCTGCTCAGTCATGACCAGCAATTTATTCGATTCTGGTAAGAGAAGAAAAATGAATGAGGCTGCATTATCAACTTAGACTACTGCCCTCTGTTGGCTTTTGTATATCAGGTTGGCGAACGTACCTCCCTTGAATGAATACGCAGACATGGTCGAGGGTTTTTTTTCTTTTCGTAGACATCAGTGTAGGAAACTAGGCGAATGACAGAGTGCAGAACATGTAAATTTACGGACGTGACACCCGTGAAATGTATTCTAACTTAATTACAGCTGCATACAAATAGTAGGAATGTGATTTTTATAAAATTTACAAGGTGAAATTTTCCCTTTCAACATTTAATTAATTGAAAAGTCACTACGCAATTCCGAAACAGGAATTATGCATGTTGGGCCTTGGATGAAGCTATGTCAACTGAGCAAAGATGTCATGAAATCAGAACAATTTACGAAAATCAATGGCGCCATCTTGATTGGTGAATTAAAAAAAGCGCTTTAAAATATTTATTCTAGACGTAAATTTCAATTGTGATTACCATAAAGAAAAAAAAACCCGATGTTAACTGACCTGTCATGAACATTCTACCGCAGTTAATGAATTGCTAGACTGAGGATTCGTTCGTGCAAAATTGAACTGAGAAAATGGATTTCGAATTTAACGAGACCTTTTACGACATCACGACGCCATTAACTGAATTTGGGCAAGATTCTCTGTTAACAGATTACTGTCCATACATCGCACTAAATTATATCATAGGTACTACAGCAGCATTTGGAATAGTTTTCACTTCCACTACTTTGCTCACTATTGCATGTCATCGTCGATTTCGGAAGGAAAACAACATTTTCCAGTTCAACATCGTTCTCGCCGACTTCCTGTTTGATATTGCTACCATGTTTAAATGCATAGTATTCTTTAACAATATGTCAGTAAGTTAATTGGATTTTCGAATTAATACTTGTTAAGGATCATTTTTTTAGTTTGAAAGGTAGTTTCAAAGATTTGGGGCACGTTAATTGACTATCAACATAAACAAAAGAGAAAAGGCGACGGAGCACTGTCATCCAAACACGCCAAAAAATGCCAAACCGGAGCCTGGCCGCGATGTTATCAAAGGCAACTACGCATTACCGGCAGACATGCCAAGCCCGAAACATTCCAAATCGAAGTGTGATCTTTTGGCGTGTTTTGGCGTGTTTTGGCGTGTTTGGCAAGTATAAACGCTCGCAGTTGTAACATCGCGATGTTAGGTGACGTAACTTTAGGAGCGGAGCTAGATGTCGTCCTTAAAGAAAATTATAGAACGATATATACAAAGAATAACATAAGAGAAGGTGATAGAAGGAGGAAACAAAGAATAACATAAGGAATAACATAAGGAAAGACAGAAAGAGGGAGTGATAGAAGGAAGAAACAAAGAATAACATAAGGAAACACAGAAAGAGGGAGTGATAGAATGATAAAAAAATCAAAGAATAACATAAGAGAAGGTGATAGAAGGAAGAAACAAATAATAATAATTTTAAGGAATAACATAAGAGAAGGTGATAGAAGGAAGAAACAAATAATAATAATTTTAAGGAATAACATAAGGAAAGACAGAAAGAGGGAGTGATAGAAGGAAGAAACAAAGAATAACATAAGGAAACACAGAAAGAGGGAGTGATAGAATGATACAAAAACAAAGAATAACATAAGAGAAGGTGATAGAAGGAAGAAACAAAGAATAACATAAGGAAACACAGAAAGAGTGAGTGATAGAATGATAAAAAACAAAGAATAACATAAGAGAAGGTGGTAGAAGGAAGAAACAAATAATAACATGGGAATAACATAAGGAAACACAGAAAGAGGGAGTGATAGAATGATAAAAAAACAAAGAATAACATAAGAGAAGGTGATAGAAGGAAGAAATAAAGAATAACATAAGGAAACACAGAAAGAGGGAGTGATAGAATGATAAAAAAAAACAAAGAATAACATAAGAGAAGGCGATAGAAGGAAGAAACAAAGAATAACATAAGGAAACACAGAAATAGTGAGTGATAGAATGATAAAAAACAAAGAATAACGTAAGAGAAGGTGATAGAAGGAAGAAACAAAGAATAAAATAAGGAAACACAGAAAGAGGAAGTGATAGAATGATAAAAAAACAAAGAATAACATAAAAGAAGGTGATACAAAAGGAAGAAACAAAGAATAACATAAGGAAAGACAGAAAGAGAAAGTGATATAAGGAAGAAACAAAGCATTACATAAGGAAAGACAGAAAGAGAAAGTGATAGAATGATAAAAAAATTAAAAAAATAACATAAGAGAAGGTGATAGAAGGAAAAACAAAGAATAACAAGGAAAGATAGAAAGAGGACAGTGTTTGCATCGGAGTGCCGCGCATGCGCATTACCAACTGAAACACGCCAAATCATCACTGAGCTTTTCAGTCGGTGATGTTTCCGCACAAGTGTAAACGGGCGCGCGAAACATCGCGACTTTCCAAAATGAGGTATTTGACAGTATAAATGCGCCTAGAGAGAGAGAGAGAGAAAGACAGAGAGATAAAGAAAGAGAGAGAAGAGTGGGAGATGGGAGAAAGACAGATGAAAGGAGATTAGAGGAGGGCCTTTCCTGTATTTCTTTCACATGTTTGAGATTGAAAATCTTGTTTCAAAACACTCGTAATTTATTTTTGAGATCACTGATCTTAAACATATTTCAATTTTCGACCGGCGAAAAAAATTGATGAATTGTAACAATGTTTAAAACTCAACGGCCCGAATTCACAAAGCAAGGTTTGAGCTCAGACCAAGGTTTGAGCTCAAACCTTGGTCTGAGCTCAAACCTTGCTTTGTGAATTCGGGCCATTATGTTTCTAAATCGTGATTCTAGAGTGGAAAAAAAGGGCTAACGCAGCTTTAACGAAATTTCCTTCCTTGCTTAATGTAGGTTCCCGAATGGCTTGTTATAGTCTTTCAAACTTCGCAAATGGTATCTTCAGGAAGTGTCCTTCTAGTAGCTCTAGATCAGCTCATTGTCTTTAAGCTCGATCCTTTTGGTGTCCGTAGAATCCTCACCAAGTCTCGTCGAATCTTGATCTCTCTCCTATCCTGGATGACCATGCTTGGGACTTCATGCGTTGTCACGTTCCTTCCAAACCCACCATATGCCCAGTTTTTCGTTATTACTTCTTTCCATATCTTCACCGGAGTATTCTACATCTTAGTGTACAGAGCCATTGCTACAAAATCTCCGGTTGGCAACAGTCAGGTGAGAAAACGAAGGGAGGAGAACAGGCGAGTTTTGAGGACGTACTCCTTCATACTTGGAACAAATGTGGTCCTATCCACATTTCCAGAAATTGCCTGCTCCATATTCTCTAACATTAACAACCAATCTCTTCTGAGATGTGCACAGGAAGTATTGATTCTCATGGCAGCTCTTAACACAATAGCAAACAATGTAATTTACTGGTGGCGTTTGAGAGGGTTTCGCGCCATCTTCACATGTTATACGATGCGAGAACAAAATGTGATAATGTAGGACTGGGGGGGGGGGGGGTTCAAATATAGAAATGTTGCATTATTCTACATGTTATAATTTATTATAATTCGTGTTTATAGAGGTGTAGCATTGCAAAGCAAGAATATATGTCCAGTTACTTGGACATTTCTATAAGCCAAAGAGCGTATGGGCATTACATCGACGAGCTCACGCAATAGCGACAAATTATTACTCCAGGCAAACTAATGGAAAAAGGCTATTTGGCCAAGATTGCTTTATGCATATTTCTATATAACTTAAAGACTGCAATTAATTTCTTGTTCTGAGAAAATTATGTAGATGACTGTCCAAATAGTTTTAGCTCTATACACTACGAACAAGCTCCCTACCAAAATTGTCTCTCTTCCAGCCTCATGCATTACTTTTATTTTGAATTGCATTATTAAATATGTACATATAGTTATATGGTCTGTTGTAATATGACTTTGTTTTGAGCACAAAAAAGCTATTGTTTGGAATTCCGCCAAATATGTAAAAACAAAAATTATGTCAATTGTTTACGTACATACAGAAGATCTTTCCTTGTCGTGAGGGAAAGGCAGGGTATGTTTGATTAATGATTTTCTTTATAAAAAAATCAGAAGACAAAGAAATGAAACAGTTAGTATGATGCATCTTTTGTTAATTTTTTATGATGAATGGAAACTTTTTATAATGATAACAAATATTCTTCTTTGATTTTATTTTACAAGATGTTTTTGCATTTATTAATAAATGAAATACAAACTATTCAAATAACGAAAATAGTATATAATGTAATTCATTTACATAACATGTGACAACTGAAATGCACACACAAAAATGTTTTTTTTTTTTTTTTGTCATGAATGGAAGTTTCAAATTCTGTAACAATCATAAGCACGAATGTTTGAGTCGATAGCAGCCGGGAAGCGTCTTTTCCCGTAACCTAGCCATTGTATGCTGCATATTATTATTTAAATATATGAATATTTGCGTTGGTACGGTGTGGTGGAGGTCAAAATTAAATCGGGCAGGTTTTGGACTAAACCAGTATGTCGCAATGTCATTTATTTTAAGTAAACTTAGTTTGCACTTGTAATTTTTGTATGAAATCTCATATTTCATGATTTATCGCACCAGATTCTGTTTGCGTGCGTATCATGAATATTGATGACTAGCGCATGACGTATAGATTTATATTGAACCCATCGAATGCAACGGTAGGATGGCTAGGTTACGAAAAAGTAAGACGCAGTCGGGATGGGGGGGGGGGGTACATAATGCTGGTAAATGAGTATGTAGGAGAATAGAGTGTCACATATAGATATTTTTCAGAAAGTATCTAAATAAGAAGAGACAAGAAAGGAAATAAAATTGCAAGTGTCTGCGTGTAGGTTTGTGCAGGTGAGCTAAGTAGTCTATTCGATTCGTTCATGAGCTGGTCATTTTAAATGAATTAATATAAACAATTAAATTAATTCGTTAAGACCTTATAATGTTTATGAATATTTGGATATTTAATACTTTTTCATCGCGGCTTTGAATGAATAAAGAGATGTAGAGCGTTTAATATTGTCAGGTAAAGTAATCCAAATATGGACGTTGGTTTCTTATCGATTTATAAGCCATAATAACTGTGGATTAACTCTTATCATGCCACAGGGCTAATCCCCATTGTGCCAAGCCCAAAATCCCCTCCGTGCCAGGTTGTTTTTGAGATAATCTGATTAACGCGATGGTTCTATGAATAGCGAGTGAAAAAATACACAGCACATTCCAATGAGCATGAACAATAACTGCTATTACGAATGCTGCATTGCACGCACATGGCACTCAAGCAAAAGCTCACTCGCATGTACAAAGCACTATAACGATAGCGTGCATGAAGCCTTATGACAGGCTATGAGTAAATAAATGGAAGTCGGATGAGTGTCGTGTAGAAAAAGAATGTATATAATTACTTTTGTACACATACATATTTCGAAATTCTAATGGTATACTATTAATCTCAAATTTATACATAAAGATTGCAGTTTTTAAAATGTAAATATCAGCAATAGTTTGTTTATTTTAGTTCTTAAAATATTGGATTAGTATAAGCTATGTAATGTTTATGTTTACAAATACGGAGTGTTTTCTTTTGGAGACGATGTATTAACATAAACTACCTCTTATTACTAGTACCCCATAATATGCTACATAAATATATGTGTGACGAAATGAAAGAATTGTAAAATATAAACAGTGACTTTTGTGAAAGATAATATTTTAATTTATATAGAATGCCTATGCCTCTCGAGACTAACATACAAATGTTATTCATATGACTATTCCAAGTTAGATTTGAATCAATCATTACACGTAAGCCGAAATGTTGTAACAAAGCCTTGTGGAACTCCGCACTTAACGGTGGAAATATTAGATGCTTAAGATTGCAAAATAACATATTGATGTCTGTTATGCAAATAGTCTTCAAACCAAGAAAATACAGTCCTCTTACACCTCATGCTTTTAATTTACGAATTAGTATAAACGTTGGCCCATGGTATCGAGTGCCTTCGATAGGTCGATACGTATGTGAGCATGCTTAACATTATGCCATTTCCCGTTTATCATTAAGCAATTCTATATGAAAAAACCTGTATCAATGTCTTGAAGCTAAATGCAGTCTGTTCATCATGATTTTTCAATGTTTTCGAGTTTGCGATACGTTTAGGTTCTTAAGTGTAAAATTACTTGTTTAATTACTTAAAGTAACTAGTGTGGATTGTTATAGTCATTGCGAAAAACTATTGCAGATGATAAGAAGTGAATGTTCATTAAAACCCAAAAGAAATATGTTTTTGAATGCTAATTTTGCGTAATTTAAGTGTGTGTTTGCGTGTGTGTGTGTGCGTGTGTGTGTGTGTGTTTGTGTTTGTTTTTTCGATTTTTTTAATTATTTTTGACTTTTAACAATTTTAATAAGAACAACAACAATAATAACATTAACCATTAACTATTAAAAGCAAATAATAATAACAATGAATAGCAATAACGTTTGTATTTTCAATGTTAAACATCTGTATATCACCGATGTGTTATCGGATTTCGTGACATTTCCTTTTTCGCTATACATGCTTTAGCCACACAACTTCAACTATAGGTTACATTTACAGAAATGAGCAAATCATGTAATTCGAACAAGTTTCCACATGCATTGTTAAAGTCAGTATTTAATATCAAATCTAGGAATAACTAAAACATGAGAAAATACTTTAAAGTGACTCGGCAACATTGTCGATGGTTGATGAAATTCTTTTGTAATTTTTGTATAAAATGTTACTTATTATATTCCATCTACTGTACTTCCCCTATAACAAGCAAAAAATCCTGAGAACATTCTCAAACCACAAATATATTTATGGTGTACTTTGAAGGCGTCACTGTGCAACACCCTCTAACAGTGATTAACAGTAAATTCTCCCAACCAGTTTTGAATCTCCCAATCGTTTTTCCTTGGAATAAGACATTAGACAGGATTTTAAAAAGATGTCAACACTAACATGTCTGGAATGGTATATAGAGCCAATTCATTGCTTTGTGACAATTTAAATTCACCTTAAATGTAATTAAATTGTAATAATATAGTTGGGACACAGTTAGAACGGTGTTTAAAATATCACTCGATTGGCTTAAACAACTATGTATTGAAAAACAAAAAAGATTTAGTTAAACAGAGTTGTTTAAAAAGTCCCGGGGGAAAAATCATGTGATAGATTTAACCAATCATGACTTCGCGTTGACATTTTCTCGATACGCGATTGAAATTGGGCGCACACATGCGATATGCACAAAGTACGTACATATGCATAGCGCATGCAGCATGCAATGCAAGTGCTAGTGCAGTGCAGTGCAGATGAAAATGGCAGAACAAGGGCAAGGCGACGACTTGGTTTTTTTCGGCTTCGCCGATGGGGTTTAGGTGAATTTATAGAAACAAATAATAATATTGTCTGTCACTGTTAAATGAATATGATGAATAAATGTTTCATTTCATTTCAAAGACTTTATTTTCTGCAATCAAACAAATCAATACTTATACAACAAATATGGATAATTATATAAAACATAAGGTATGCAAACAATATACAAAATATAGAAACAAATGTATAATACATGAGTAAGAGTAAATTTATACATTGGGCCATTGCGTGTATAAAGAAAGAAAGCAGAAGGTCGCCGTTATAAGCAAAAGCTTGAGCAGACGGTCAACCGAGCTAAGATAAAAATGAGTTGTGAAATATTGGCAAAGTAACAAGAAGAGGGGGGCCATGATACTCAAATGATATATATTACAATTAAATGTGAATATAAACAGTTGGATTCAATATAAATAATTATAGAATTAGCATATGAATCTCATCTTTATAAGGCTACTAATTATACGTTAATGACATAAATAAGAGAGAAACTAAACAAAAACAAGGGTGCGAGTGGTGCGTGTGTGTGCAAGTGCAAGTGTCCTCATGCGCCAACATGTTGAATCATCGGTATTACTATGTAATGTCAGACCAAAATTTAATGTAGTTTCTAAAGTTTTACAAAGAACGCTTTATATATATATATTTTTTTTTTATCTTTATACATTATATTGTGAAATAATGTTTTGTTTTAGTGTAGCTTTATTTGAATAAAGAGATATATACTGTTTAATATGTCTAGGGAGTGCATTCCAAATGTCTGGTCCGTGATATCTTATGGACTTATGCGCTAACAAAGTTTTAGGATTGTGTAAATGAAAATCAGTACAACTACGCGTTGGGTATGAGTGAACATGGGAATTAGGAATAAATACGTCATGAAAAAGAGGAAGTGAATTTTGTGTGTATTTAAACATACAGATTGCTGTTTGATATAAGTGCAAATCACTCACTTTTAAAATGTTTAATCTATAAAATAATGGATTTGTATGAGCTAAGTAATTAGAATGAGTACAAATCCTAAATCCTAACTTCAACAAAATAATGTTGAAGTTAATTGGCAACAAACTCTACATGTTACAGTGTAATCTTTGTGATTATTGCAGGAGTGGTTCCGGTAGGTCATTTCACAAATTTAAACAAATGAGGTAATAACCATTAAACAGCTCTATTTAAAATTTAAGCAACTCCTTTTAAACAAGCCAGTTGTGCAGTAATATTGAATAAACAACAGTTGCTTAGTAATTTAAACATTATTGTTTAACATTTACACAACTTGCTTTAAACAACGGAGTTGTGCAATTTTAATACTAAACAACTGTTGTTTAAATTTTTTTTAAAGTTTTAAACAACTAAGTGTTCAAAACGTAAACAACCTTAAGTTGTTTCATTTGTAAACAACAGTTGAGCGATTCACCGGTTAACTTGTGGTTGTTTAAAATTTTAAACAACTTGTTTAATTTTTTTCTAACAGTGGAGGATTAAGGAATCGATCAGATCAGTTTTTCCCAATTGTTACCGTTAATAATGGTCCGTTTTCACTCAAACTTTCAGATTATCTTTAATTTTACATCTAGTATTGAAATCACTACCTCAGCACCATTTTCTCTCATCTAAACAATGTTACCAAGCCCCTTTAACAAGGCATTGCACAATTAAATAATTGATTGCATATGATTTCGCACAATTTTCGTTTTAACCTTCACGGTTACACTTTACAGAAATTGAATATAGGATACCATCCTCGCATAAAACTTACGAAAGAGCTTAATATCAATAATAATAATAACTAGAAATGCAATCGTGTCACAACGATGTGCGTGCAATGACGCCATGTTTCTACGTGTCAAACGAAAGAGCTTCTCTCGCCCTATCCAGAGCAATTTGTACGAAGTCTGTCGCTTCTGTGATATTTGAGATAGGTAGGGCGAAAGAAAGGCCTCAACAGTGACCTTGATGGGATGGTAGTGACTATGCGGCCTACGAAGTTTGAAAGAAATTGGGATAGGGGAAAGAACCTAGAAAGGGCTCGCAAGCACTGCGTGCAAAAACCATTGGGATTTGGTGCATGTTCCTCATTGCAATCAAGATCGTTCTAGGGGTCAAAAGCGTGAACCCGATATGCCATAGACAATGTGTGTAATGCATGGGCGGAAAACGTACAGGACCTGTATTATGACCGGAGTTAAATTGTTTTTTTCTCTCTCTCTTTATGGGCCGTATTTGGTATCATTAGAAAGAGAATTTCATGGTTGTTATTGTAAACTACTCTCTTTTTTTCTATGATAATCCTATCGAAACACGTGATGTAAAATAGATTTATAGTACAAAATGGCGTCTTTAATGGCCCCCTTGACCAATTTCAAAAATCCGGCCAAGAGGTGCCCTGCGTATTGGAACTCGGCATGTCACTGCAAATTTTCAAGGAAAAAAAAAGACGTTTAAGGGGCGAAAAGCAGTCTGAAAAAATGACGTCCTAGCCGATACGTGTTAGATTCAGGCGGAAACTCGGCGGAATTCGTGTAGTGACCTTTGTTCAAATGCGATTTACTCACAATTTTCTGTGTGAACATATACTATACTTGGTATCATTCGAAAGGGCACTTCATTGCGGTCAGTTTGACACCATTTTTATCTGCGCGCAATGTATTGCACGCATTAAACGCGCTATTACGTATTGCATAGTAAATTCATCATTTTTGGCGATTACTTTGCGCTGACATATTCGAATTTTACAAAACTTGGTAAACAGTTGTCACGGATATGGATACATATGTCTGCCAAGTTTCATTGATGTAGGTATAAAGATCGCTATTTTAGAGCAAGTTGAAGTTATTTTGGAATTTTCTTGAAAATGGCAAATTTGGAGGGCAATTTTCTCAAATTTGGTCAGTGATAGGGTATATAATTTTGTATATGGCTGGAAAGGGCATATCTTCAAGTATCTAAATCCCAAAAAGGGTACGGGTTTGCCAAGCCATTATGGAGATACGGCCACAGAGAGAAAGCCAATTCCCAGAACTTTAGAGGGCGCTATTTATGTTGTGCAAAGCCATTGGAGCGTGAAATTTGGCATGGCTATGTGCAATTATGAGATAGAGATACTGTGTGATTTAAATACAAAACGGAATTTATATGAGAAAGTTATGGCAGTTTTAGAATATTTAGGGGTCAATTTTTCAAGAATTTGAGAGATTGTTGACGGAGACGGTTTCAGATTTTAATTTTGAGTATGAATATGGCATTTTGAAGGGCAAGTTATACGTCGCAGATGAAAGAACATCTCTCAGAATATCTAGAGGAATTTGTTACAAATGTGTAGGATCTAGGATAGTGGAGATAGGAAGGAAGAAAGAAAGGCCTTAAAATGGACCAGAAACGGACAAAATGGCGCCTGGACGGTCATGCATGAGTGATTTCCAAAATCGAAGAATGTAGTGACCTTGATGAGATGCTAGAAATGATGCCTAAGAAATTTGAAAGGAAAAGGACTTGAGGAAAGTACCTAACTAGGAAGGACAAGCACTACGTGCAAAACGAATGGGATTTTTGGACGATAAGGAGAATATTAATGGGGCAGAATGTGAACGAAAACAAGGCAATGACGAAGTTCGTCATTGCAATAATAATAGTGGGATCTTGTATAGCGCTCATGTTAGTAAGATTTGACCCTCCTGGCGCTCCCGAGTATTACCCTGGCTTTAGCACGGCTGCCATACGGCGCTCTTGCATTTCAAGGAATAAATTCCTACCAGGTACCCATTTACTTCACCTGGGTGGAGTGTGGCATATACGACATAATTTTGTTTATAATTGCTTATAGATTGCTTGAAATGATCACCATGTCACGCACAAACACAGCCAAGTCTATGTCTTCTTGGACGCATATATTATCCGTTAAATTTTCGACTGTATCATTTCTTCTTGAGTACTAGATAACTTGTTTTGTTAAACGCACGCACAGTGGAGCACTTATGAGACATATCAAGTTCAACGTCAGTTTTATCCTGTTAATATTACTTCTTGCAATTATATATTTATGCTTCCTCTCAAATATGATTTAAGTGACATCTCTATTTATTCAGAAGGACTCTATATGCTGCAATGGCATCAAGCATCGTTCAGAAAAAAAATACAGTTCCATTGACACGCTCTCTTGGCCTATGCACACCATACTATTGTGTATTTGCAAATAGACCATGTTTTGTAATGTAATCAAATGTAATGCATACATCTTTGTAAGTGCCATTTCCTACGTAACAACATGAAATCGCTGGAGCACCTCTCAACGGCAACCACCAGTGTCAACAACGAAGAAAAGAGAATTAGCGCATCTTGCGGACATACGCTGTTGTATAAGAAACGACCTTCACCACGACCCCTTGCCAGATTGCTATTCCGTTATTGTGTGTTACATTAAAGGCATCGTTTAACAATTGTTAAATCTGAGATGCACGACTCTACGCGTTAGCAGTGTCTTTGATATGGTGTAGTATTGAAGCCCTAACAAAACTGCGCTTCAAAATGATCATGAGTACCTACAAAAAGTAGGAGTCTTTGAATGACCGGTTTTACTATATTCATTCCCCCCTAATGAACCGTAGTGGTATAAAAACCGTTCCAATCATAAATATCTTACAAACAGACAGGCGATCGGCTTGTAAAAGTCATTTAATCCCTGACTTACCTAAAGGTGTATAATTATGATTGCAGCAGGAGCAAAATCCAGGATTTTGTATTCAGAATCTGAGGAAAAGTTACCGAGACACTTAAATATGGATGTTGTGCCTGGTTTGTGAACATCGGGTGTGTCTTTATGATAGCGGTTAGCGCGATAGAACACTTTTATTTACTGATGGTGTTTGAGAGAATTTCGTGCCATTTTCACATGTCGTACATTCAGTTTAATGCGCGCGATTTCTTGAGTTTTATAAGTATTGTACAGTCGATCGCATAGGTACTAGCTACTGGTTTCGTCACCGGAAGTTGCTTCTGACTGGTCAGTCATTTCATGAAGCTCTTAGCAGTTCCCTCCCATAGAGACTGTACGTGAGAGGGAACGTTTTAGATCAACATAGTTTAACCTGACACCGCACGTGTCACAGCTATCTCTCTCTCAATACGCTATGGTCTACATGTACATAAAAAGTACATTTGAATATTTATGTAATCATCCCATGTATACATCATGAATTAACATTGATAAAAGCATGGTCATACAAGATGAACAACATGAACTTTTTGACCCTCAAAGATCTTGCCGATTTGTGGTAAAAACAAATATACATTTTGAGCGTTCTTTTTATTTTCATGTGACTTTCGAGAAATGTTTCCAGAAAGGTGATTCATACGCCAACATAATACAGCAGAAAAGTTTGACCAAACTACAAAGCCACATGTGCGCATCCCTGCCCATGTACATACTTCAGTATAAAGAGCATGTGACTTTTAGCATTTATTCGTTTATTTATTTATTTATTTCTGATATTTAGCCAGGGTGACTCATTATCACCAATAATAGTGGTCTTCCATGAGGCCCTGTTAAACATAATGAGGTACATTATAGTTTAACAAATATAGGCCTATATATGATAATAATATTAATAACTAAATCTTGAGCATAAATTCATAACATCAATAAAACAATAAGTAAGAACATGTATAAACATATATACAAAGCATTTCGTATCCTTGTAATAAAATAATGGTTTGTTTGTTTTGTTTTGCTTTGCTTTTTTGTTCAAGAAAACGTTGTGCATAATTATAATATTTTAATTTAACATTATAGCACAGACAGTAATTAGTTTTTAAATCCGATGAAAAGTAACTATTAGCATATTTTGGTAAGTATTAGATCTTGCAAAAAGGCAACATATACTTTGAGAGTTCGATTGTTACATACATATTTACAACAACAAAAAATATTACAGGATAGTAAATTACTGGATAATATGAACAATTAATGCATTTAATCTAGTATAGCAATTAAATGTACACTCTTATATAAAATTAAAAATACAAATGTATTTATAACTGATAGTAAATTATATGAAATTATGTATTTGCATGATTGAGTTCATCTAATACCCCCAGAACCTCACAATATACATCAATTCTTATGTAATTCATGATCAACCTTTCCTAATTGCTTCCTGACAGAGGTGTTAAAATGTTATGGGTCATTTATAGAGACGGTTTCGATGGTTTCTGACAAACCTATAAATTAAGCTAATTAAATGCGTTATTATGAATCAGAATTAGATTTTAGAAATTCGTATGGAATAATTTGCAATGATATAATTCCTTTATATGTTTATAGTGAGGAGAAAATGCACCTTAACTCATAGCCTGCCATGAGGCTGCATGCACGCTACCTATTGAGTGCCATGTGCGTGCAATGCAGCATTCGTAATAGCAGTTATTGTTCATGCTCATTGGACTGTGCTGTGTGTTTTGCACTAGTCATTCATAGAACCATCGCGTTAATCAGATTATCTCCAAAACAACCTGGCACAATGGGAATTAGCCCTGTGGCACGATAAGAGTTAATATATAAATTGAGATTACTAAAGACATATAAAGGTAAGAAAACACAGCAACATGACGTGCCTATTTGCAAACAATGATAATGTTTTTGAGAAATAAATTACATGCATCACATACACGAGTATAAATGCAAGACGGAGCAAAATAGTTAATTCTTGATAGCTTATATATATATATCTTTATCAGGTTATCGTTTAACGAAACCGTTATAAGTTCACCGATATCCATTAAAACCTGTGTAAAATTAAATACAAGTGTTTCCATTGGTTGTCGGCGAACTTATACTTTTAACGGTTTTGTTAAAAGTGTACACATTGAAAAATAACAACACAATTATTATAAATCACAAGACCTTAAACATCATTTTACAATGGTCACATCGCTTTATTAGATTATCAAGACGGGATATTTGTATACGCACTGTGTAGTATAGGATTTTCCGGTCAAATTCGCGAGTTTGCCATTTAAATTAATATGTCTTGCGTTCAAATTCGACGGTTTTAGTGCTGTCAGATATATCTTGGGTTTATATTCCTTTTTATAGTTTTCAAATCTATGAAGTTTTCGTTAGAGTCTATGTATGTTTCATTCAAATTAATGAATAATGTGCTTCTTTCGCTATTTGGTCATTCGATTTGGCGCAACACGATTTCTGACATCGCGAAGGTGTACTTTTAGCATTCGAATTCATTTGTAGCATTCAAAGTAGCACTTTGTGCACTTAAATTGATGGTCAAAATACATTTCTCGTTTATTACACACTTTTTATAGTTTTTTTTTTTTTCAAGATTGTTTTTTCCATGTGTATTTCACCATATTTTATTTTCTTGCATTTATACACTTTATATACTTTCAGATTTATCTGATATTCATCATCCTTTAAGTTTGATTGTTAAGAAGAAGAAAAAAAAAAACACTTACATCTACGGACTTGATGGTCTCAATATTTTTGTAAATTGTCATGTAAGGAAGTTGTTTGTCTTGTGTTTCATCATAAATTTATCACAATTTTATTATCAAGAAATGGTACAATATTGTGACTGGGGTAGGTATTTTTGTGTCCCCACTTTTCCGGGGTATATGAACATGTCCGTGCAGAAATGCCATATCCCTTGATTTCGCCCCTTCTTTACCTAATGTCTGACTACACCCAAATGCATTGTCCTCAAAATCAATAAATGGAATAATAGAAAAGACCCTAACGGCAAATCATGCATTTAATTGCATTTGTATAAAACTGTAAACGTGGGTTGTATTTCTTCCCCCTAACATTCCTAACTTGAATAAACATAATTCGAATACGAATGACAGGTGTTAATTTGAATGATAACAATGACGCCTCGACAAGTGACGATTAATTTGAATGCTAGTTGAGCAGTTTCTAAATTAAATGACAGATCTGTGAAACCCTTCGACCAAAATTCTAAATTGAATACCAAAACGGGAAAATTGAATGATAATTGGCATGGCAAAGCCGATCTGCGCTATTAAACTTGAATGCAAAGTAAATGAATTCGAATGAAAAACTCGCGAATTTCGCTGGGACATCCTATATTAAGGTTTCATAAATACGATTTATGTGATGGAAGGTATTCCCCTACCCCCAACAACAATCCCCGTTTGAATTTTTTTGGAATAACACCTACTGACAACCCCATGGAAGAAGTAAAAATTGTGAGACCAGTTCTTAACGTGGACAGGGGACCTTCAAAAGTTATGTCTCCATCATTATCTAATAAATATTTTATTCGTATAACTTGCTAGAATAATAAGAATGAAATAAAGTTAAGTCCAAAAGCATGAAACTGATAGACTTTTCTATAAAAGGTATGGATAAAGGTCGAGACTCTAAATGCTCTCTGAGTTCCTCATCTATTTCCTTAAATTTTGGTACAATGAAGAAATTCATGTGAAATACTTTCAGGTTTGATGATATTGAAATGTATACTAAGCAAAGTTATTTCTATTTTGTCTTCAAAACAAATCTTTCTAATGTGTGTGTATTCCTGGTCATACCATTTTATGCAACATAAATAGTATAGTTCGATTCACTCGAGTATTATTAATGTTTTCGTTTCGAGAGAAGTTTGTGAATCCAAGCGAGTTGTTATCTTTTTTAATGGTGTGATATTATATTTATAACAAATCTCTCAGTTTAAATACTGCAAGAAAACCCAGGTTAGTATTGATTTCCTCTCATTCCTCTATTTTTAAGTATTAAATGTATCCGCTGAATAAGGGGTTCAGGGGCATAGAGCAGCACTTTTAATATGATAAAGTAAATCGTCATCAGCTAGTCGACCACGCACAGTCGTGTACATTGTTCACCATAACTCTGAGATCCCCCCTCCTACTTCTAAAATCTTTAAAAATTGCCTGCTCATGACCAGCAATTTATCGATTTTGACAAGATAAATAAAGTGAATGAGGCTGCTTTATCAACTTGGAATACTGACATTTGTCGGCTTTAGTATATCAGGTTGGCGAACGTACCTTCCTCGAATGAATACCGGGTTGAGGTTTTGTTTTCTTTCTGTAGACATCAGTGTATAACACTAGGCGAATGCCAATGTGCATAACTTGTAAACTTACGGACGTGACACCCATGAAATGTATTCTAACTTAATCCTAGATACACACAAATTGAAGGAATCTTATTTTTCAAAAAATGTACAAAGTACAATTCACTCTGAATGTAACTGCTTGAAAAGCCACTACGCGATTCAAAAACAGAAATAAGGCATGTTGGGCCTAGAGGCTGAAACTATGGCGACTAAGCCAAGGGTCTTGAAATCAGAAAAATTCATGAAAATCAATGGCGCCATCTTGGTTGGTGAAATAAAAAGAGCGCTTTATAAAATTTATTCTACACGAAGAGTTCAATTATGATTACTATAGGAAAAAGATTATCGATGTTAACTGACCTGTCATGAACATTTTTACCGCAGTTCATCAGTTGCTAGACCAAGGATTCGTTTGAGCAAAATTCAGCTAAGAAAATGGATTTCGAATTTAACGAGACCTTTTACGACATCACGACGCCATTAACTGTCTTTGGGCAAGATGCGCTGTTAACAGATTACTGTCCACAAAATACATTCATCGCACTTAATTATACAATAGCTTCTGCAGCAGCATTTGGAATTGTTTTTACAATAGCTACTTTGCTCACTATTGCATGTCATCGTAGATTTCGAAAGGAAAACAACATTTTCCAGTTCAACATCGCTCTCGCCGACTTCCTGTTAGATGTTGGTATCATGTTTGGATGCACAGTATTATTTAATAATATGCAGGTACGTTGGTTGAGTGTTCGAATTAATACTTTTTAAGGATCTTTTATGGAATCAAAAGCAGTTTGTAAGATATGGGGAACGTTGAATGACCACACAAAAAAGGTAAACGAAAGAGAGAAGGCTACAGAGAGAGAGAGAGAGAAAGAAAAAGAGAGAGAGAGAGGAGGGGGGGGGGGGAGTGGGAGAGGGAAAAAAAGACAGATGAAAGGAGAATAATGGACACCCTTCCCTGCATTATTTTTACCTGGTTTGCATGTGCTTCGACATCAAAATAAATGCCCACCTCTTTTCTTCTCCTCATTTCCAGGGCCCCGGTCCATGCAACGCCAACGGTAACCATTACAACAAGCCCCCTGCTCCAATAAAAAGACATGATCTTTTCGATGATGAATGTAACTTGCATGTCGAATAATAGTTTGGTCTGTAATGGTATAGAAGCATTCGTACAAAGCCATGTAGACTATTATGTCACTCCATTTAACTATTTTGATTGTGTTTTAATTGCATGCACTTCATAAAAACATCAAGAGAACTCGACATGAACCCAGTTGATGTTTAATCCTTGGTTACGTTCAAGCAATTTTAGAAAATAAAAGAGATTTTTTTGTAAAATAGTGTTTAAAAACGCTGTTTTTTTCTTCAAAATTTCGACCGGCAAAATTCATGAATTCAGCAATGGTTGAACTAAATATGTTTCAAAGTCGTGATTCTGGGGTGACAAAATGCTAACGCAGGTTTAATGACATTTTCTCTTTTGTTTAATGTAGGTTCAGGATTGGCATATTAATGTAGTGGCTATACTCTTTCAAACCTCGCAAATGGTATCTTCAGGAAGTGTCCTTCTTGTGGCTCTTGATCAGTTCACTGTCTTCAAGCTCGATCCATTTGGTGTCCGTAGAATTCTCACCAAGTATCATCGAATCCTGATCTCTCTCCTATCCTGGATGACCTTGCTCGTGGTTGCTACATGCATTGTCATGCTAATGTCAGACTCACCAAATGCCCGGTTTTACTTTGTTAATTTGTCCTCTATCGTCACCGGAGTATTCTACATCCTAGTGTACAGAGCCATTGCTAGAAAATCTTCTCACTGCCAAGGTCAGTTGAGAAAACGAAGGGAGGAGAACAGGCGAGTCTTGAAGACGTACTCCTTCATTTTTGGAACAAATTTGGTCCTATCCACACTTCCAGATGTAACCTGCTTCATATTTTATTACAATATAAACCAATCTCTTTACAAATGTGCACAAGTGGGATGGATTCTCATGGCAACCCTTAACACAATAACAAACACTTTTATTTACTGGTGGCGTTTGAGAGGGTTTCGCGCCGTCTTCACATGTTATACAATGCGAGAACAAAATGTGATAATTTAGGACTGGGGAGGTATTAAAGAGAAGAATATTGCATTATTCTACATTCTATAATTTTGTAGAATTTGTGTTCATAATAATAATAATAATAATTACAGTGCTTATATAGCGCCTAACACTTACTTTGTCAGAAGTCTCTAAGCGCTCTACAATAATGCAGCATAATTACCCTGGCTTTAGCAGTGCAGCTGTTACGCGCGCTGCGTTTCAAGGAATAAATTCCTACCAGGTACCCATTTACTTCACCTGGGTGGAGTGTGGCAAATGTAGATCAATGTCTTGCCAAAGGACATTAGTACAGTGGCGGGACTCGAACCGCAGACCTTGTGATCGACAGTCCGGCAGTTCATAGAGGTATTGCATTGCAAAGCAAGAATATACGTCCAGTCATTTCGACATTTCTATAAGCCGTAGAGCGTATGGGCATACAATCGACGAGCTTACGCAATAGGGACAATTATTACTTTAGACAAACTCATGGGAAAAGGCTATTGGCCAAGATTGTTTTATGCATATTTGTATATGCTTTAAAGACCCTTACAATGTTTATGAAAAATTTGGATATTAAATATTTTTTCATCAAGGGATTGAATGAATAAAGAGATACAGAACGTTTAATATTGTCAGGTAAAGCATTCTAAATTAGGAACATGGTGTCTTATCGATTTATAGGCCATAACAATTTTGTGTTAGTTAAATGGTAGTCGGACGAGTGTCGTGTAGGATAAGAATATAATTATATTACTATTGTACACAAACATATTTCGAAATCATAATGGTATAGTATTTATTCAAAATGTATACATAAAGATTGCAGTTTGAAAAACGTAAATATCAGAAATTTTCAATGTTTATAGTTCATGAAATATTGGATCAATATGGGCTAAATAATGTGAATCTGTACAAATACGGAGTGCTTTCTTTTGGAGCCGATATATTAACATAATTTTCATCTTATTACTATTACGCCATATTATGTTACAATAAGATATGTATGACGAAATGAAAGACGTATAAAGTATAAAATAGTGACTTTCGTAAAAGATGATATTTTAATTCAAATATAATACATATGCCTCTCGAGACTAACATGCACATTTTATTAATATGGCTATTCCAAGTTAGATTAGAATCAATCATTACACCCATGACATGTGTAACTCCTTTTTCAATAATTAGCATGTCATATATACAAACATTACAATAAAGTACATGTTAAGAGTGTTTTTGATTGAAATAAACATAATTAGTCATATGAATATTTAGAGAGAACTTATTGGATATGATTTTAAAAAATCTTCTAAATTGAGGGTTGTAATAAGAATGTTTTAGTTTTTTTGTGAATAAAATAGGTTAGTATCGTCTGCGCACGAAAAGTGTGTTAGAAGTAGTGATGCGTTAACAATATCATTCATATATATTGAAAACAGTTAGGGACCTAAGATAGAGCCTTGTGGTACTATACGCACTATACAGTAGAGATATTAGATGTGTTAGATTTAAAAGTAACGCATTAATGTCTATCATAAACATTGTTTTTAAACCAAGAAAGTAAGAAAGTAGAGTCCTTCTAGCTCCATAATGCTTTTAATTTACGAATTAATATACGATGAATAACATTATGCCATTTGTCGTTTAGCATTAGGCAATTACATATGAAATAAGCTATATCAATGTTTTGAAGCTGAATGCAGTCTGTTCTTCACGATTTTTCGATTTTGTGTGAGTTTGCGATACGTTTACATTCTTAATTGTTTAAAATGGCTTCTCTAATTCTAAAAGTAACTTCATGTCGATTGTTATATTCATTGCGAAATGCTATTGAAGATGATAAGAAGTAAATGTTCATTTAAACCAAAAAGGAACAAGTTTTTCAATGCTAAAATTATCTACTTTAAGTGTCTGTTTGCGTCTGTATACGTGCGTGGGTGTGTTTATTTGTTAATTTTTTTGAATTACCTGTCACTTGTAATTATTATAATAACAACAACAACAATAAAAATATTAACCATTATTGAAGAAAAAAAATAGCAAAAAGGAATATTAAAGTGACTGGTAACATCGTTGAAAGTAGATGAAAAAATTGCATAATTTGTGTACGAATTGTTACTAATTATATTCCTTTTACTGTACTAACCCTCTTACATGCAAAAAATCCAGAAAAAAATAACAAACCACAAAGATATTTATGGTTTTCTTTGCGGAAGATGTCACTGTGCATCACCCTCTATACAGTGATCAACAGTAAATTCTCCCTACCATTTTTGAATTTCTCAACCATTTTCCCATGAAAAAAAGACATTAGACAGACTTTTTAAAAAAATTCAAAACTTAAATGTCTGGAATGGTATATACAGTAAAGCCAATTAATCGCTTTGTGACGATTTACATTCTCCTAAAATGTAATTAAATTGTAATTATATACTTGAAAATACAGTTTTTCCCAATTAATATCATTCATAATGGTCCGTTTTCACTCGAACTTTTAGATTATCTTCAATTGTACATCTAGCATTGAAGTCACTACCTTAGCACCAATTTCTCTTATCTAAACAATGTTAAAAAGTCCCTTTAATAACGTTTATATTTCAAAATGTTAAAAATCTGTATATCGTCGATGTGTTATTAAATTCGTGACATTTACTCTGCCTCTATACACGTAGCCACACAACTTCAACTGTAGCTTTCAAAAAGAGAGCAAATAGTGAAATTCTAACCAGTTTCCATATGCATTGTTAAAGTCATAATTTAATATCAAATGTATTGATACTAAAAGCATGAGAAATTACTTTAAAAAGGCATTGTACAGGCAAAAATTGATGGCATATCGCTTCGCAAGATAAACTACAGATGGGTACCATCCTCGCATTAAAACTTATGAAAGAGTTTAATATCAAAATGACATACGTTTGTCATAATGGCTTGATTGATTGTTATATTCACCATTTCCCGCATTACCCAGCCAACGTTATCTCATCTTGGGCGCATATATATATTATCAGTTAAATTATCGACTATATCGATAAAACTTATCAAATAATAAATGTACATTTCTTCTTGGGTAGTGGATATCTTTTTTTGTTTAACGCACGCGCAGTGTCAGAAACACTTTAATAGGAGACTATAACGTTCTGCGTCGGTTCTATTTTGTTTAATATTAAGTTTTGCAATCTTAATTATGAATCTGTCAGACATAATTTAAGTGACATCTCTATTGTTCAGAAGGACTCTAAATGCTACACTGGCAATGTTATTAACGATAATTATTTGTCTATGATTCTATCATCACAAACATCATTCAGAAAAGATTTAACGGTTTCCATGGACACGCTCTTTTAATAGGCGTATACACTACTGTATTTTGTAGGCGTATACACTACTGTATTTTGTAGGCGTATACACTACTGTATTTTGTAGGCGTATACACTACTGTATTTTTCCAAAAGACCACTTTTGTAATCACATATAATGCGTTTAATCTTGTTTAAGAGTCGCGTTATAGATTATTTCATGCACCTGTCATTTATAAGGTATTGTACTCACAGTTTCAAATGAGAAGGTTAACTCTGTTCGCCTGTTTAATGCAGGGAAGAGTGTCGCCTTTTTACGGGCTGTGGGGGGGGGGGGGGGGTTGTACCCAATTTCTCGTCTATTGGGGGCATAGATGCAGGGAGTACTTTGGATTGGACATGGTAGCTCTATTATCCAGTGTTTTCAGGTGCAGATACTTGTATATATTGATCAAAATATTTGAAAGTAATACCCGGGTCCTTCCCTGGGCCGGATTAGCCTTTTGACAAGGCCTCGTGACTCTGTCTAAGCGGCTGAGATGGGTCTAGATACCCGGGGTGAACGCGCGACCGCCACGAGAGCCTTTTGCAATCTAGATATTACTGCTCCGCATGATTTATTCATAGCTTTGGATTTATTGGAATGGCCATCCCCCAGTTGGCTTCGTTCGTGATTCATTATCAAAGCATGTAAGAAAAGGTAAAATACGTAAATACGTTTTGCTTATGAGATGAAAATATAATTTATAGATACAAAACATCACATTCACATTTTTTTAAACGCAAAATTACAATGAAATAGGAAGCATTTGATGACTTATGCTAACAATCATAAGTGAGATAATTTGACTTTCCCTGTATATAATATGAACCAGTCTCGTTTTCGTTCCATGTAGAGGTCAGTGGTCTTAGCCCGAACGTCAGTTCATAGTAGGTCCATGCTTGTATCGGATTTCCCGGCCAAATTCGCGTACCCTAAATAACACTGAGTTTAGTCGCTCGGCGTCTATCAGACATGTGGCCTTGTTCAAAGGCTAGGGGCGGATTGGAGCAGATTAACATTTAAAGTAAAAGTATTTTATATTCAGTTGGGAAAGTTTGTATCGTAGTTGTTGCCATTGTCATGATGTTGATATTCAGGGTAACAAGACTCCACCCTGTATAAATTATCAAGTACCTACAAAAACGCATTCCGTTTCATTTTGTTACTGTGAATGTAATTGTATTTCAATAGTCATTATGCGAATTGCATACATTAATTGTTCCTATGTAGGACAAACATAGTGGCTTATCTTACGTAATAACACGTAATGTATGCAATTCGAATTCTGTATATTGAAATTGAAATATTCATAACAAGTGAATGAAATAAATTGTAACGAGACATGCACAAATATCAGAAACCTTCAAGGTATCTAAAGGGTAACAAAATAATATTAATAGTATAGAGTTTAAAATACATGGTAAAAACATTTTTGCATTAATTGTAATCACATTACGAAAATGGTCTGAAACACTATAATATAGTGTGTATACGCCCATAGGGTGTTTCCTTCCTCCCCTCATTGAGCTTAATGTTATAATTAAAATTAGTGAATGCCGAGAAGGGTCTGCATTTATTTACCTGCTTGATGACAATACTTCGATTCGAATTGTCAGACTTCCCTTCACATAGATTTTATTAATATGAATTTATAATGCGCATATATCAAAAACCTTCAAGGTAACAAATACATTTTGCATCACTTACGAAAATAGTCTACTGGGGAAAACAAAATAGTATTAATCAAATAGAGTTTAAAATACATGGTAAAAAGAGCGACTTTTAGTTAAATGAAAGAGAATTAAGAAGTGAACAGATTTGTTTTGAGTTATTGTTCGAAATAACTAGCGGAGGAAGATTAGCGAAGAAGAAGAGGAAAATTATTCCAGAGAGATAGGCCTGCGTATAAAGAATAGCTGTGGTCAAAGGCGGCCCTCCCGGGGGGGGGGGGCAGAGGGGGGCACAGTGCCCCCACTTTTTCAAGCTCCTGAAAGTGCACCTTTTTACATAGGAAAAGTGACCCTTTAACTTTGTAAGAAGTGCCCCTTTTTACATAAGGATAGTGCCCCTTTTACTTTGACAAGTGCCTCTTTTAATTTGCAAAAGTGCCCCTTCCCCTTTTGATAAGTACCCCCTTCACCTTTGATAATTGCCCCATTTAAATCTGAGAGGTGCCTATTTTACTGTGAAAAATGCCCCTGTTCCTTTGTAAGAAGTGCCCCTTCCCCTTTTAATGAAAACCCCAATTCTAACTCGGATGACCGCACCTTATATTTCCACGTGTGCCCCTTTACCTTTCTAATAAGTGCCCCGTTTCCTAATGAAAAGTGCCCGAATAAAAAAAAGCCCCTTCCCCTTCTCATAAATGCCCCTTTTCATCTCTGGTAACTGACCCTTTTCAGGTACGAGAAGTTACTCCTTTTCACCTCAGATAGGTGCCCACTTCACCTCCGATAAATGCCCCTTTAAAATCTGATCGGTGCCAATTTTCGTTCTAACAAATGCACAATTTCCTTTATTATAAGTGCCCCTGTTTTATTCACATAAGTGCCCCTTTTCATATCTGGTCGTTTCCTAAATTTCAGGTGCGATAAGTGCCTCTTTTCACCTGTGATAAATTTCATTTTAACAATGATACATGTCCCTTTTCCTTTTTAACCATACGGGACCTATCCCCTTTTCATAATTGCCATTTTCACCTCTTATAAATTCCCCTATCAAAATCTGATGGGGCCCCCTCTCGTCGACAAATGCCCATTTCCTATTCCCATGACTGACTTTTTGTTATCCCTGGTGAGTGCCTCTTTTTGAAAGTTTAAGAAGTGCCCCATTTCACCTCTGATAATTACTCTATTATGTTACAGATAAAGACACTTGAAGATTTTTTTTGTCCGCAATACTATTGACATCCTCATAGAAGAAATTAAAATGTGAAACCAGTTCTTTACTCGAACAGGGGCCTTCCAAACTTATGTTTCCATCATTAAATAATGTATATTTTGTTCGTACAACTTGCTAGTAAAATGAAAATAAATTAATGCTACGTCAATACACATGACACTGATGAACTTTTTAATTAACAAAAATGAATAAAGGTCGAGAATCTGAACGATCTTCGAGTTCCGCAACTATATCAGGTAAATGAAGAAATGTATGTGAAATACTTTCTAGATCGATGATATTTTAATGTATACTAAGCATAGTTATCGTTTTATTTCTTCAAAGAATATATTTCTAGTGTGAGTCTATAATTTTGTCATGAACAAATTCTGCAAAACAACACTTAAGTACAGGATGATTCCCTCAAGAAGACGTATTTTTGTCATTTCGGTTTTTTTTTGTGTGAATACCAAAAAATTGCTATATTTGTAAGCGTGTGAGGTAATAATGAAAACAATTTTCCAGCCAAAATACTGCGAAAAACACATTTTATTATTAATTCCCCCCTTTCCTTTATTTATAACTTTCTTGTTTTCTGTCTGTCTTTATTTTTCCTTTCAATTATTAAAGGTGTCCGCCGATGAGGGGGATCAGGGGCATATAGCAGCCCTCTCCTTATGACAACGTAAATTATCATCAGTAAGTGGACCACGCCCAGTCGTGTACGTTGTTCACCGTACCTCTGAGATCCCCCTCCAACTTCTCAAATCTTAAAAAAATTACCAGCTCATGACAGCAATTTATCGATTCTCATAAAATAAATAAAGTGAATGAGGCTGCTTTATCAACTTGGACTGCTGCCATCTGTCGGCTTCAGTATATCATATTGGCGAACGTACCTCCCGTGGATGAATACGTAGACCTGGTTGAGTATTTTTTTTCCTTCTGTATACATCAGTGTATAAAACTAGGCGAATGCCAAAGTGCAAAATTTGTAAATTTACAGACGCAACAGTAATGAAATTTTAATTCTATCACAGATACACATAAATTGTAGAAATTTAATTTTCTAAAAAAGTACAAAGTACAATTCCCCTTTCAACATAACTGCTTGAAAGCCACTACGCGATTCCAAAACAGAAATGAGTCATGTTGGGCTTAGGTTGAACTATGCCGACAGAGCCAAGTCGTCTTGAAATCAGAATAATTTACGAAAATCAATGGCGCCATCTTGGTTGGTGAAATAAAAAGAGCGCTTTATAATATTTATTCTACACGTAGAATTCAATAATGATTACCGTTGGGGAAAAGAACCCGATGTTAACTGACCTTTGATGAACATTCTACCGCAGTTCATGAATTGTAGACCAAGGATAGGTTTGAGCAAAATTCAGCCAAGAAAATGGATTTTGATTTTAATGAGACCTTTAAAGATATCACGACTCCATTTACTGTCTTTGGGCAAGATTCTCTCATTATGAATTACTGCCCACTAATTTCAAACATCGCATCTTATTCTATCGTAGCTAGTGCAGCAGGATTTGGAATTGTTTTCACGTTCACTACTTTGCTCAGTATTGCATGTCATCGTCGATTTCGTAAGAAAAACAACATTTTCCCGTTCAACATCGTTCTCGCTGACTTTCTGTTCGACGTTGCTATCATGTTTGAATGCATAGTATTCTTGAATAATATGCCTGTAAGTTATTTATATATTCAAATTAATATTTTGTTTGAATTGTTTTTAGTTTGAAAGGTAGTTTCAAAGATTTGGGGCATGTTGAATGACCAATAACACAAACAAAAGAGAGAAGGCGACAAAGAGAGAGAGAGAGAGAGAGAGAGAGAGAGAGATAGAGAGAGAGATGGTCCTTAAGGGAGAACCTTCCCTGCATTCCAATCGCCTTGCTGTTTGCTTCCAAATGAAAATTAATTCCCCCTCCCTCTCCCTATTCCCGGGCACCCAAGTATATGCTACGCCGATGGTAACCATAGATGCAAACCCATAACTTCACCGCCAAGACATGATCTGTAAGATGATGTACGCTCTTTCCGTGTCGAATTATACTTATGACTGTATGAGTATAGAAGTATATGTACAAAGCCCTGCGAACTATCATGTAACTCCGTAATATATTTTGATGTGTTTTAATCGCATGCACTACATTCAAGGAAGTGAGCCCAACACCGGTTTTGTTCAAGCAATTTAAGAAAAAGGATCTCTAAAACTTGTAACTTATGTTTGAGATCACTGATATCAAACATATTTTAATTCTCGATCGGCATAAATTGATGAATTCTATTAGACATTGTTTAAAACTCAAATTGTTTCTAAATAGTGATTTTGGGTGGAAATGTGCTAATGTGACTTTAATGAAATGTTCTCCCTTGTTTAATGTAGGACCAGGAAAGGCTTCTTAATGTCATGGCTATAGCATTCTCCACTTCACAAATGGTATCTTCAGGAAGTGTCCTTCTAGTAGCTCTGGATCATTTCATTGTCTTCAAGCTCGATCCATTTGGTGTCCGTAGAATCCTCACCAAGTCTCGTCGAATCTTGATCTCTCTCCTATCCTGGATGACCATGCTCGTGGTTGCTACATGCATTGTCATGTTCCTTCCGGACTCACTAAATACCCGGTTTTTCTTTATTAGTTTTTCCTCTATCTTCACCGGAGTATTCTACTTCGTAGTGTACAGAGCCATTGCTAGAAAATCTCCGCACGGCAACAGTCAGGTGAGAAAACGAAGGGAGCAGAATAGGCGAGTTTTTAAGACGTACTCCTTCATACTTGGAACCAATTTGTTCCTATCCACATTTCCAGATGTCACCTGCTTTATATTTTATTCAACTAAAAAACAATCTCTTTTGAGATGTGCGCAAGATGGATGGGCTCTCATGACAACTCTCAACACAATAGCAAACACTTATATTTACTGGTGGCGTTTGAGAGAGTTTCGCGCCATCTTCACATGTTATTCAAAGCGAGAACAAAATGTGATAATTTAGGACTGGGGAGGTATTAAAGAGAAGAATATTGCATTATTTTACATTCTATCATTTATCAGAAATTGTATTACAGATATAGCATTGCAAGGCAAAAGTGTATGTCCAGTCATTTTGACATTTCTCTGAGCCGTAGAGCGTATGAGCATAAAATCGACAAATTATCACTACAGGTATTAAACTAATGGAAAAAAAGTGGTTGGCCAAGATTTGTTTATGCCTACATGTAAATGATTTTAAGAATGCAATCAGTTTCTCGTTCTGAGAAAATTAAGTAGATTACTGTCCAAATAATAGCTCTATAGTGGGTGACCGAATTACTGAGGCTTCTTGAATTACCTTTATTTCGAATTGCATTATTAACTATTTACATAAACGTTATGTGGTCTATCTTAAATATGACCTTGTATTGTGCAAAAACACTATTCTTTAGAAATCCGCCAAATATGTAAAAAAAAAAAAAAAAAAAGATTATGTCGACTTTTACTTACTGAAGTTCTTTCCCTGTCGTGAGAAAAAGACCAAAGTATGTTGTCTAATGATTTTCTTTAAAAATAAATCAGAAGACAAAGAAATGAAACAGTTTGTATGATGAATCTTCTGTTTTAGATATTTTCATGAAAGTAAGTTTTTTTTTGGTTGGTAAATGGCTTTTAGATGCGTAACTTCGGTTAGCTTGCTTTGCTATCATTTTATCCTTCCATTTCACCCCTGCATGCCCTTACCTTCCTTCTGCATGTAAGCTATCATCTTTCCTCTTCTATATCCTACCTTTCATTCTACCTCTATGCTGCCGTATGTACTCTGGCAAATACCATCTAAGCCCATGAGTCCATAATCGCCTCTCTACTAGCAACTCAAACTCCTACCTCCACGCTGGTGCCGGCTGGATAACTCGGGTCCGCTTTGTGGCCTGGGGAAACCGACGGGTGATGAGTCTGGGAAGGAAAACCCTATAGTGTGAAACCAGCAAGAGTTCTCCTCTTGCTTTATTAGTGAATTCATTCACAATGTCAATAGAGAAGGAAAACTCATGACAGCTTTTAGATCAAAACCATACTGTAGGAGTTGCAACCACAGATATTATAAGCAAATGAAAAACTATGATGGCACAACCTAACAACACTAGGGTTAAAGTCCTTAACACAACATGTCCTGGACCAGGCATCGATTCCTTAGAATCTCATGACGGCTTGCCCTCAAAGCCTTATGGAAGGGGTAAGACTGATGATGGTGTCTGTAAAGGACGACCTTTTTTAAGATGTAGAAAGACAGTAATTGTATCAACTATGAATGTGAGAACTATTAGGGAGCAAAGAAATAGAGAAGAGCTATCAACCAATTTAACAGCGCAGAACATTGATATTTTGGGAGTACAAGAACATCGAATAGTACATAATGAACCTATCAGATATGAGAAAGTTAGCAGCAACATGCTTATAACATCATCTGCAAACAGAAGTTCAGTCGGAGCTGCAATAGGAGGTGTTGGATTACTACTAAGTCCCAGTGCAAATGACTCCCTAGCTAGCATGAGATCACATTCTGACCGAATACTCATCGCAAACTTTCAAGGAAACCCTGCAACTACAGTCATTACAACCTATTGCCCAACCAACGTAGCGAACGAGGATATCATTGAAGGACACTATGACAATTTAAGAAGAGCAATTGACTCCATTCCAGCACACAATGTTCTTCTTGTGGTTGGAGACTTCAATGCCAGAATTGGACCTGAGGATGCTAAATATACTTACCACGAAACAACCAACAGAAATGGAAAGTACTTAGTGGACATGGCAGTTGAAAAGAACCTAGTTATAGCAAGTGGTCAGTACTGTAAGAAGAAAGGGAAATTGTGGACCTATATTAGCCCAGGTGGAAGTAAATGCCAACTGGATTATATACTAATAAGGAAAAAGTGGAGGAACAGCTTGAATAATGCCGAGGCGTATAGCACTTTTGCCAGTGTAGGATCCGACCATAGAATAGTATCTGCAAGAGTCCGTTTGAGCCTTCGAAAGAGCAAAGCCTTGGCAAAAGGAAAACAGCATGATTGGAAACTTCTCAGCACTGACAATCACCTACAGAAGCTATACAGCATTGAAGTCCGCAACAGGTTCCAGCCACTAGAGAAGGAGGAAGAATCAGCTACCGAGAGGTATGAGCGATTCATAACAGCGCATAAGGAGGCTACTGAGAAAGTTATCCCAGTGCAAAAGAAGACAAGAAAGTTGCATTTTCCAAGCGATACACGTGTAATTAGTGCTAGAAATAAAATCAATAAAGCCTACATGGAGTACCAGAAAGATACAACTGATGAAAATCGACAGATCTACAAGCAAGCCAAGCGGAACCTTGAGGAAGCATACAATGTAGTTATAGAAGAAGATCTTGATAGTAAACTAAAAGATGTGGAGAGAGCGCATGCCAACAGTAAACATGGGCAGAGCTGGAGACTCATTAATGACATATCTGGAAGGAAAGCATCCCCGAAAGGGCAGTTAAGAGGAGACACACAGGAAGACAGGGTCATAAACTGGTACAACCACTTCAAGAATCTTCTTGGAAGCCCTCCTGACATAGATGATGAGGATGAAGAAATTCTGCCTATACTAGAGAGTCTGAACATCAAAACAGGGCCATTTGATCTGAAAGAATATACAAAGGCAATAAAGTCACTAGTAGAAGGGAAGAGCTTTGGGGGAAGATGGCATACCACCAGAGGTTCTAAAAAGATGTGACCTTGATGAAATCATTCTGAGTTTCTGCAACAACGCTCTGATCAATGAAGAAAAGCCTCACCAATGGTCTATACTGAACATCGTACCAATACCAAAGTCTGGAGACCTGAGCCAAGAAGGAAACTATCGAGGAATCAGTCTAAGCTCCATCGTGGCCAAAACTTTCAATAGATTGATTTTGAACAGGATCAGACCTGTACTTGATAGTCACCTGAGAACCAACCAAAATGGATTCAGAGTTGGAAGGACCACAGTGGGACATATTTTGGCACTTCGCAGGCTTATAGAAGGAGTAAAAGAAAATCAACTCCCGGCTATTATCACATTTATTGACTTTCGCAAAGCCTTCGATACCATCCACAGAGGCAAGATGTTGAAGATCCTTATTGCATATGGCATACCGGAGCAACTGGTGAATGCTATTGGCAAGATGTACGAAGACACCAAAGCAAAAGTAATATCACCTGATGGAGAGACTGACCTCTTTGAAATCATGGCTGGTGTGCTTCAAGGTGACACGCTTGCACCTTACCTATTTGTAATAGTCCTCGATTATGCCTTGCGAACAGCTATAGACGGCCATGAAGAGGAACTTGGATTCCAACTGGAAAGAAGGAGAAGTAGGAGAGTTGGTCCGGAAGTCATAACAGACCTAGATTTTGCCGATGACATAGCCCTGCTATCTGAGGAATTAGAGCAAGCCCAAAAACTCCTGAGCAGGGTGGAGACATCGGTAGGCAAGGTCGGGCTCCGGATGAATTCAGGCAAAACCAAGTTCATGTCATTCAATCACAGGGAGATCATCACTATAAAAACAAATGATGAAATTCAGTTGGAGAATGTCCCTGATTTCAAGTACCTGGGAGCACTGATGGTGAGCACAGAAAAAGATGTGAAAGCTCGTAAGGCAGCAGCATGGAGAGCATGTAGTAAGCTTGGAAGAATCTGGAAATCTTCTCTTCACAGGCAGTTCAAACAACGTTTGTTTGTTGCTACAGTTGAATCTGTGCTGTTATACGGCTGCGAAGCATGGACAGTTACAACAAAGTTGGCAAAGGAATTAGATGGTTGCTACACCAGACTTCTTAGGACAGCATTCAACGTGCACTGGAGTCAGCATATGACAAATAAGGAGCTGTACGGGAAACTACCAAAAGTATCAGAAAAGATCAGGGAAAGAAGACTACGTTTTGCAGGCCACAGCTGTAGGAAAATCAATGAACCAATATCTCAGCTTCTACTCTGGAAACCTAAACACGGGAAGAGGAAACCTGGAAGACCTCAGCTTACCTATACAGACCTACTCAAGAAGGACACGGGACTTGAACTGTCAGAGGTAAAAGCAGCCATACTGGACAGGAATGTGTGGAAGGCCGTCACAGCTCGGGCAGTTGACCCGACTTAAGCAAGTAAGCAAGTTTTAAATTATGTTTATAATAACAAGAGATATTCTTATTTGATGTTTTCAGGAATTGTTTGTGTGCATTTCATGAAAAATCCAATACAAAATATCCAAACAACAATAATAATATATAATGTAATTGATTTACATAAAATGTGACAACTGAAATACACACAAAAGGTAATGCTTATTATATATAATTGAAAAATGATTGACAGCATTGAGGTAAATCGAAGAATCAAGTTAATCAAGATGAATGCAGAAGCCAACTATCATAAGCACGAATGTTTGAGTCGATAACAGCCGGGATGGGGGGGGGGGGGGTGTACATGACGCTGGTAGGAGTATTTAGGAGAATAGAGTGTCACCTATAAAGTAGTTTTTTTCCAAAAAGTATCTAAATTATAAAAAGTGGGCAGAAAATATAGAAAATTGCGAGTGTGTGTAGGTGAAGTAATTGTTCGATTCGTTTCGTTCATGAACTAGTCATTTTAAATTAATTTATATAAACAAACCATTAAAATCGTTAAGTTCATAGTGTATGTTTTTTTAAATAATAAATTTAGTCCTATTTATATAAAGAGAGAGTTTATTGTAATCGAACCAAGATGATATTTTAATCAATTCTAAATTGAGGGTTGTAATAAGAATGTTTAAATATTTTTGTGAATAAAATACGTTAGCATCGTTTGCTAACAAAACGTGTGTTAAGAGTGGTGATGCATTAACATTATCATTCAAATATTGACACAGTAAGGGACCTAAGATAGAGCCTTGTGGTACTCCGCACTTAACGGTGGAAATATTAGGTATTTGATATTTAAAAACAACAGATTGATATCTTTTACGAAAGAAAGTACAATCCCTCTAACTCCATATTCTTTTAATTTACGAACAAGTATATACGATGGTCCATGGTATCGAATGCCTTCGGTAAGTCGATATGTATGTGAGCATAATACACATTATACCATTTGTCGTATAGCAGTTCTATATGACATAAGCTATATCAATGTTTTGAAGCTAAATTCAGTCTGTTCTTCACGTTTTTTTTCAAATTTTGCGAATTTGCGATACGTTTACATTTTTTAAGAGAAGGTTGAGTTCTTTGAAGAGGTGACAAATAATTTGTGAGCATTACCATTGTGAGTTTGCAAGTGTGAAAGAACATCTGATTACAAATATTCCCTGAAAAGCATGGCTCTTCAAACGCTCATAAAATGAATATGGCATGTAACGACATAAAAATCGGGACATCTTTCTATGTTCAGTGTTTGTATATTAACCAAGACTGTGCCAAATTTATTTTCAATCTGATGATTCCAGAACCTGCAGTACACACCAATCCTTATATGCTAGATGACCAACCTTTTCTGATCGATTCCACACCGTTTATTTCACAATGGAATTGCATGACCAGAACTTAACTTTATCTTGAAGTGTTTTAAATGAATTGTTTACTTACTTAGGGTAACTTTGTGTGGATTGTCATAGTCATTGTGAAATGCTATTGAAGATGATAACAAGTAAATGATCATTAGAACCAAAAAAGGAACATGTTTCTTAATTCTAATGTTATTTTCTTTCAGTGTTTATTTGCGTGCGTGTGCGTGTGTGTTGTTTATTAGATTTTTAAAATTATCTGTGACTTGTAATAATTATAATAACAACGACAACAATAATAACACTAACCATGATTGAAACAAATTATAATAAAAAATGAATATCAATAACGTTTATATTTTAAAATGTTAAAAATATGTGTATCATCCATGTGTTATTAAATTCGTAAAATGTCCTCTGTCGCTATAGCCACACAACTTCAACTATAGGTTACAGAAATGAGCAAATCATGTAATTCGAACAGGTTTCCACATGCATTGTTAAAGTCATGATTTAATATCAAATCTATTAATAATACAATCATGATAAAGTACTTTAAAAAGGCATTGCACATTTAAATAATTGATGGCATATGCCTTCGCAAGATGTTTCTTTTTAACCTTCACGATTATGCTTTACAGAAACTAAATATAATGTACCACCCTCGCATAAAAGTTACGAAAAAGCTTAATATCAATACCACATACTTTTGTCATAATGACTAATAGTTTGATTGTAATGTTTACCATTTCACGTATTACCCAGCCAAGTCTATCTCATCTTGGACACATAAAGTATTCGTTAAATTATTGACATGTATCAAAAGCAAATATAAGTATACAGTTCTTCTTGGGTAATACGCACGCACAGTGGAACACTTATGAAACATATCACGTTCCGCGTCAGTTTTATTATGTTTAATATTAATTTATGCAATCATAATTATGCGTTCTCTCAGACATGATTTAAGTGACATCTCTATTTATTCAAAAGGACTCCATATGCTGTACTGACAATGCAGGTAACGAGAATTATTTGTCTATGATTCTATAAATATTTAACGGTTTCCATAGATACGCTCTCTAGGCTTATACACACTACACTATTATTTTTTTGCCAATAGACAATTTTTGTAATGTTATCAAATTTAATTTTTTAAACTTTTGTTAAGTGCTGCGTTCTTAATTTTTTTCCCCTATGAAGAATTTTCTTTCAGAAGTCAGAATGCGAATTGCATACATTAATTGTTGCTATGTAGGACAAACATAATGGATAAGCCTACCTAACAACACGTAACGTATGCAATTTGAATTCTGAATATTGAAATAGAATTATTCATAACAAGTTTGAAGTTTGAAGTTTATTAACAACAACAAAATGTATGTACATCATAAAACAAAGTATGCGAGGCAATACAATAAAATACAACTGTACATAATGTACAAAACAATGAAATACTGCAAAAGCTTAATTAATGCTTGCATACAAAATATTTATACAAAAGTTAAAGGGATAGTTCAGTTCTGTTTTCAGACCGCACATGCCTTCAAAGTGCATGGTTATTGCTCTTATTCTTATCTATGACATTTCTAGTGCCCTTTTAAAATCTAAAATTGCTATGAAGGTAAATTGAGATTCCAAAATATGTGAAATTTTGTCAATACGATCATACCAATTCAGCTCCAATTTCAAAAAAATACGTTGACCGTTAATTTATTATTTAATTAAAAATAACATTACATGGGGTGGCTGGTTGTGCGTATATAACCAACACGAAAATGCCCCCCAAAAAGCCAACATCGGCATTGGCTGAAATACGACGTAAAAGGCGCTATTTCGTTTTTTTCAATGGCTTTTTCAAATTTTCTAATATTTTGTCTTTCCGTAATACCTACTGACATCCTCATGGAAGAAGTACAAATGTGAAACCAGTTCTTTTCTCGAACAGGGGGGCCTTCGAAACTTATGTTTCCATCATCACATAATATATATTTTCTTCGTACTACGTCAATAAACATGACACTGATAAACTTTTTAATTAACAAAAATTATTAAAGGTCGAAAATCTGAACGATCTTCGAGTTTCGCATCTTTATCACAAAGTTTTGGTAAAATTAAGAAATTGATGTGAATTACTTTCTAGATCGATGAGAAGGTAATGTATACTAAGCATAGTTATCGTTTTATTTCTTCAAAGAATATATTTCTAGCGTGAGTCAATAATTTTCATTAACAAATTTTGCAAAACAACACTAAAGTATATAATGATTCCCTCAAGAAGAGGTATTTTTGTCATTTCGAATATTTTGTGTGAATACCAACAAGTTGCTATATTTTTAAGCGTGTGAGATAATAACGAAAACAATGACCCATCTAAAATACTGCGAAAAAAAATACATTTTTATTATTAATTGCCCCCTTTCCTTTATTTATAATTTTCTTGTTTTCTCTCTGTGTCTTTATTTTTCCTTTCAATTATTAAAGGTGTCCGCTGAAGAAGGGGATCAGGGGCATAGAGCAGCCCTCTCCTTATGACAAAGTAAATTATCATCAGTAAGTAGACCACGCCCAGTCGTGTACGTTGTTCACCGTACCTCTGAGATCCCCCCTCCAACTTCTCAAATCTTTAAAAAATTACCAGCTCATGACCAGCAATTTATCGATTCTCGTAAAACAAATAAAGTGAATGAAGCTGCTTTATCAACTTGGACTACTGCCATTTGTCGGCTTTAGTATATCAGGTTGGCGAACGTACCTTCCTTGAATAAATACATAGACCTGGTTGAGTATTTGTTTTCCTTCTGTAGACATCAGTGTATAACACTAGGCGAATGCCAATGTGCATAACTTGTAAACTTACGGACGTGACACCCAATGAAATGTATTCTAACTTAATCCTAGATATACACAAATTAAAGGAATCTTATTTTTCAAAAAAATTACAAAGTACAATTCCCTCGGAACATAACTGCTTGAAAAGCCACTACGCGATTCAAAAACAGAAATAAGGCATGTTGGGCCTATAGGCTGAAACTATGGCGAATGAGCCAAGTGTCTTGAAATCAGAATAATTCATGAAAATCAACAGCGCCATCTTGGTTGATGAAATATAATTAAAAAAAACGCTCTATAATATTTATTCTACACGTAGAATACAATTATGATTACCATCGGGGAAAAACCCCTGTGAAAACTGACCTGTCATGAATATTCTACCGCATTTCATGGGTTGTAGACCGAGGATAGGTTTGAGCAAAATTCAGCTAAGAAAATGGATTTCGAATTTAACGAGACCTTTTACGACATCACGACGCCATCAACTGTCTTCGGGGAAAATTCGCTGTTAACAGATTACTGTCCACAAAATACATTCATCGCATTTAATTATATCATAGCTACCGCAGCGGCATTAGGAATTGTTTTCACATCCACTACTTTGCTCAGTTTTGCATGTCATCGTCGATTTCGAAAGAAACAAAACATTTTCCCGTTGAACATCGCTCTCGCCGACCTCCTGTTAGATGTTGCTATCATTTTTGGATGCACAGTATTACTGAATAATATTGAGGTACGTTGGTTGAGTTTTCGACTTTGAATAATTAAAAGCAGTTTGTAAGATATGGGGCACGCTGAATAACTACCAAAAGAGAGAGAGAGAGAGAGAGAGAGAGAGAAGGCGACAGAGAGAAAGGGTGAGAAAGAGGAGTTGGAGAGGGGAAAAAGACAGATGACAGGAAAAGGAGACCCTTCCCTGCATTCCTTTTACCTGGTTTGTATGTGTTTCGACATCAACATAAATGCCCCCCTAATCCTCATTTCCGCGACCCCGGTCCATGCAACGGCAATGGTAACCATGGTAAAAAGCCCTGTACTCCACTGAAAAGACATAATATTTGCGATGATAAACGTAACTTGCACGTCGAACAATAGTTTGGACTGTATTGGTATAGTATATACAAAGCCATGTAGACTATTATGTCACTCCATTTAACTTTTTTCATATTTTGTTTTAATTGCATGCACTTCATAAAAACATCGAGGTAACTCAATTGGAACCGAGTAAATGTTTAATCGCCGGTTACGTTCAAGCAATTTAAGAAAATAAAAGATTTTTTTTGCAAAATAGTTTTTCAAAACGCTGTTTTTTTTTCAAAATTTAGACCGGCACAATTCATGAACTCAATAATGGTTGAACTAAACATGTATAAATTCATGTTTCTGGAGAGAAAATGCTAACGCAGGATTTTTCTCTTGTTTAATGTAGGTTCAGGATTGGCATATTAATGTAGTGGGTATACTCTTTCAAACTTCACAAATGGTATCTTCAGGAAGTGTCCTTCTTGTGGCTCTTGATCAGTTCATTGTCTTCAAGCTCGATCCATTTGGTGTCCGTAGAATCCTCACCAAATCTCGTCGAATCTTGATCTCTCTCCTATCCTGGATAACTATGCTCGTTGTTGCTACATGCGTTGTCATGCTCATGTCAGACTCACCAAATGCCCGGTTTTACTTTGTTAATTTGTCCGCTATCTTTACCGGAGTATTCTACACCCTAGTGTACAGAGCCATTGCTAGAAAATCTCCGCACGGCAACAGTCAGATGAGAAAACGAAGGGAGGAGAACAGGAGAGTTTTGAAGACGTACTCCTTCATTCTTGGAAAAAATTTGGTCCTATCCACATTTCCAGATGTCACCTGCTTTATATTTTATTACAATAAAAACCAATCTCTTTACAAATGTGCACAAGTGGGATTGCTTCTCATGGCATCTCTTAACACAATAACAAACACCTTCATTTACTGGTGGCGTTTGAGAGGGTTTCGCGCCATCTGTAAATGTTATACAATGCAAGAACAAAATGTGATAATTTAGGACTGGGGAGGTATTAAAAAGCAGAATATTGCGTTATTCTACATTCTATAACTTTTCTGAATTTGTTTTTGTAGAGGAAGTGCATTGCAGAGCAAGAATATATGTCCAGTCATTTCGACATTTCTATAAGCCGTAGAGCGTATGGGCTTAAAATCGACGAGCTTATACGCAATAGCGACAATTATTACTCCAGGCAAACTCATTGGAAAAGGCTATTGGCCAAGATTGTTATATGCATATTTGTATATGCTTTAAAGACTGCAATGAATTTCTTGTTCTGAGAAAGTTTTGTAGATGACTGTCCAAATAACAGTAGCTCTATACGCTAGTGGCTGACCGAATTACTAAGGGGGGTGGGGGGGGAGTAAACAAAGTAGAACATTTAATAATAAATTCACCTAAAATGTAATTAAATTGTAGTAATGTAGTTGGGAGAATTAATGAATCGATCAGATCAGTTTTTCCGGTTTGTATCATTAAAAATGGTCCGTTTTCACTCGAATTTTTAGATTATCTTTAATAAAATTTAAAGAGTAGACAACGATTTAAAATGGTTTATTGACAGGCTGACAAAATGTAGGTCAAGAGGTTGTTTACATTTTTGAGGAAAATTCACGCGCTAGGAAATGTAATACTTTGTATTACATTGGAAGGAAATGTACAAGCGTATGTACGCTTATCAAGCAAGCGCGGAAAATACCGCCAGCAAATTAAAAATAGCACGAAGGGGCTTTCATTCTAGTTATGGCTTTCATTTTGAATGGACAAGAATAAAAATTTACGGAGTCTAAAACATTATTAGAGGATTTGGATTAATACTAAAGTTAGCACTGCACTGGAATAATTAGTTGGGATATATAACGCTGAATTATTTCTTCTCGTGAGCGACCAGCGGGATTATACTCGGGTTTTGGGCTGGCCTTTGTCGTTGGGCCTGATTAGAAAGGAGAGTCCATATCATTATTTTGGCCTGGTCGCACATCACACAGTGGCATCACGGCATAGGCGGGATCGAATGCTGCGTTTCACGGACGTGGCAGTCACCGGCAGTGCACCACATCGCCGGGTGAGTCTCTCTTTAAGGGAATCGAAAACTGATCCGAGGGGAAACGGTTGCACCATTTCAATACACGAAATTGAGGAGGGTAGTTGTCCCGTAAAGGCGGTCCTTAGATATTTGAAAATGCGCCCGGGAAGTGGGGAGGCTTTCTTTTGCTCATATGGTTCGCTTCCTCTCACCAGGCATGAGTTCAGTGCCATGATAAAGAGATGCATGTCATACAGAGATATGTTGGCGGCGGAGTTTTCCTCCCATTCTTTTCGTATAGGTGCGGCTAAAACCGCTGCTATGGCGGGCTGCTCGGACGCCCAAATACAGCACATGGGTCGATGGGCTTCCTCCGCGCATCGCAGATATATTGATATGGTTGTTTAAATATGAGCAATGTTGCAAAGTACCGTTGGGGTTGATTTGATTTGACTTGATTTGATTCGCCAGGTATACGTACAAAATATAACAGAGTGAATGATGAGGTTAACGTGCCTGGGGCCAATAATGTAAGGGTGAGGCCGCATACACAGGAATTAATATATGTACAACACACAGAGGAATAAGTCCCTCGCCTCGAGAGGTTAAATAAGCTAATAATAATAATAGCAATAATAATAATAATGGTGCTACAACATGAAAATGAAAACGAAGTCAAGCAGACAACAAACATACATGCAGAACAAGAGCAAGAAAACACTAGAAATGCAATCGTGTCACAACGATGTGCGTGCAATGACGCCGTGTTTCTACGTGTCAAACGAATGAGCTTCTCTCGCCCTATCCAGAGCAATTTGTACGAAGTCTGTAGCTTCTGTGATAGTGGAGATAGGTAGGGCGAGAGAAAGGCCTCAACAGTGACCTTGATGGGATGGTAGTGACTATGCCTACGAAGTTTGAAAGAAATTGGGATAGGGGAAAGGACGTAAGGGCTCGCAAGCACTGCACGCAAAAATCAAGGGGATTTGGTGCATGTTCGTCTTTGCAATAAAGATCGTTCTTGGGGTCAAAAGCGTGAACCCGATATGCCCCATAGAATATGCGTGTAATGCATGAGCGGAAAACGTACAGGATCTGTATTATGACCGGAGTTAAATTGTTTTTTCTCTCTCTCTTTATGTCTCTTTATGGGCCGTATTTGGTATCATTAGAAAGAGAATTTCATGATTGTTATTGTAAACTACTCTCTTTTTGTTTTCTATGATAATCTTATCGAAACACGTGATTTAAAATAGATTTATAGGACTAAATGGCGTCTTAAATAGCCCCATCGACTAATTTTAAAAATATGGCGGACGTTTTAGGGGCGAAAAGCAGTCTGAAAAAATGACGTCATAGCCGATACGTGTTAGATTCGGGCGGAAACTCGGCGGAATTCGTGTAGTGACCCTTGTTCAAATGCGATTTATTCACAATTTTCTGTGTGAACATATACTATACTTGGTATCATTCGAAAGGGCACTTCATTGCGGTCAGTTTGACACCATTGTTATCTTCGCGCAATGTATTGCACGCATTAAACGCGCTATTATGTAATGCATAGTAAATTCATCATTTTTGGCGATTACTTTGCGCCGACATATTCGAATTTTACCAAACTTGGTAAACAGTTGTCACGTATAAGGATACATATGTCTGCCAAGTTTCATTGATTTAGGTATAAAGATCGCCATTTTAGAGCAAGTTGAGGTTATTTCAGAATTTTCTTGAAAATGGCGAATTTGGAGGGCAATTTTCTCAAATTTGGTCATTGATAGGGTATATAATTTTGTAAATGGCTGGAAAGGGCATATCATCAAGTATCTAAATCCAAAAAAGGGTACGGGTTTGCCAAGCCATTATGGAGATGCGGCCACAGAGAGAAAGCCAATTCCCAAAACTTTAGAGGGCGCTATTATGTTGTGAAAATCCATTGGAGCGTGAAATTTGGCATGGCTATATATGCAATTATGAGATAAAGATACTGTGAGATTTAAATACAAAACGGAATTCATATGAGAAAGTTATGGCAGTTTTAGATTATTTAGGGGTCCATTTTTCAAGAACTTGAGAGATTTTTGACGAAGTCGGTTTCAGATTTGAATTTTGAGTACGAAGATGGCATTTTGAAGGTCAAGTTATACGTCGCAGACAAAAGAACATCTCTTAGACTATATAGAGGAATTTGTTAGAAGTTTGTAGGATCTAGGATAGTGGAGATAGGAAGGAAGAAAGAAAGGCCTTAAAATGGACCAGAAACGGACAAAATGGCGCCTGGACGGTTATGCATGAGTGATTTCGAAAATCGAAGAATGTAGTGACCTTGATGAGATGTTAGAGACTATGCCTATGAAATTTAAAAGAAAACGGACATGAGGAAAGGGCATAATTAGTGATGACAAGCACTACGTGCAAAACGAATGGGATTTCTGGACGATAAGGAAAACCAGGAGAATATTCATGGGGCAGAATGTGAATGAAAACAAGGCAATGACGAAGGTCGTCATTGCAACAATGGGATTTCAAGTTTACATTAACGCATGTTCTTTGGAATACAAAATGCTGCCCAGTCCTCTTTTCTTATTTTGTCCACAGAACAAATATGGATAGTAGGCGACTCTATCGTTTTCTGGGCCCATCGCAGGGCGGAGCGGACTGGCTGCGCCGATATGGATTTGGGGACGGTCATCCATTGGGCTGGAAAGCGGGGCCTTCGCTTGGACCAAACAAACGCATGGCTAGAGTTGATTACCAGTGGCCTGACGAAGCCGACCGTTTTAGTGTTACACGTGGGCACGAATGACATGGAGGGATGTTCGAAGAGGGCGATGGCGAATGCGGTGAACAGATTAATCACATCGAACACTGAGACGACAATTATATGGTCTAACATCCTAGACGGGTAGAATATAAATGCTGTAGTCCGGAAGAAGGACCGCAATGGCTCCTCGCTGCAAGCAATAAAGAAGTATATCGCTACCAATTTCGATGTGCAGATGGACCGACAGTTGCTATTCATCAACGAACGAACCGATACGCTCGCGCCTTGGCCGGCAGGAATGGGAGAAAGGCCATTCCACATCCCGACATAAGGCATAAGGATAGGGCTTTATATAGGCCGGACGGATTGCATCTCTCCAATGAGGGTTTGGACAGGTTTATCACTGACCTGAAGGAGGGCCTGTCCTATCTCGGTTCATCCAAGTAGTTAAACAATGATAATGTTACAAAACACGTTGTTTGTTCTTATATTTCAATGTTCTTATAGTTCAGTGTTCTTATATTTCAGCGTTCTTATATTTCAATGTTTAAGTCTGTTCGGGTAGCAAAGTAAATCCCGCAAACAAGTTTGAGTCCGGCACCGCAAGATCATGTTTTCGTTGCTGGGATAAGAGTGACTTATTTTGGGAGTAACAAAGTTGTGGAGAGTAAATAATGGTTATATGGGGCAGGTTTAGGTGGACATTGGTAAATGACCAGTTTTGCGAATGCTTCATTTCGAAATGGGCATTAACGGTTTAGTCACTTCTTTGAGGGGAATGAATTAGGCATAATGATGTGCCGGTGTTGTAGAGATAAGCTTATTACGATACTCTGTAGTCTGTTAGAGGGTTATAAATTAGCTTAAGGGCGAAAAAGTACATGCCTGTACATGTACATTGGTTAATTTGGCCAATTGAAATGTTAATTCCACCAAAGTGTAAATAGTTAAGCATAGATATTCCCTTAGTGCACAGAAATCGTTCATTACAACAAGTTAATACGCGTCAGGGGACAAAACCTAATGAGGTATGACGTATTTGTTTTCATTTACATACAGCCAATCAGAGCCCATTGGGGGTACTGATTAATGAATATTCATATAACTATCACGAGTTGACTTTATTCGCATACGCGCAATGTAAAACAGATTAAACCAATTATAGTCCGGCAGCCATCACGGTATACCTTGTTTTAGGGTCTATAGTTTTTTTTTTTTTGGATTATAGTTCCTTAGACCATCAATTTGAAGAATCCGATTGCTGACACTCTGTCAGCCTTGAGCAATTTGAGATATGTGACGTCATACAAAATGGCCGCCAAAATACCCCTTTTTACCAAAGTTAATGATAACAAAATTGTTTACAGTACTTTGCTACATTAAATGTCAGTCAAATATCTTGATTTTTTTCTAGGATCATCACTTAATAAAAATCGACGATGTTGTATGATAAAAAATGGCATGTTAATTTGCATAATTCAGATTGGCGCCCTCTATAGACACGTTAACTTGCAAATTTTAAATGATGGCCAAATGCCAATTTCTAACATGAAATTAACATTTTTTATAATTCAGACGCACTGAATACAATAAGTAAAAATTGTGCACCACATTTTGGTGTGATTTTTTTGTTATTTTGTACTTTAAAGGTAAAGATCAGTTTTGGAAACGCCCCCCTCTCAAAAAATGAAATGGAAGCTCTTATCACCAATCATGTGAAAGAATATGTTTTGACTAATACGTGATGATACAAATTTTGCCGAGAAACCGCCTACTAATTGATATATTTGGTAAATTATTATATCTATTTAGACCTGATAGATATCGCGCACGTGTCGCGTAGTCCCATATACATTCTTCTGTGTACATTGCTTGTAACTTTACCAAGACTGGGCCACATTTCTAATCGTTTTGATGATTCCAGAACCTTGCAGTACACACCAATACTTATAAGCTAGATGATCAACCTTTTCTGATTGATTCCACAACGTTTCTTTCACAATGCAATCTTTAATACTTGAAGAAAACAAGCTAGAATTTCATGCTCTCTGTCCCATAGATATGAGGTACCATATGGTTATAAATGCCCGTTTTCAGTGACAGCATTCCGAAATTTGATTTGTATTTTGAGGTAATACATTCTTTTATATGAACCTTTCATGAAAAGGTTTCTCTCTTACAAGGGAGTTTAATAAAGCGAAATATCCACCCAAAATGACCAAACATGGTTACCTTCCAATGGCTATCATTTGCTGCTTTAGTTTGATCGTTATAACACTCGACAGAGGCGCGAAAACCACAGAAAATTGTGCATGCTAGTTTTGCTTTGTTGCATTGGCACCGTGATGATTTACATAGGCTTCCACTCGCACAAGTGCACCGTATTAACCTTAATATGTTGTCCGGTGCGAGTTGTGACAGGGATCAGGGATTTGGTTTCCTATTCTTTTGCATATAGCCATACTTTGTAGGATCCAATGATGTGAGTCGTGACTGCAAGGCGTGCTTCCACACACATGTTTGCAGATGAGCTCTCTTGCCAACTGAGTCCAAAGGGAGTCAAATCTTCTGCTTCATCACTTTCAGCAATGCATGTACCCTTTTCAATCCCAAAGTATGCCCAAATAGTGTCGCATCCCCTCAACGCATGTCCTGCCAACATCGATGGGATGATATCTTCTAACTTGTGTACAGTGGCAGGAATGTCAATAACAGTTCGCTCTTTGATGACGCCATGATCATTGGCGTTCTAAGTTATTCATGTAGATAATGATGGACCCTAACCCTAACAGCCAGGACCCTAACATACCTTTTCTCATTAGCAGCAATTTGAATCGCTTGCTGTACTATGATGTTGTCTGCTTCTTCATGTGTTATGGAAAGATCTTCCCTTGGCATGACATCGCTGCCTGGTATCACTTCAACAGATACCTCATCTTGACCGGTAATGACCAGCTTGTGCTTTTGCCTATTTCTGAACACCTCATCATTCTGCAGAATCACGCATACCGGTATTATGATGTCGATCAACTGTAGTTTGTTGTCAGTAGTTTCTGGGAGGGAAGCAGTGAGGTGGGAAGGAAGACTCTTTTGGATGACTCTCGATTCGTCATGACTTCTAGAAACCCTGGTGGCACACCAACCAAAGATCATCAGATTTTAATCCAGAGTAGAGCACAACCATCAAACGGGCTGTACAAGGTTGCTCAAGTGACACATCAACCTTTGTCAAATTCTTCAAGTTCGCCTTTGACCTGGTGAAAGCTTTCATGACAAAATATTCTTGATATTGACATATCTTCAACTTGCCTGCAGTCCTATTACTCTAGTCTAAGAGTAGATCAACTTGGTGTCATAGACTTTTGAATCCTCCAATGTTAATTAAACTACACCCTCCAAGTGGTTGAAAACTTCACCTACCTCGGCTCCATGTATTAAGCAACCTCTCCCTTGATCTCGAGCTCAACGTTCACATTGGCAAGGCAGCAACCAAGATTGCTAGACACTCAAAGCAGGCCTGGAAGAACACTTTACTATAAACCACCAACACGAAAATGAAGATCTACCAGGCCTATGTGTTCAGCACTCTCCTGTATGGCAGTGAGTCATGAACCCTGTATGCAAGTCAGGAGCGCCGTTTGAATGTTTTCCATTTCCGCTACTTGAGGCGAATCCTAGGCATCAAATGGCAGGACCACATTCCAAACAAGGATGTCCTCAAAAAGGAGGGATGATGACCATCTACGCTCTTCTATCACAACGACGGCTGAGATGGCTTGGTCATGTCAGTCGTATGGAAGACGGCCGCATTTCAAAAGACATCTTGTAGGGAAAGTTAGCGACCAGAACCAGGACTGTTAGAAGACCTGGCCTTCGCTTCATGGATGTGTGCAAGAGGGACATGGAGGCCAGTGAAATCAACCCTACAAAATGGGAAGCCTATGCTTCAGACTGCCCCAAATGGAGATGCGCTGTGAAGACATGTATACAGAGGAGTGATCAGAAGAGAGTAGAACAGTGGGAGGAGAAAAGGCAACAAAGACGGCAGCTAGCCACGGCTTCAACAACACAGCCACACATGAAATTTGTCTGCAGCAACTGCAACAGGACCTGCCTCTCTAGGATTTGACTGTTTAGTCATAGCAGGAGCTGCACAGCAAGAAACTCTTGCTTGAAGCAGTTAAAAAAAGAGGTACAATTGACGGTGTTCAAAGGGAGGGAGTTCCAGAGTCTTATTGTATCCGGGAATAAGCTCCTCTTTTAGACAAGCATTCAGGCAAAATGAACAATTATCTTCTTGGAATGCCCTCTGTGCAGGGATGTTGATGGAGTGAGGAAAGTATGTGGAAAGTCTTTCAGCGGGTTTTTGATGCGAAAGATCATCACCACCTGAGCCTGTACCCTGCGTTCTTGTAATGTTGGCCACTTGAGCTGGTTCAGGATGGCTTCTACTTTGCTTGTCCTGCAGTAGTCATTGCAGAAGGAGCGGACATAGCGCCGCTGACCCATTTCAAGCTTCTTGATGATTGCTAATTGTTTGAGTGTTAGGGTCCCATATAATTATGATGATGGCATACTCCATGATTGGTTGAAGGCGAGTATCGTAGCACAATTATTTAACTTTTCTAGGACATGGTTGGATATTTCTTTGAAGAAAGGCACGGGTGGAGTTGAAGTATTTGCTGATAATGTTGATATGTGGGTTCCAGCTGAGGTTTTTCTGTGACTCAACACCTCGATACTTTGCTATATTTTTGTCATCTAGGGTCTGTCCGTGAATTTGATGATGGATTTGCGTTTATTGGTGACATGTAGAACCTGACATTTGTGTGGGATGAATTCCATCAGCCAATCACGCTCCCAGCGTTGCAGTGAGTCAAGATCCTCTTGGAAACGTTAGGCGTCTTCCTATGTCTTGATGTTGCTGTATAGCATGCCATCGTCAGCAAAGAGCCTGACTGTTGTGTTTGGGGAGAGGTACGGTGGCAGATCATTGAGGAAGAGGAGAAACAGCATCTGGCCGATAACGCTGCCTTGCGGGATGCCAGATGTTACTTGGCTGGTGTTGGAGATGGGTCCTTCCAGTAACACCTGCTGGGTCCTGTAACTCAGGAAGCCAGAAAACCAAGCATGTGTGGGTTCCCAGATTCCATAGAATTGGAGATTGTGTAACAGCTAGCCTTCCATGGGGAACCTTGTCAAATGATTTGGAGAAACCAAGGAGTGTCATGTCCAATTGGTCTCTAGCATTGATGCCTTTGGCAAGGTCCAGGACAGCAAGGACAAGCTGTGAGACGCAGGATCGCTTCTTTTGAAAGCCATGTTGTGCATCAGACAAGATGTTGTGGCTTTCAAGGTGGTTCATGTTGCTGCAAAGAACGATGTGCTCCAGTACTTCACAGGTTACTGACGTCCGAGAGACAGCTCCGTAGTTCTCTGGCTTGCTACGGTCACCTTTCTTGAAGATGGGATCAATATATATAGCCATCATCCATTTATCAGGTTTGCACGCTCTGGTTAAGGGAGGCTTGGAAGAATAGAGGGAACACAGGTGTCAGTTTGGTGGTCAGAAGTCTGGCTGGGATTTGGTCAGGACCAGTGGCTTTATGAACATCAAGCTCAGACAGGATCTTCAGAACACCTGGTGGCGAGATAGTAATGTGATCCATGGTTGGGTAGGGGCTTCGTCCTTTGTCTCTCAGACTAGTCATATCTTCATCGCAGTTGAAGATGGATGAAAACTGATTACTTAGAATGTTCGCCTTTGAGAGGCTATCTGAGTAAGTCATTCCATTAGATTATTTCAATGGAGCCAACCCTGAAGCATCGCATCGCTTGCCGTTTATGAAACTCCAGAAACACTTTGGTTTACAGTTGGTGTCTGGGCTGACAATTTCTGTCAGGTACCCGTTGTAGACTTTCTTGGAAATTGTGTCATAGAATCCACCAGGTAACTTCTGTTAAAACTCATGCATCTGTCTGGTACCGATGCCAAATGCTTTATCATCATTCACTGACGCTGGATCAATGCTGGTCTAAATAAAGCCTATGAATGGAACAATAATGTACCGTAAAATCACTTCTCACATCTTGGTTTCTTTACATGTATCTTAATTTAGACCAAAAAATATGTAAGATAAATGCAGCACAATCGTAATTATTTCATGCATACGAAGCATATAATATGTGTTTAACGTCACGTAGATCTAAGAAATTGGCATTTGGCTGGCACACCTATTTTTATGCAAAATTAATATATTTATAGAGGGCGCTATTTCAAAATATGCAAATTAGCTTGTCATCTATGGCCGTGCAACATCACGAAACAATTTTTAGTGATGGTCCTAGAGAGATACAGACATTTGGCAGCCCAAAATTGTAGAAAAATCCTTGTTTTATATTTATTATACATTTTTAGAGAAAGATCATGTACTTTGGCGGCCATTTTGTATGACGTCACATATCTTAAATTGCTCAAGGCTGACAGAGTGTCAGCAATCGGATTCTTCAAATAGAAGGTTTAGGCAGTCATAATCCATTGAGAAATAAGAAATTGGCATTTGGCTGGCACACCTATTTTTATGCCAAATTAATATATTTATAGAGGGCGCTATTTCAAAATATGCAAATTAGCTTGTCATCTATGGCCGTGCAACATCACGAAACAATTTTTAGTGATGGTCCTAGAGAGATACAGACATTTGGTTGCCCCAAATTGTAGAAAAAGCCCTATTATATATTTATTATACATTTATAGAGAAAAATCATGTACTTTGGCGGCCATTTTGTATGACGTCACATATCTTAAATTGCTCAAGGCTGACAGAGTGTCAGCAATCGGATTCTTCAAATAGAAGGTTTAGGCAATCATAATCCATTGAAAAAAAAACTATAGACCCTAAAACAAGGTTAGGCCAATAATCTGGATTTGGCTGCCGGACTATTAGCGCGTAGTGTGCACATTGCATACGCGCGCGCCAGTCGTTGAGAGCCGTTGGGAGGTCATAAGGAATGAATATTTATGAAGTGATCACGCGCTAACCTTATGCGACATCATACTCTAACGATAGTTATCCAATCAGCATCGCGTATTACAATTGTTACACGCGCATGCTATTGTGTGTACACCTATGGCATGGGCAAAATGGCCTTGCTAGCTAGTCGGATTGACAAGGTTTATGAATATTGACAAGGTACCTATGGCGAATTTTTGCAAATTGCCACGAAATTTCTCATGAATATGCATAAGGATCTGTTGCAACTACCTATGTAGGTTTTTTTGTGAATGAACAACGTGTCGACAGTGAAACGCCCCGCCAAAGTTGGAAATCCGGTTGGAAATATTCCACCTCGCGTCAATGTGAAAACGCGTGTTGTGGCAGGCTAATTGCCCTAGAAAGTGCCCTGTAAGCTATTTTTCAACTCGAAAGGTACCTATGTAAAATGTTCACAAAAGTAGACAAATTTGGCATCTACAGCAAGTCTTATACCTGAATTTTCATTAAAATCGGGTTCTTTTGTACATCAAGATATATTCGGGGAGATAAACTGTATGAGCTCGTAAAATGGACAGTGTGTGTAAAAGCCCATACCGGATTGTGCCCCCTTTTGTGGTGCGTTTTGAATACGCTTGGCCTCTATGGAGATGTCCCTCAACTTATTGTAATGTGATGACAACGTTGTGATTTGGCGGCCGATCATATATAAATATATTCTCGTTTGGCGGTAATTTGTCAAATTATGCCTCCAAATCACTAATCACATGGTACTGATAAGTTTATTGATCAATAATTGTCATCCGATAATTTTCGACCCCACTCAATTTTTACATGCGAGGGGGTTGCCAATGTATATTCAGTCGAATTTGTTCGCATGTCAATTCTTAGTTTTCCGGCCCCCATTCGATTTGAATGCGGGGGGACCTAGTTGTACCTACACACTTTCAAACTCAGGGTGTCACGCTTTAATCTTAGGCATCATCCGATCTTACAGGCGGAGAGGCTGGTATATATATACATCTATATTCTATAACTTTAGGCATCACTCGATTTTATAGGCGGGGGGCTGATATAATGACTTAATGTATATAAGTTTAGCCTAGGCATCACTCGATTTCATAGGCGGGGGGCCTAGCATAACTTTAGGCATCACTCGATTTTATAGGCGAGGGGCTGATATAATGACTTAATGTATATAAGTTTAGCCTAGGCATCACTCGATTTCATAGGCGGGGGGCCTAGCATTGCATTTGTAAGCATTTTTTATGATTCAATATATCTGTGTTATTTTGTTATGACACCCAGAAAATCAAAATGTGCAAAATAAGCGTCCATCTCAAAATGTTAATAAAGCCACGACATAAACGCAAATTTGGTTGTTTGTTATTTTTGTTAGCCGTGAATAATTGTACATTTAGTATTGGAGTCACTTCACACCACTTTCTCTCATCTCAACAATGTTACCAAGTCCTTATAAAAGACTGCAATGAATTTCTCGTTGTGTAGATGAATGTCCAAATAACAGTAGCTCTATGCACAAGTGGGTGACGGAATTACCAAGGGGGGGGGGGGGGGGGGGGAGTAAACAAAGTAGAAGATTTTTTTATCCGAACAAGTTCCCCTCCAAAATTGTTTCATTTGACGGCCTCCTGCATTATTTGTATTTCATATTGCGTTTAAATATGTACATATACGTTACGTGGTCTGTTGTAAATTTGACTATGTTTTGAGCAAAAAAACTATTGTATGGAAAATCAGCCTAATTTGTAAAACAACAAATTACGTAAATTTTCACGTACATACGGAACATCTTTCCTTGTTGTGTGAAAAAGGCAAGGTATGGTTGAATATTGATTTTTTTATTTTTTTTTAAAAACAAAATGTAACAGTTTAAGTGATGCAACCTCTATTTTAAGTCTATTCATTATTAATAGAAGTTACGAATGATGGTTATAATAATAAAAGATATTGTTATTTGATTTTTGTTTTAAAGCAGATGTTTCTGCATTTATTGAAAAATCAAATCAAAAATACAGAATCAGAAATACACAAAAAGAATGCATATATATATATAAAATTTAAAAAAATTGAAAGAGTGGAGGTAAATCAAAGAATCAAGATAATCAAGATAAATGTAGAGGCCAACTATCATAAGCATAAATGCTTGTATCGATAGCAGCTGGGGTAGGGGGTACATGTCGCTGTTATAGGAGTATGTTGACAATAGAGTGTCACAGATATTTTTAAAAAAACATCAAAAAGTATCTAAATAAAACGTTGAAAGAAAGAGAAGGAAATTGCAAGGAGTGTGCAGGTAAAGTAGGTGTTCGTTTCGTTTAGTTCATGGACAGGTCATTATACATTAATTTATATAAAAAAACGATTAAATCTATAAGACCCTTACAATGTTTATGAAAAATTTGGATATTAAATATGTTTTCATCAATGGATTGAATGAATAAAGAGATACAGAACGTTTAATATTGTCAGGTAAAGCATTCTAAATATATGGAACATGGTGTCTTATCGATTTATAGGCCACAACAATTTTGTGTTAGTTAAATGGTAGTCGGACGAGTGTCGCGTAGGATAAGAATATATATTACTATTGTACACAAACATATTTCGAAATCATAATGGTATAGTATTTATTCAAAATGTAAACATAAAGATTTCAGTTTAACAAATGTAAATATCAGCAATTTTCAATGTTTGTAGTTCATGAAATATTGGATCAATATGGGCTAAATAATGTGAATCTGTACACATACGGAGTGTTTTCTTTTGGAGCCGACATATTAACATAATTTTTATCTTATTACTATTACGCCATACAATGTTACAATAAGATATGTATGACGAAATGAAAGACGTATTAAGTATAAAATAGTGACTTTTGTAAAAGATGATATTTTAATTCATATAGAATACCTATGCCTCTCGAGAATAACATGCTCATTTTATTAATATGGCTATTCCAAGTTAGATTTGAATCAATCATTACACCCCGGAAATGTGTAACTCCTTTTTCAATAATTACCATGTCATCTATACAAACATTATAATAAAGTACATGTTAGGAGTGTTTTTGATTGAAATAAACATAATTAGTCAAATGAATATTAAGTGAGTACGTATTTGATATGATAATTTTTTGTTTCTTCTAAATTGAGGGTTGTAATAAGAATGTTTTAGTCTTTTTGTGAATAAAATAGGTTAGTATCGTCTGCGCACAAAAGTGTGTTAGGAGTGGTGATGCGTTAACAATATCATTCTTATATATAAAAAACAGTTAGGGACCTAAGATAGAGCCTTGTGGTACTCCGAGATAAACGGTAGAAATATTAGATGTGTTAGATTTAAAAGTAGCACATTAATGTCTATCATAAAAATTGTTTTTAAACCAAGAAAGTAAGAAAGTAGAGTCCTTCTAGCTCCATAATGCTTTTAATTTACGAATTAATATACGATGAATAACATTATGCCACTTGTCGTTTAGCATTAGGCAATTACATATGAAATAAGCTATATCAATGTTTTGAAGCTGAACGCAGTCTGATCTTCACTATTTTTGAGATTTGTGTGAGTTTGCGATACGTTTACATTCTTAATTGTTTGAATGGCTTCTTTAATTCTAAAAGTAACTTCATGTCGATTGTTATATTCATTGCGAAATGCTATTGAAGATGATAAGAAGTAAATGTTCATTAAAACCAAAAAGGAACAAGTTTTTCAATGCTAAAATGATCTACTTTAAGTGTGTGTTTGCGTGTGCATACGTTTGTGAGTGTGTCTGTTTGTTAACTTTTATGAATTACCTGTGACTTGTAATAATTATAATAACAACAAGAGCAATACAAATATTGACCATAATTGAAGGAAATAAAAGCAAAATTGAATATTAAAGTGACTTGGTAACATCGTTGAAAGTTGATGAAAAAATTGCATTATTTTTGTATGAATTGTTACTAATTATATTCCTTTTACTGTACTAACCCTCTTACATGCACAAAATCCAGACAAAAATCACAAACCACAAAGATATTTATGGTTTTCTTTGCGGAAGGTGTCACTCTGCAAAACCCTCTATATAGTGATTAACTGGAAATTCTCCCAACCATGTTTCCATGAAAAAAAGACATTAGACAGACTTTTTAAAATCTTTCAAAACTTAAATGTCTGGAATGGTATATACAATATAGCCAATTAATCGCTTTGTAAACGATTTACATTCACCTAAAATGTAATTAAATTGTAATAATATAGGTGGGGGAATTTAGGAATCGATCAGATCAGTTTTTCCCAATTAATATCATCAATAATTGGTCCGTTTTCACTCGAACTCTCAGATTATCTTCAATTGTACATCTAGCAAGTCACTACCTTAGCACCACTTTCTCTTATCTAAACAATGTTAAAAAGTCCCTTTAATAACGTTTATATTTCAAAATGTTAAAAATCTGTATATCGTCGATGTGTTATTAAATTCGTGACATTTCCTGTGCCTCTATACACGTAGCCACACAACTTCAACTTTAGCTTTCAAAAAAGAGCAAATTATGAAATTCGAACCAGTTTCAATATGCATTGTTAAAACCATAATTTAATATCAAATGTATTGATACTAAAAGCATGAGAAATTACTTTAAAAAGGCATTGTACAGGAAAATATTGATGGCATATCACTTCGCAAATTTTTTTTGTTAACCTTTATGATTACACTTTACAGAAACTACAGATGGGTACCACCCTCGCATTAAAACTTATGAAAGAGTTTAATATCAATATGACATACATTTGTCATAATGGCTTGATTGATTGTTATATTCACCATTTCCCGCATTACCCAGCCAACTTTAACTCATCTTGGGCGCATATATATATTATCAGTTAAATTATCGACTGTATCGATAGAACTTATCAAATAATAAATGTACATTTCTTCTTGGGTAGTAGATATCTTTTTTTGTTAAACGCACGCGCAGTGTCAGAAACACTTAGGAGACTATAACGTTCTGCGTCGGTTCTATTCTGTTTAATATCAAGTTTTGCAATCATAATTATGCGTTCTCTCAGACACACTTTAAGTGACATCTCTATTTGTTCAGCAGGGCTCTAAATTCTGCACTGGCAATGTAATTAACGATAATTATTTGTCTATGATTCTATCATCACAAACATCGTTCATAAAAGATTTAACGGTTTCCATAGGCACGCTCTTTTAATAGGCGTATACACTACCGTATTTTTTTAGGCGTATACACTCCTGTATTTTTTTCTCCAAAAGACCACTTTTGTAATGTAATCACATTTAATGCGTTTAATCTTGTCTAAGAGTCGCGTTATAGATTATTTCATGCACCTGTCATTTATAAGGTATTGTACTCACAGTTCGAAATGAGAAGGTAAACTCTGTTCGCCTGTTTAATGCAGGGAACAGTGTCGCCTTTTTACGGGCTGTGGGGGGGGGGGGGGTATACCCAATTTCTCGTCTGTTGGTGGCACAAATGCAGAGAGTACTTTGGATTAGATATGGTAGCTCTATTATCCAGTGTTTTCAGGTGCAGATACTTGTATAAATTGATCAAAAGATTTGAAAGTAATACCCTGGTCCTTCCCTGGGGCGGATTGGAGCAGAGTAACATTTAAAGTAAAAGCATTTTATATTCAGTTGGGGAAGTTTGTATCGTAGTTTTTGCCATTGTCATGATGTTGATATTCAGGGTAACAAGATTCAATCCTCTATTAAATATCAAGTCCATGCAAAAAAAAAAATCCGTTTCATTTTGTTACTGTGAATGTAATTGTATTTCAATAGTCATCATGCGAATAGCATATATTAATTGTTCCTATGTAGGACAAACATAATGGCTTATCTTACATAATAACACGAAATGTATGCAATTCGAATTCTGAGTATTGAAATTGAACTATTCATAACAAGTGAATACATTATTTGTAACGAGACATGCGCAAATATCAGAAACCTTCAAGGTAACAAAAAGGTAACAAAATAATATTAATAGCATAGAGTTTAAAATACACGGTAAAAACATTTGTGCATTAATTGTAATCACATTACGAAGTCTAAAAACACTTTAATATAGTGTGTATACGCCCAGAGAGTGTATCATTCCTCCCCTCACTGAGCTTAATTTCATAATTACAATAAGTGAATGGCGAGTAGGGTCTGCATTTATTTACCTGCTTGATGAGAATGCTTCGATTCGAATTGTCAGACTTACCTTCAAATATATTTCATTAAAGGAGCTACACAAAGAAAATTTACTAACAACTGATAATTAGAACAAATTACATTTGGATGGAATGATGTTCTCTTGAAAAACACAAATAATTTGCTGAGAAATCATATAAATATCATGGAAAGGCGTAAAATGAAAATTTTCAAGACCCTTCTTAGACCCCCAAGCGCCCCCGAACGTAAACCAAACACACGAGCGTAGCGAGTTCTGAATAGTGACGTCACACACTGGACAAACAGCTCAGTGCCGTGTAGCAGTCTGCAGCTAGCCAGCCGTGTCCCGTATGTGACGTCACAAATATTGACGCTCTATAAAGGACCGATGATTAAGGCAGAAAATCTGGATCTCAGAACTAACTTTTTTAAGAGTTGATTACTAATAATAATAATAATATAATAATAATAATAGCCTAATAGTCCACTCCAAATTTTATTAAACCGAAACGGAAATTCTTTTTGCCCAATTGATCGTGAGCCCGGCAGCCACTGAGCAGCGCCAGATCGACGTTGCTCTATCCCTTATTGTTGAACGCCAAACAAGGTAGCAACAACTCCCATCTTTTAACGTCTTTTGGTATGACGCGGCCGGGGTTCGAACCCACGACCTCCCGGTTGTGAGGCGGACGCTCTACTGACTGAGCCAACACTCCGGGCCCCAAACATATTTTGAAGAAAAGAGTTGTTGTATTTGATCAGCAAGGCTTCCCCTTCCCCTCCAACTTCTAAAATCATTAAAAATAACCTGCTCATGACCAGCAATTGTATCGATTCTCGTAAGATAAATAAAGTGAATGAGGCTGCTTTATCAACTGGGACTGCTGCCCTCTGTCGGCTTTAGTATATCAGGTTATAGCGAACGCGGCTCTTTCGAATGAATACGTAGACATGGTCGATTTTTCTTTTCTTTTCGTAGACATCAGTGTCTAAAACTAGGCAAATACCAGAGTGCAGAACACGTAAATCTACGGACGTGACACACATGAAATGTATTATAACTTAAAGGGATAGTTGAGTTCTGTTTTCAGACCGCAAATGCCTTCAAAGTGCATGGTTATTGCTTTTATTCTCATCTATGACATTTCTAGTGCCCTTTTAGGACCTAAAATTGATATGAAGGTAATTTATGATCCCAAAATGTGTCAAATTTAGCCAATACGATCATACCAATTCAGCTCTAGTTAAAAAAAAATATATATAATAAAGTAATTAATAATAACAATACATGGGCCGGCTGGTTGTGCGTACTATAACCAACATGAAAAAGCTAACCAAAAAGCCAACATCGACATTTGCTGAAATACAACGTAAAAGGCGCTATTTCATTTTTTCGACGTTTTTTCGAATTATCGAATATTTGTGGTGGTACACAAATATTCGAAATCGTTATATTTATGGATTTTTCAGCCGTCTCTAAACCGATTTTGATCAAACAAAGATGATTTTTGTCATTTAAATTGTCCGTCTTTTTTAATTTGGCACTCAGTTTTTCATTATCTCGCAACAAAATTATTTTGTGTAGCACCCTCTGCAACAGAACTCAACTATCCCTTTAATAACAGATATACACAAATTGTAGGAATTTGATTTGTCTAAAAATGTACAAAGTAAAATTTCCATTTCAATATAACTGTTTGAAAAGCCTCTACGCTATTCCAAAACAGAAATTAGGCATGTTCGGCTTAGGCTGAAACTATGTCGACTAAGCCAAGTGTCTTGAAATCAGAATATTTTACACAAAATGATGGCGCCATCTTGGTTGGTGAAATAAAAAGAGTGCTTTCTAATATTTATCCTACACGTAGAATTCAAAACCCCGATGTCAACTGACCTGTCATGGACATTCTACCGCAGTTCATGAATTGTAGACCAAGGAAAGGTTTGAGCAGAATTCAGCTACGAAAATGGATTTCGAATTTAACGAAACCTTTTACGACATCACGACGCCATTAACTGTATTTGGGGAAAATTTGCTGTTTATAACAGATTACTGTCCACGAAATACATTCTTCGCGCTACTTTATACCGTAGCTACTGCAGCAGCATTTGGAATTGTTTTGACATTCACTACTTTGCTCACTATTGCATGTCATCGTCGATTTCGAAAGAAAAACAACATTTTCCAGTTCAACATCGTTCTCGCCGACTTCCTGTTTGATATTGCTACAATGCAGTTATCCATAGTAGGTTTAAACATTATGCCAGTAAGTTAATTGGATATTCGAATTAATACTTTTTGAGGATCGTTTTAAGTATTTAAAAGGAGTTTCAAAGGTTTGGGGCACGTTGAATGACCACCAAAAATGGAGAAGAGAAAAAGCGACAGAAAGAGAGAGAGCGAAAGAGAGAGAGACAGAGAGAGAGAGAGGAGTAGGAGAGGGGAGAAAGATAGATGAAAGGAAAATAGAGGAGACTCTTCCCTCTATTCTTTTCACCTGGTTTTTATGTGCTTCCACATCAAAATTAAAGCCCCCCTCCCTCCTTCTCCTCATTTTCGGGCACCCTGGTCCATGCTTCGCCAATGGTTGAAAGGCCTTTGCTCCACCGCCAAGGCATGACCTGTTCGTTGATTTTCATGTCGAATGATAGTTTGGAGTGTATTAGTATGAAATTATTATGTGCAAAGCCCTGTGAACTATCTTGTAACTACACAATTTATTTTAATTTTGTTTGAATTGCATGCATTTTATACAAGCATGAAGTAAACCCATCTCAATTAAACCCAGTTCAAGATTATATTAATCCCCGGTTACGTTTAAGCAACTTAAGAAAAAGACCTTTTTATGCAAAATAGTGTTTCAAAACGCTGGTATTTTCAAAATAATTGACCGACAAAAGTGTATGATTTCAATATTGAATAAACTAAACCGTGATTCTGGGGTAAAACAAAATGCTCGCGCAGCTTTAATGGCATTTTTTCTCTCTTGATTAATGTAGGTTCAGGATTGGCTTTTTAAAGGCATGTCTATAGTCTTTCAAACTTCGCAAATGGTATCTTCTGGAAGTGTCCTTCTACTAGCTCTGGATCAGTTCATTGCCTTTAAGCTCGACCCTTTCGGTGTCCGTAGAATCCTCACCAAGTCTCGTCGAATCTTGATCTCTCTCCTATCCTGGATGACCATGCTCGTGGTTGCTACATGCGTTGTCAAGTTCCTTACAAACTCACCAAATGCCCGGTTTTACTTAGTCAATTTGTCCGCTATCTTCACCGGAGTATTCTATTTCGTAGTGTACAGAGCCATTGCCAGAAAATCTCCGCACGTCAACAGTCAGGTGAGAAAACGAAGGGAGCAGAACAGGCGAGTTTTGAAGACGTACTCCTTCATACTTGGAACAAATGTGTTCCTATCCACATTTCCGGAAGTCACCTGCTTCATACTCTATTACAATCAAAACATATCTCTTTTTAATTGTGCACTAGTAGGATGGGCTCTCTTGGGAACTCTCAATACAATAGCAAATACATCTATTTACTGGTGGCGTTTCAGAGAGTTTCGCGCCATCTTCACATGTTATTCAAAGCGAGAAAATAATGTGATAATTTAGGACTGGGGATGTATTAAAGAGAAGAATATCGCATTATTCTACATTATATGATTTATTAGAGTTTGTGTTACAGATATAGCATTGCAAAGCAAGAATATAATGTCCAGTCATTTTTACATTTATACAAGCCATATAGCGTATGAGCTTGAAATCGACAAGCCCACGCAATAACGACAAATTAATACACAAGGCAAAATAATGGAGAAAGGCTATTGGCCAAGATTGTTTTATTCATATTATTATATGATTTCAAAATACTGTAATGAATTTCGTACTGAGAAAAGTATGTAGAGAACTGTCCAAATAGCAGCAGCTATATACACTAGTGAGTGACCGTATTACCGAGGCGAGACAAAAAAGGAAGAGGTGGGGGGGGGGGGCTATAAAAAGTAAACTAAGTAGAAGATTTGGTTCTCTGAACGAGCTCCCTACCAAACTCGTCTCCTTTTACGGCCTCTTGTATTAATTTTGTTTCAAATTGCATTATTGAAAACATACACATATGTTATGGGGTATGTTCTAAATAAGACCTTGTTTTGAGCAAAAAACACTTTTGTGTATCCCCCAAATATGCGAAAATGTTTTTGGTTTAACGTTTATACAGAAGTTCTTTCCTTGTCATGATAAAAAGGCAAGGCATGGTTGACTAATGATTTTCTTTAAGAAAAAAAAAAAAGAAGACAATGAAATATAACAGTTTGTATTTTAAGTCTCAAATGTTAATGTAGATTCTTAATGTGATTCAATACTGACATTTTGTCATTAATGGAAGTTAACAATTCTATTTAATTAAACAAAATATATATCTTACTTCATATTTTTTTGTTTTGCAGATGTTTCTGCATTTATTAAGAAATACATTTCAAAATATTCATATAAAAATAATAGTATATAATGTCATTGATTTACGTAAAATGTGACAACTAAAATACACAAAAAAGAATACATAATAATATAATTCGAAAATTGAAAGTATGGAGGTAAATAAAACAAAACAGGATAGTCAAGATAAATGAATCATAAGCTATCATAAGCAAGAATGCTTGAGTCGATAGTAGCCGGGAGGGGTGGGGGCGGGGGATACATGACGATGTTATAGGAGTATTTAGGAGAATAGAGTGTCACATATAAATAATTGTTTCAGAAAGTATCTAAATAACAAGCGGGAAGAAAGAAAAGAAAATTGCAAGTGTGTGCAGGTGATTGATTCGTTTTGTTAATGAACTGGTAATTTTAAATTAATTTATATAAAAAAAATTAAAAAAAAGCGTTTCGACCCTTATATAGTTCGTGAATATCTGGATATTAAATATTTTTTCATTGATGTTTTGAATGAATAAAGAGATGCAGAGTGTTTGATATTGTCAGGTAAAGCATTCAGAATATCTGGGCCAGGGTGTCTTATGGATTTACAAGCCATACTAGTTTTGGGTTAGTTAAATGGAAGCCGGATGAGTGTCGTGTAGGATAAGAATGTATATTACTATTGTATACAAACATATTTCGAAATGCTAATGGTATAGTATTTATCAAAAATGTATACATAAAGATTGCAGTTTTGAAAAAAATGTGAATATCAACAATTGTTAATGTTTTTAGTACATAACATATTGGATCAGTATTGGCTAAATAATGTGAATGTGTAGAAAACACGGAGTGCTTTCTTCTTGGAGACGATAAATTAACATAATTTTCATCTTATTACTTTTACCCCATTTTATGTTACAATAAGAAATGTATGACACATTTGAAGAATTGTAAAGCATAAAATAGTGACTTTTGTGAAAGATGATATTTTAATTTATATAGAATGTCTAAGCCTCTCGAGACTAACATGCAAATGTTATTAATATGACTATTCCAAGTTAGATTTGAATAAATCATTACACCCAAGAATTGTGTAAATTCTTTTTCAATTATGGGCATATCATCTATAAATGTATCATAATGAAGAACAATTTTAGAGTGCATGTTTTTGTAACGAATATAATTAGTCTCATTAATATTCAGAGAAAAATGCTATGAAAAGGCATTGCACATAAACCAAAATGATGTCGTATGAGTTCGTAAGCTTTTTATTTTTAACCTTCACGATCACACTTTACAGAAACTAAAGATAGGATACCATCCTCGCATAAAACGTATACAAGAGCTTTAATATCGACATGACATATGTTTGTCATAATGGCTTATAGATCGCTTGTAATGTTCGCAAATTTCACGCAATACCCAGCCTAGTATATATTATCTTCGACGCATATATTATCCGTTGAATTATCGACTTGTATCAATAGAATTTAATAAATATAAGTATACATTTCTTCTTGGGTAATAGATATCTTGTTTCATTAAACGCACGCTTAATGAAACATATCAGGTTCCGCGTCAGTTTTATTCTGTTTAGTAGTAAGCACTACAACTTAGTGAAGTGGATGGTGAACACAGAAAGGTGGAAAATAATACATAGATGGAGAGACTTTTTTTTAAGGTATGTCAACTTACAGTTCTTTTATAATCAAGGAGAGTCTCATTCCCCCTAGCAATAATATATTTCTAAAGATGTTGTCGAATTTCATATATTGTGGGCAAAAGTTAGCTATTCATGTTAAACTTGTATCCACATTTCCTTAGGGGTACAATCCCGTCTCACCCTCTCCCAACCAAGATAAGTAGATAAATACAAATGTACATAAACGAAATGGAAATGTTTTTTTAAAGAGATAAGTAGCAAATGGAATGGTTGGATGCCCCCGGGCCCACAAACTCCGCCATGTTGCACGGATTCATTAAAGGCCCCATTTTGTAGGATGCTCCTAACCCACAGTTGTTGTTGTTGTTGTTGTTGTTTGGTATTATCGGCGTTTCATTCTTTTTTTGAATATTTACGCCTTTCACTTTTTTCATTTTTTTCTTTTTTTTGGTACTCTTTGTAAATTCATACTCTTCTCTTTTTTTTAATAATATAATCTCAGATCTACTGGTCCATAAAAACCCCTCACCGCAATTGACACCTTCCTGCCAGACCGGCGCTGTACATTGCGCAATCTTCTCGGCCATCATTGGCCTAGGCAACTCTGGTGCCGGTGAGAGGATTCTGGGGTAGATCTTCAGAGTCTCTTGTTTGGGGTTTACCGTCCTCAATCCGTCTTTACTTTTTCTTACCTTTTCTCTTCTAGTATTTTTCCATTTTGTAAAACCTTTTTGTTCTATCAGAGTAGGTATCAACATCTTAGGGCATTTGGTTGTCGTGCGATATGTGCAAAAAGTGTACTGGAATAACAGTGTACTGGAATAACAATATAAAGGGGTACTGAGTGGTAGCTTGCGGCAGTTAGTTGTATTGCTTACGGTACTGAGTGGTAGATTGTGGCAGTTAGTTGTAGTGCTTACGGTAATAATGAGCGGTTACTTGCGGTAATTGGTCGGCCAATTACTGTGCAGGATTATCGTTTACATACACAAGAAGGTACCCCATGTTAAAGCTAAACCGGGATGGAATGTGTTGTGACAGCAGGTGATGGTGCAGACAGCGATAGAATGGTGTAAAATGTCTATATACAATAAACTTTGTTGATGTTAGGTGGGTTTCCATTATAAGTATGACAATTTTGTTTGGTTGTTGCCCTAGTATACTTTCAGTGCATTGAATTAATGTCTTTAAATGGCATAAACTATTAGTGATAATAACAAAGAGTCAAGATTACATTTTGAATAAAATTGTAATTAATTACAAGAAAAGGGAAACAATATAAAGTTGAATAGAGAAGAAAAGGGAGCAAGAGAGGGGACAAGAAAAGAAAATTAGAGGTGAAAAAAGCTGCAGAGATCAATCAAGTAAACTGTATATCCAAATATCAAAATAGATAATATAATTATAAAGAACGTTAACGTATGGGTATAAACTGTACTGAATAATTAATTCAAATTGATGCTCCGAAGCAAAGATAATATATAATTACAAATCAGCTGCATGTGTCGAGGTTCAAGTTAAATAAAATGTGGAATGGTTGAAAATGTATATTGCACTTATCACCTGCTTTTTGTAAATTATACACACACCGAGGGATACAACTATTCTTAAATCCGTTTGTTTTACATTTGGGCAGACTCACTGGTTTACTTCTTCTAAGGTTATATTTTGTATCTCGTTTTGGTGGGAGAAGGTCATTTAGTTTGTGTTTTGGTTTCTGTGTTTATTTATTTATTTATTTATTTATTTCTGATCTTTTGACAGGGTAGCCCATTCACCAGCAAGTAGTGGTCTTCCATGGGGCCCTGAATGAACATATTTACATCGTTTATAACATTTATACAGAACAGTTACAAAAATAATACTCGTTTGCAAAATTAACATATATCATTAACCTAGTAAGCAGTACTGTCAATAGGAAAATATTAATTAAGTCGCAATTATGTGAATAAGACATGTAAATATTACAGAACATGCACGTAGTGTATAATAATTTAATTTAATTTAATTTAATTTGGTTTAATAATTGCAAGCACATAATTTTTCTACGATCAGCTAGAGAATCAATGCTCAGCACATTTAAAGCGTCAGTATAAGATAGGTTGGGGGTGAATATTCTCAGGGTACGTTTTATATTGATTCCAATAAATTAAATTGCTCTTTGGTTAGCCCCCGTGAAAGACTTGACATGCATATTCCAATACAGACCTTATGCAAGCTTAGTAATACCTACACAAATAGTCTTGAACATGACCGGATCTACGTAATTGGACCAACAGAAACAAACGACTTACAGCCTTTCATAAACCTTTCGATGAGTATTCCATATCAATCTATATAGAAGGGGATAAAAGGAAGAAACGAAGAATTAAAAAGTCCCAGAAAAAACGAAACCGAGAAGTATCGATGTTCTATCATAACTTAATCACAACTATAATTAATGAATGATACATATTTGGAAAGCTTAGAGTCTCTTCTTTCATGTAATGCTACTCAGATAATGCATATTTCACGCATGAGTGATTAAAAGCAATTTGAAGGATGGAAACCAAAAAGACATTTGGCGGGCGGTATCTGAATTTCGAAGAAAAAGTCACATTTCTAGAAAGTTGAGTTTCTGCCCTTTCATATGACACCTCAATCAGGATAAATGAGCGAGGAATGACAAAGTTCTGTTTGTTTAAAGTAGTGCTTGCATTTCCATAATTTTATTAAACGAATTCGTTTTCACTGGCTGCCTGCCGTATCAATAAACGAAATTAACAAAAGACTTAACTCAGTTTCGTTGACAATCAGCCGTAGACGAGAGTCTTCCTGCATGGCTGATTGTCACCGAAACGGAGTTAAGTTTTTTGTCAAATCTGCTTTTTGCTACGGCAGGCACCCAGTGAAAACGAATTCGTTTGTTAAATTGTGAAAATGTAAGGGCTACTTTAAACAAACAGAACTTTGTTATTCCTGGCTCATTTTTCTTGATTGAGGTATCATATGAAAGAGCAGAAAATGAACTTTCTAGAAATATGAATTTTTCTTTGAAATTCAGGTACCGCCCGCCAAATTACTTTTTGGTTTCCTTCCTTCAAATTGCTTTTAATCACTTATGCGTGAAATATGCAGCACGTGAGTAGCATCAACCGAAAGAGGAGACTCTAAGCTTTCCAAATATGTATCATTCACTAATTATGGTTGTGATTAAGTTATGATAAAACATCGATCCTTCTCGGTTTCGTTTTTTCTGGGACGAACTGTATAAGAAACGGTGATAGAGGGGAGAAACAAAAGATAGCGTGAGGAAAGATGGGAAGATAATAAAGTATATTGATAAAAAACAAAGAATAACATTCGAAAAGGTAATAGAAGGAAGAAACAAAGGAAAGCGTAAGGAAAGATAGGAAGAGAAAATTATAAAATAATAGAGGCGAAGGAAAGCGTGAGGAAAGATAGGAAGAGAAAATTACAAAATAATAGAGGCGAAGGAAAGCGTAAGGAAAGATAGCAAGAGAAAATAATACAATAATACAAACAAAGAAATACATAAGAAAAAAAGTGTATAGAAGAAGAAACGAAGGTTAACATAAGAGACGGTTATAGAAGGAAGAAAGAGAGAATAACATAGGAAAAGGTGAAAGAAGGAAGAAACAAAGGATAACCTGAGAAAGGGTTATAGAAGGAAAAAACAAAGGATAACATAAGAAAAGATTATAGAAGGTGGAAACAAAGGGTAGCATAAGCAATGGTTGAGGAGGAAGAAACAAAGGGAAACATTAACAAAAGGTTATAGAAGGCAGAAACAAAATATAACATACATGTGTAAGGAAAGGTTATTGCAGCAAGAAATAAAGGGTAATATAAAAAAAGGTTATAGAAGGAATTAAACCAGAATAACATCAGAAAAGGTTAGAGAACATAGAATTACATAAGGAAAGGGGAAGGAAGAAACGAGGGTAATTTTAGAAGAAAAGGTTATATATAGAAGTAATAAAAAAATGATAACAAAATAAAAGGTTAAAGAAGGAAGTAAAACAGAATAACATCAGAAAACGTTAGAGAAAAAAGAAACAAAGGATAACATACATAAGGAAACTATAAAAGAGAGTAAAACAAAATAATATCAGAAAAGGTTAGAACAGGATGAAACAAAGGATAACATAAGGAAAGGTAAGAGAAGGAAGAAATAATGGATAACATAAGAAAAGGTTCCACACTGTCGCTCATATAGTTGGAATATTTTTGTTTTACCCCAATTTATGGAATTATTTTAAAAATAATTTAGAAATAATACTAGATCTAGATAATAATATACATGCTCAGATTTTATTGAATATTAATTTGCCAATGTGTGTTTTGCGTGACTGCTAAAGCATGTGTATGCTACTATGCTTATCTACTAGGAGACCTACGCCCTTAAGTCATAAATGACAGTAATGAGGATTAATGCCCCACAAAAGGGCACTAATATAGCACATCGACACGGTTTTGATCCTGGGGCCTCACAGTTGCGAGGCAATAGCTTTGTCACCGAACCATGACTGTAAGCAGCGGGGGCTAGGGTAGGGGGCAATTTCCATAAATAAAAAATAAAACAAAGAAAATGCAATCAATTTTCAATAATTTATTGCATTTTACCCCGGTTCCCAACATAAACAAATCCTCTGTGTGCCCATACCTTGAGTCATAATGCATGGCCGTCCAGAGGAGTTTTTTATGTTGGGGACCGGGATAAAATGCAATAAATTATTGAAAATAACCCTTTCTCAGGTTATCCTTTGTTTCTTCCTTTTTTCACCTTTTCCTATGTTATTCTCTGTTTCTTCCTTCTATAACCGTCTCTTATGTTAACCTTCGTTTCTTTCTTCTATCCACTTTTTTCTTATGTTATTCTTTGTTTTTATTATTGTATTATTTTCTCTTGCTATCTTTCGTCACGCTTTCCTTCGCCTCTATTATTTTATAATTTTCTCTTCCTATCTTTCCTCACGCTTTCCTTCGCCTCTATTATTTTATAATTTTCTCTTCCTATCTTTCCTTACGCTTTCCTTTGTTTCTTCCTTCTATTGCCTTTTCGAATGTTATCCTTTGTTTTTATCAATTTACTTTTTTATCTTCCTATCTTTCCTCACGCTATCTTTTGTTTCTCCCTTCTATCACCGTTTCTTATATAATTCTTCGTTTCTTCCTTTTATCCCCTTCTATATAGATTGATATGGAATACTCATGTGGAAAGGTTTATGAAATTACGTAGATCCGGTCTTGTTCAAGACTATTTGTGTAGGTATTGCAAAGCTTGCATATGGTCTGTATTGGAATATGCATGTCAAGTCTCTCACGGGGGCTAACCAAAGAGCAACCTAATCTATTATTTTTAAATTATTTTAAAAATAATTCCATAAATTGGGGTAAAACAAAAATATTCCAACTTTATGAGCGACAGTGTAGAAGGTAGAAACAAAGAATAACATAAGAAAAGGTTAGAGAGAGAAGAAACAAAGGATAACATAACGAAAGGGAAAGTCAGAAACAAAGGGTAATTTTATAAGAAAAGGTTATAGAAGTAATAAACAAATGATAACATAAGAAAAGGTTAAAGTAAAAGAAACAAAGGATAACATACATAAGGAAACTATAAAAGGAAGTAAAAACAAAATAATATCAGAAAAGGTTAGAGAAGGATGAAACAAAGGATAACATAAGAAAGGTTATAGAAGGAAGTAAAACAGAGTAACATCAAAAAAGGTTCTAGAAGCAAGAAACAAAGAATAACATAAGAAAAGGTTATAGAACTAATAAACAAAGGATAGCATAAGAAAAGGTTATAGAAGGAAGTAAAACAGAGTAACATCAAAAAAGGTTAGATATAAAAGAAACAAAGGATAACATACGAAAGGAAACTATAAAAGTAATAAACAAAGAATAACATAAGAACAAGTTCTAGAAGGAAGAAACAAAGAATAACATCAGAACAAGTTCTAGAAGGAAGAAACAAAGAATAACATGAGAACAAGTTCCAGAAGGAACAAACAAAGGATAACATAATGAAAGGTTGTAGACGGAATAAACAAAGGATAACATAAGGAAAGGTTTTAGAAAGAAGAAACAAAGGATAACATAAGGAAAGGTTATAGATAGAAGAAACAAAGGAGAACATAAGGAAAGGTTATAGATAGAAGAAACAAAGGAGAACATAAGGAAAGGTTATAGATAGAAGAAACAAAGGAGAACATAAGGAAAGGTAATAGAAGGAAGAAACAAAGGATAACATAAAGAAAGGTAATAGAAGGAATAAACAAAGGATAACATAAGGAAAGGTTATAGAAGGAAGAAACAAAGGAGAACATAGGGAAAGGTAATAGAAGGAAGAAACAAAGGATAACATAAAGAAAGGTAATAGACGGAATAAACAAAGGATAACATAAGGAAAGGTTATAAAAGGAAGAAACAAAGGATAACATATGGAAAGGTAATAGAAGGAAAACAAAACCTGAGAAAAGATAGGAAGAGAAAGAAATAGAATAATAAAAACATACAATAACATAAGAGAAGGTGATACTCGAAAGGAAAACAAAAAATAACATCAGGAATAGTAGGAAGAAAATTGATAGATTAATAAAAACAAAGAAGTACATTAAATAGGTGATATAAGGAACAAACAGAGAATAACATGAGGAAAGATAGAAACAAAAGTGATAGAATGGTAACAACCAACGAAGCCATAAAAAGAAGCCTTAGAAGAAGAAGAAAGAAAGAATTACATAAAGATAAGATAATGGAAAGACAGAGGAGAAGATAAACAAATGGAAAAACAAAGAATTAAATTAGAAAAACAGAAAAAGAAAATGACAGAAGAAAACAAATAACCTGAGAAAATCAGAAAGAACATGCAAAAATAAAGCATACAATAAAAGATGAAGGAAGGAAAAACAAAGAACAACATAACGAAGGAAAGATAGAAAAAGAAAGTGATTGAATAATAACAATAAATAGTAATTTTGTGATCAGTGTAAAAAATTACGAGGCTCAGTGTACCTCTAGATCGGTCCAGCAAAGTTAGTGAGAATGGGGTCTAAAATGATACACAAGTAGATTGTATTTTTTTTTTTTAAAGAGAGCGAACAAAAATAGACAAAAGATAATTATGCTAAGTATCCTCCAATAATTCCACTAGCATTATCCCAAGCTGCAACATGATAATCATAAATTGTGGATTCTATTTTAACAAGTTGTATGATTATATCTTTTGAATCGCCTACTGCATGTACATGCAGTATCCGTTGGGAGAGGGGGGGGGGGGAGGGGGTAAAGAGTGCAACTTTTTTTCTCAACATACGAGTTGTGGTCGAGGAGGAGCTAAGCCATCTACAGTCGATATTGGGTCAGCTACTCTCCCATTATAACGCTACGTGCACGGAGCGAGTGCATTGGCCAAGCTGCCGCGTCGGTGCAGTGCGAAACACACTATAGAAACCAAATCTATAACTAACTAGTAAGTTACAAAACAAATATTGCCGAGCGGTTATAAATTTGTGGTGGATATCGATGATAATTATGCAGATCTGTGATCGCGACTGTATCACCGATCTCTATCTAGCATTAGCTATAGAGTATAGAAATAAAGTTCGGTGCGCGAGCTGCATGTAATTTCTATGACATGCAACGAGGGGTATAATTGGTCAACATTAGGGACTTTTCGATTTGCACGTTCACTACACTGTAAAAAAAATAATAGTCGAAATAACTCAATAAAATTGAGGAAAAGAATTGCCTTATTTTTATTAAGTAAATATTACCTATGGCATCTTAAGTAGAATTTACTCATTTTGCTGAATAAATTTTTACTCAGTTAAATCGAGTTACATTAACGTAAATAATTTAAGTATTGTAATCATTTTAGATAATTAAAAAAAGCTATGATAGGATTACATATTGCACGATTTGGTACCCATCTAATCTAACAAGTAACATCCACTAATCATTCACTACTTCTATTTAAGATTAATCACTAATCACTAACACTACTTCTATTTAAGATTTAACCGTATATACATGTATATATCTACCACCATCACAAACTATTACATACGCTTCAATTCGACACATATTGAAAGGCTCCAAATTTTATATATACTTGATCGTAGCATCTTAAAAGGAAAATTGGTTGACAATTTCCTGAAATATCAAGTTTTGATTTGTTTTGAACTGGGTAACAATTAAAAACTGTCTTGTCTTTGCTTAGCCATGTTAAATGAATTAGTAAATGTTTTAAAGTCCTTAAATTTTTATTCAACCAATAATTGTTTTATTTAAAAAAGAGTTTAATTTGGTCTTAATGAATATTCATAAATTATGTAAATATTTCTATTACGCGCTGCATCGGTCCTTACTTTAAAAAGATAAGAATAATCAACATAAATTGTTTGAGTAATACGTATAATTTCTGATTTTGAGTTAAAATTACTAAATTAATACAAGCTGAAATTACTTAAAGTTCTTAAGTATTTGATTTTACTTAAATATTCCACGTATGTTCTACTAAATTGAAAGTTTGAGTTAGCAAGACTTAAATTTAGTGCGTAAGTGGCAAAACTAAAGTTTTCAAGTAAATTCTACATGGAAAAAATACGTAAAAGTTACCAATGAACAAATTCTTTTTTACAGTGTAGTGGACTGCGACGTATGCGGTCACTTTTGAACCAGTGCGCATGCGCATCGACGAGCTCATCGTTCGTAGCAGAATTTTCGAACGCGTTTGCCCTTGTTTTGCCGTCGTTCGCAAACTGTGACGATACGTGTTCGTAAGCAATCTTTTGTAGGCACGAAACATCACATTGAAGTCACAAAATGGACCCAATTGACCTTATTCTGGAACCAAAGAGTGGTGGAAGTGTGAATTCTCTTAACTTAACACATTTTCGTGTCTGTAATTTCCCTTAAATCAAAATTGTTGCAGAATAATTCATGAAATGAACACATTTTATTTATGCATCGCCAATTTGTTGGAGCATAATTTTCGAGATCAGTCCCATGCACCGAATTTGGTGTGTTGAATCTTTAGCTTTTCGATCGAATTTTGCGCTCACTAAGCAGAATAATTCATAAAATGAACACATTTTATTAATGCATCGTTAATCTGTTGCAGCATGATTTTTTAGAACAGTCCCATGCACCGAATTTGGTGTTGGATCTTTAGCTAGTCGAATTTTGCGCTCACTATAAAGCGGGCGTCGTAGTTGTGTAAAATCGAAAAGGTAACGAACAGCAGTCAGCGTGCCTCGTCAACCCTGCTTAAAAATGACCGCATACGTCGCAGTCCACTTATAAACGTACAAATCGAAAAGTCCCTATTAAAGCCCCCATCACACCAAACTAGTTCTCACTGCGTTCTCGAAAATGTTGCCAAACGGGCTCAAACTGTGTGCGAACGGAGTTGAACGTAATAGCAACTGTTTGCGACCTGTTTAAGGACTTTATGGACGGGCCCGAACTGGATTAATGTCTCTAATACGATCCTAGTTCGTTTATTAACAGTCCACAATACGTCCAACTCGTCTGTACCCGTCCACAGTCAGTTTATATCACGTTCAGATCGGATAAATTTGATATTTCCAAGCAGTCCAAACCATTTTTACTAGTTCGGAACTTGTTCTAACTAGTTTATAACCCAACACCCCGTTGAGAGACAGTTCCACTCGTCCTCATCTTGTTCTTAGTGCGTTCGAACGCGCTTCTATTGTGCTTTGCAATCCCGTCCTGGTCCGTGGGCTAAACAAATCCAGCGCGTTCTTCCTCATTGATGCTCCACCACACCACGTGGTAACACGTTCCTAGTAGGATCGAAGTACGGCAATTCCGTTCGTAGTACGTCCATCTCGTTTTAAGTACGTTGTCACTCCGTCCAATTGCAGGACGGGGAGAATTTTGAACAGGCTCAAAGTTCTAGACCACCCTTCCCGTCCAACCCAGTCCGAGCCCGTCTATGAAGTCCTTAAAAAGATCGTAAATAGTTGATAATACGTTCACTCCTTTCACACACAGTTTGAGCCCGTTTGGCAACATTTTCCAGAACGTAGTGAGAACTAGTTAGGTGTGATAGGTGTTTGACTTGAACGTCTTGATCTGCAAAGCCTAAAGCGTTGAAGTTGGACGGGAATGAGGAATGGCGAGAACGCTCTGGGTTATTATAACTCCCGAGTCAGGACGGGATTGCACACGCTCTAGGAGCGCGTTCGAACGCACTCATAACGAGATGAGGAAGAGTTGAACTGCCTCTGAACGGGGTGGTCGGGTGTAAAACTAGTTAGAATAAGTGGCGAACTAGTTAGAATGGGTTTGGACGTATTGGGAACGAGGTAGAACTAGTTGATAATGGGTTTAAACTGACTACGGACTGGCTAGGACTGCCTAATCTACCCGATCTGAACTTCATATGAACTGGCTGTGGAGGGGGAACAAACGAGATGGACGTATTGAGGACTGTTTACGAACGAACTAGTATCGTATTATAGACATTTTGTACACATTCTGCCCCGACCACAACCCGTTTTACGATTCTCTAGGACGGTTCCAGAACGTAGTGAGAACTAGTTTGGTGTGATGGGGGCTTAAACTAATGGTATTGCGTTTTACTTACGGTACTAAATTAGATAGACAATTGCGTTAATGAAAACTAAAGAGCTTACGTAGGTAAAATAATTTTTTTAATGAGTATACGTTAGCTTTACATCGTTTTAGTATCGTAACTGTTTAGTAACGCAAACACTACTCTGCAAAATCATTGAATAGTAAGTGTACGTTATTGTTTTCCTTAGTGATTATGTTACTAGTTAAGTTTATGGCGGCGTTGGAGTTCCATACTCCCAAACGTCAACACGCTCCTAAACGTCAACACGCTCCCTAGCTACCTGAAAATAAGTTCGGACAGTGCGTACGGTACGGTACCGGCATCACATGTCACACACGTATAGTATATCATAACCAAAGCATATTAAGTAGTATGACACCAACTATTTTACCTGATTAATACAAGTTACAACTAAAAATGTTTCGGTGCTTGATCTTCATTTACTTTTGCTTGCTTGTTTCTGCTAAGTTTGAGCTCAAAATGTCTTCCTTTCTTCATTTCTCACAATGATATGTATACCCTAGTAGTTTTTTGTGTTGCGAAAATATATTTTTTCCCTATTTTTTTCCTATTTTTTCCCTATTTTCTGGAAATTCAGACTATTTTTTTCCTATTTCCTTCAAGAAAATAGGAAAAAAATAGGCCTATTTTTTTCCTATTTTTAAGTAAAAACTATTTTTTCCCTATTTTTTTCACCTATATTTTTTTTCAGACTATTTTTTTCCTATTTCCTTCAAGAAAATAGGAAAAAAATAGGGCTATTTTTTTCCTATTTTTAAGTAAAAACTATTTTTCCCCTATTTTTTTCAACTATATTTTTTTTCAGACTATTTTTTTCCTATTTCCTATAAGAAAACAGTAAAAAAATAGTCCTATTTTTTTCCTATTTTGAAGCACAAACTATTTTTTCCCCATTTTTTTCACCTTCAACTTTTGTGGACTATTTGTTTCCTATTTTTTTATAAGAAAATAGGAAAAAAATAGTTCTATTTTTTCCTATTTTCGAGTACCAAACTATTTTTTCCCTATTTTTCCACCTTCATCTTTTTCAGACTATTTTCTTCCTATTTTCTCCAAAAAAAATATGAAAAAAATAGGATTATTTTTTTTCTCTTTTCGACTTCAAAACTATTTTTTCCCTATTTTTTCACCTTTATCTTTTTCAGACTTCTTTTTACCTATTTGCGAGTACTATTTTCATCCTATTTTTTGCACTTAAATTTTTTATGACATGATACAAATTTGTAAACTATTTTTTGTCTATTTTCTAAACTTGCATATTTTCATTGTTTCTCCTGCCATTATCTCTGTTGTTAATTTTGCGACTTATTGGTGGTTTTTAGCTGTCGGTTCACATATTGAATAGTGAGCTCAAAGATAACCATAAATTAACCATGTGTAACAAGAAAATGTACTCATAGAATAAAAAAACATTCGATCGAGATATTCCCGTTCTATGTGTGTGCAAAGTTTCAACGTAGAGGACAGTACGCAAGTACCCCTACGTAACTGAACAAGAAGGAGTCGGGCTAACTCGCCCCAGCCTCAAAGACTGGGGCGAGATATCCCGACATGATTTATCGATCGAGAGATACCAGTGGTCTGCTAATTTACGGCCAGGACTAAAGAATGTAAACAAACATCAGCCATCTAGTCTAAAAATGTACAATGTGCACAAACATAATACACATTGGTATCTCTCGATCGATGAATCGTGTCGGGACATCTCGCCCCAGTCTTTGAGGCTGGGGCGAGATGTCCCGTGGGGCGAGTACTAGTTAGCACGGATTCAAAAAGAAACCCGTTATTTTTTACCCCCACTGCTTTTCGTGCGCTTGCTGAATCATTGTGCGCATCGGACTTTTATTGCTGATTTTCGTTCTCCAAACGTCTCCAAATCACACCAAAATGTCTTCCAGCAATTATTCTAGCGATGAAATTTCATCAATAGATAGTGACTCCTCATACTCCGATGCCTCCTTATCCCATTTTAGTGATTCTTCCCAAGAAAATGAGCCCGACAATTTTTCAAAATATTAGTCCCACTCGTAGAGATACAAGTTTGTTGTCGAATGACGGACAATCGACGAGCGGAACTGGCCCCAGAAAACAGCTGAAAAGGTACGTTTATATCTGAAACTTAATTATATTATGATATATAGATTTTTATTGTGTCTGTTGTTGAATATAATGCTACTTCATAATATAGAATGGTATTTTACGTATCAATATTCCCATGTAGTGTTGAGGTTGTACACAACTTCTGAATCTGAGTGAATGAGTGAATGAGTGAATGTAAACAAACGTGATTACAATAAATCCACGTAGAATTTCAGATTTTTTACCATTGCTACGTCTGTCAATTATATTGCCTTGCATAATATAATGTTTTGATGTGGTTTTAGGCTAAATTGTCTCTCAAATTATTTTTCTAGGAATCAGAAAACCCAACCTGCTAAGCACCACGCAAGCCAAGAAGTTGTTGTCGAGTGACGGACCATCGACGAGCGGAACTGGCCCCAGAAAACAGCTGAAAAGGTACGTTTATATCTGAAACTTAATTATATTATGATATATAGATTTTTATTGTGTCTGTTGTTGAATATAATGCTACTTCATAGTATAGAATGGTATTTTACGTATCAAATTCCCATGTAGTGTTGAGGTTGTACACAACTTCTGAGTGAATGTAAACAAACGTGATTACAATAAATCCACATAGAATTTCAGATTTTTTACCATTGCTACGTCTGTCAATTATATTGCCTTGCATGATATAATGTTTTGATGTGGTTTTAGGCTAAATTGTCTCTCAAATTATTTTTCTAGGAATCAGAAAACCCAACCTGCTAAGCACCACGCAAGCCAAGAAGTTGTTGTCGAGTGACGGACCATCGACGAGCGGAACTGGCCCCAGAAAACAGCTGAAAAGGTACATTTATATCTGAAACTTAATTATATTATGATATATAGATTTTTATTGTGTCTGTTGTTGAATATAATGCTACTTCATAGTATAGAATGGTATTTTACGTATCAAATTCCCATGTAGTGTTGAGGTTGTACACAACTTCTGAGTGAATGAGTGAATGTAAACAAACGTGATTACAATAAATCCACATAGAATTTCAGATTTTTTACCATTGCTACGTCTGTCAATTATATTGCCTTGCATGATATAATGTTTTGATGTGGTTTTAGGCTAAATTGTCTCTCAAATTATTTTTCTAGGAATCAGAAAACCCAACCTGCTAAGCACCACGCAAGCCAAGAAGTTGTTGTCGAATGACGGACCATCGACGAGCGGAACTGGCCCCAGAAAACAGCTGAAAAGGTACGTTTATATCTGAAACTTAATTATATTATGATATATAGATTTTTATTGTGTCTGTTGTTGAATATAATGCTACTTCATAGTATGGAATGGTATTTTACGTATCAATATTCCCATGTAGCATGTACTATGTAGTGTTGAGGTTGTACACAACTTATGAGTGAATGAGTGAATGAGTGAATGTAAACAAACGTGATTACAATAAATCCACGTAGAATTTCAGATTTTTTTACCATTGCTACGTCTGTCAATTATATTGCCTTGCATGATATAATGTTTTTGATGTGGTTTTAGGCTAAATTGTCTCTCAAATTATTTTTCTAGGAATCAGAAAACCCAACCTGCTAATTAGCACCACGCAAGCCAAGAAGTTGTTGTCGAATGACGGACCATCGACGAGCGGAACTGGCCCCAGAAAACAGCTGAAAAGGTACGTTTATATCTGAAACTTAATTATATTATGATATATAGATTTTTATTGTGTCTGTTGTTGAATATAATGCTACTTCATAGTATAGAATGGTATTTTACATATCAATATTCCCATGTAGTATTGAGGTTGTACACAACTTCTGAGTGAATGAGTGAATGTAAACAAACGTGATTACAATAAATCCACGTAGAATTTCAGATTTTTTTACCATTGCTACGTCTGTCAATTATATTGCCTTGCATGATATAATGTTTTGATGTGGTTTTAGGCTAAATTGTCTCTCAAATTATTTTTCTAGGAATCAGAAAACCCAACCTGCTAAGCACCACGCAAGCCAAGAAGAAGAGCAAGTCTTCCATTGAGTCCGAGAATGTGTCTGCGAGGTAAATAAATGTCCTTACTAACTAGAAATCTAAATCTATTGTTGATAATCTTTTTGGGTATATTTATTTCATGTTTGTTAGTTAAAGGTATTACAAAGTTTTAGTATTGGGTCATGAATTTGGTTCAAATTAACATATTGGAAGCATATGCGTTCCTACAATATACATTGATCGTTGTCGCGATTGAAATTGAGTCTAAAGTTATATTATAAATAATAAACTCTTTATGTTGTATAGCTTCCTCTCAAGGTCAAGATATTAGTTTAGCTATGAAACAATGTTTCTTGACTAAAATCAACCGATTAGCTATTCCCGTTTGAAAATTATATATCCCAACTACATATTCTGAGATTTTCATGGTCGCAGCTACCATTGTACGGCCATAGGCGCTATTTGAAATTTATCAAAATTTACCGGGAGCACCGGTAAATTTTTATATTCAATTTTTCTTGAAAACAAGTGTTTTAGGGGCTAATTTTTTTAGTGCTCATAATGCAGGGGCATCCAAATATATCAAAATTGTAAAGATTCACTATCCACCCAATTTTCGAAATTTCCCAAAACTTTGTATTACCTTTAAGATCTGACATCAAAATATTAGAGTAGTTTACCTCATCATTATGCTAGAAAAATAATGTGCAGGTGGCACAAGTTCTACCTACATTATTTTTCTCTTTCCTTTTTATTTTTTTCTTCAAAAAATTGTTCCTTTACTATTTTCTTTTCTGTATTTTATGTTTTATTTTATGTATGTTCACCCAATATATCTAAGAATAAAATAAAATTTAATTAATTGCCTACCTGAGTGGTTTACATTTCATGCACCTTGACAGCTCTATGATGACTCTGTTGTTTCACCATCCGTTCGTCGTCAGCCTGGCATCTTTTTTGCTATCATTCTTTTGTACACACATGTTCTATGCCTTTGAATTTGTTATTATGAAATACATAAATACTTGTACTAAGTATTAATTGCATGTTCATAAATGTACCAATGCATGATTATTCTAACCCCTAACTCACATTTCATTTATATCTTTACAGATCCATTGAAACTAATCGAGAGACAATGTACATGTAACGTACAACCACCATTTGATTAGATGCCTGTGAACAGCATGACGAACATCTGTATCCTTTACATTAGTAATTTGTTTCCATTTTATTATGTAATTCTTATGTCTAATCAATAATCAATGAGATTCATAGGCAAGTACAACATGTATGTATACACAATGAGTGCCTGCATATTGTGAAGATAAAGGACCATAATACCATTACTTATGATACATGGTAATGATGGTATACTTTGTAAAACTATTTGAAAATAGTAGCATGTAAGTCTGTCATTTTCTTGTTTATATATATCTCAGTGACATGACATGTCATTGATTTTGTAGTAAGTGTTTCTAGATTATGATGATTGTATTAAGATTTTGACAGTTCCATTGAGATTGAGAAAATTATGTAACATGTCAACTGTACTATAAAGCATACCGGTACGTGCATTGTTGAAAAATCTGTTCTATGATTTATTTTATTTTGTTATCTTTGTAAATAACAAGAAAAAAATATTATTTGTCATGATTTTCTTGATGTTTGAAAATTGTATTACATTATTAAGAGCACTTTGTAATTAAATTATAATAAAAGAGACAGAAAACAACACTCTCATTTCGAGAATACTGCTTTATTTGGTTACTAGTGAGGAAGAGAGCTTGTGATCGTCTGGCATATCCGCATCGGCTCAGTAATAGTCCTGAAATTCACCTCTGGAAAATAAAGTACATGTATTTTATTGGACACATTCCCTTTTATTCTTTTTGTTTGTTACAGTCCACTGCCATTATAACGAGGTGCTCGGGACCAAGCCAATTTCCTTGTTAAAATGAAATCATGTTATACTCAAGTTACTGAACACATTGGTTTGTTTAAAAATTGGGACTGATGAGAATTGCCTCATAATAACATCTTGGTGTATCCATGTTCGTTATAATAGGACTGGACTGTATAACATTTTCCATATATACCCATTGACTATTTTAAATGTTCTACTAAATGGATTAGACTGAAAGGATGAAGTGAATTTGGCAAACTGAGTAGGTGCATCGATGCAGTGAAAAGAGCTGTAGGAGTAGGGTGACTATTCTACAGTGGAAACTTTTGACAATGAGGTCATGTGCAACCAAGAAATATTAACCCCCAAAAGCTGGTAAATTACCTTGTCATTTTAGGTATAACTGATCTCTTTATATCAAGTTTGCACTGTGTGATTTAGTTGAATATACAGAGTTGTTGACTGGATGTGTGAGATGGTAGTGCTTGAGAAATCCATGAAAGTAAAGGATGAGTGATCTCCCCTATTTCCTGACTATTTTTTCTGATTTCCTCACTATTTTCTTACTATTTTTTTCCTATTTTCTTACTATTTTTTCCCTATTTTCTTACTATTTTTTCCCTATTTTCCTACTATTTTTTCCCTATTTTCCTACTATTTTTTTAGCTATTTTTTTCCTATTTCCTTACTATTTTTGTCCTATTTCCTCACTATTTTTTTCCTATTTCCTCACTATTTTATTCCTATTTTCCCACTATTTTATTACTATTTTCCCACTAATTTTCACTGTTCACTAGCACCTAGTTATCACTATTTTTTCACTATTTTCTTCATAATTTTCTACACTATTTTTTTCCTATTTTTTTCCTATTTTCAGGTCTGAAAAATAGGAAAAAAATAGGAAAAAAATAGAAAAAATTGTTTCAAACCTATTTTTTTCCTATTTCCAAAACTATTTTTTACCTATTTTTTCCTTTTAAAAAAATAGGGAAAAAATAGAAAAAAAAATATATTTTCGGGGACTATTTTATCCCTATTTTCCCCCTATTTTTTTCCTATTTTTTTACGACTGGGGTAGGCCTATGCAGGTATAAATTGTGCCAGTGCGCTATTTAAAAAAAAATGGTAAACGGGTTTTTACTTGAACATACATACATACGGGAGTACGAGTGAGTGACTTGTGATGCCGGTGTCACGGGCCAGAGTGACCTGGTGGCGTTCTGTGTCCTAAGACACAGAATGTCGAAAATTGGTTGGCGGAACGCGTCCGTCTTCGGCGATATGTGTCTTGGGTTGGCCGCGTATCGCCGCGTACATCACGGTGAGATAAGCCCACTGACGAAATACGTCCTACAACTCAGTTGCGGCTCCAGGGGGGGGGGGGGGGGCGGGCCCCCACCCCCCCCCCCCTGGGAAAAAAACGTGTAAAAACACGTGATTTTTTACATTTTTTGGGCGATGGCCCCCCCCCCCCCCCTGGCGCTCAAGGGGGGGGGGGGGGGGGGGTGGCAAATTTTTTAATTTTCGAGGGACAAAACAATAATATGCCTCACTACCCCCCCCCACCCCCCCCCCCCCCCCCCCCCCCCCCCACTGAGCGACTTTTCGGCCGGCGCGATTTTCAAATTTTCAAATTTTCGGGAACAAAAAAAAAGGAAAAAAAAGTGCTCACTACCCTCGTTCTCACTCTCGACTCTTTTTTCCTCACCTTTTATCTTTCCTCTCATATCAGTGCTTACATCTTTTTACCCCCACCACTTTTGATTTTCCTTGTTCCACTCTCTATATATCCCCTTTCTCCCCCTCCCCTTCTCTCTCTCTCTCTCTCTCTCTCCCTCTCCCTGTACGTTTATATTATTAATTATCTAGCGTGCATAATTTTCGCTTTTCTTAATGTTCCAATATGCATGATTTCATTATTTATTATATAATATATAATATATTCATATCTAAAGTATCATAACATTATTTTGTGTAATGTTGTTTTCCATAGTATTGATTATTACTAATACTTCATGTATACTTGTGAAGAGTCTTGTGGAGACTGACTTCCCCTATATTAAAAGAGTGGTAAGTTTGCTGGAAAATGACAAATTCCTAAATTACAGTCAGGCACAAAATATGCTTATTTAGAAGCCAACTTGTTAGGGCCCGAGGAACGGCAGGGTTCGGGGGACCTTTACCCCCCCCCCCCCCCCCATTTTTTGGAAAATTACATTAAAAAGAAATAGAAAGAAAGAAAGAACGAGAGAAAAGTAACC
>JAVYIG010003422.1:0-196810 GCA_035222895.1 Strongylocentrotus droebachiensis | reverse complement strand
ACAAATGTGTGGAACATAGAGGTCATGAGACGATTAAATGACTACTTTCGATTAAACTGTTTTTTTTTTTTTTGTGTGTGGATAGGTCACGTCCCTATATGTGCCATGGGAACTACCGGGCAAAATGAACTCATCGAGAAGGCAAAAAATCATCTAAAAAAGCTCGGGGTCACTGCCATCTATGACCTACCTCCCACTGATGCCTATCTCTCAGATGAGGAACAGTTGCAGTGGCTTGACCTCCTCCATGGATGCATGAAGAAAGGTGATATCTGCTGACCTAATACAGCTTTATTCTTTTCCCAGCTTTGAGCGGTTATGGAACCAAGGGAGAAAGGATGTCACAGAAGCACAGAAGAGACACGGAGAAGACATTAGAGAAGAAGAAGAAGCAAAGAAGTTACTCCGAGGTAGAATTACAGACTTAAAGCAGGAACTCAACGAGTCCCGTGCAAGTCGCAAAAGCATAGTCAGTGAAAAGGGAAGACTAAAAGATACCATGAAGGTTGAACAAGAAAGGCGTGAACATAGTGAAAGGGCAATGATGGAAAACGAGAAAAGAGCAAAACAGATAATGGAGACGTACAAGCAGAGGGAGATGGAATTTGAAAAGAAACTACAATCAAAGGATCTGCGTATCGAAACAATGGCTGAAAATGTACAGGGGACAGAAGAGAAGGCAAGACGTCAGGTTGAGCGACTACAGACCGACAACGAAGAAATAATGACGAAATTCGAGGAGAAAGAGCGAAACGAGACGACTCTAAGACAGCAAGTTGAAGAATTAAAGAAAGGAAGAGAGGGAGACAGAGCGCGTTTGAAAAAGAAAATCGGTCAATAGAATTAAGCTGGAAGAAGGAGCATGACTATAAGGAAAGGCTTTTGGAACAACGTAAGCGTGAGACCTTGAAGCTGAGAACCAAAATTCAACTAGAAAGTGAGATACGATCAGCAGAGCAGAAGAAGAAAGCAGAGACACATCAATGGAGTTTCATTCCCTGGGTGGCTTCTGGAAAACAAGCTCAGAGTGGTGAGACTTAATTTTCCAATCTCAATTTTCCTTTAAAGTATACAAAAACAAAAACATTATAGTATATAAGTCCAGTCCAATTTTGTTGCTACTTTTTGAAATATGTATAATGTGAAGCTTATCAAATTCAATATGGTCTTTATACCTCCCTTCCCCCATTTTTTGCTATACTTTGAATTTTATTTAGAATACCGATACAGTGAACGATAGAGAACATTCCAAATTTGTATCTTAAATTCTTTTTTTTCCTTCTAATTCAAACTGACTTCATTACTTCATGACAGGCACATCATCATTTGAGGATGATTCAACCGGAGGACTGGGAAGGAGTGATACAGTACAAGCAGGGTGAGATGAAATATCTTTACTCTTTTACATGGCAAATTGACAATAAACGCATTATTTCTCTTATAGTGACAACACTACTACGGAATGTATATTGGTGTGTAAAATGAGTGGTGCTAGACAGTCAATAACAGTGCTAAAAGTACGGCATCACTTATGTTCTTTGAATCCAAAATCAAGTTTAGAAACTTCGTGACCACCTGTGATTATGTAAAAGCAGAAGTGAATAAAAGATTGAAACTCATTAAACAAAGAAATGAAATTCTTAGCTACATTCCAGTCTACAGTGATTTGAGTTGAATGTAAAACCTTTTAATGAATTTAAATAAAATTTAATAATTCGAGCATGTCGAGCATGGTCTCTAAATGGGGTCCCTGTCTATTTGTGTCAGTCAACTGCAGCTATAGGTTGACTTTAACAATGACAAGGTTCTGTAATGAAACAGATAGAAGATGATACTCTTGATTAGAGTTATAATATAACATAATCATCTATAGTCTCATTACCGGAAGAACTTATTTTGACGGTTTTTTTCTTCACCTAAGTAAAGATGTGTATTTATTTTCAAGTTGATTCGTCATACCTACGTTCTCTGACCGCCCCCCATGTTTGTCTTTTTAACCATTCTAGATAGGAGCCACTAGATGATGAGTTTGCAGGCATATTACAGCAGATAGCTGACGACCTTTACGATGAAGCCAAGATTGACAGCCTTGGTGGTCAGCTGGGAATCATACATGGTGATATACAGAGAGCGCTCATGACCAATGTGAAGTTCAACCGTGTTACCAGTGATGGAACTCGTCATATGCTGAAACAATGGAGAGAAGGTGTTTCCAAGGAAGATGAACGGATTGAGCTCAGGAAGGCACTGCAAGCTGCCAAGTTGGTCAACCTTGCAGACCTGTATCTCAGCAAAGGTAACGTATATTTTCATTAAGAACAATTGTAGTTTCGTAATCGAGGACCCCATTCAACACTCCAGCAACATGCTGTTCTATTTGGTATACAATACGGCCCATGTGTTTAGAGTCAGATTGACGGTATTTTCTGAGGCAGATTAGTTTTCCACATTTTTACCCTGTTGATATAAATACTAAGGTGACTTAATGCAGAGAGGAGATACTTAAAAAGAGCTTAAGTACAACATTCAGTTAGCATTCTCCTCACGAATACAAATCCAAACAGATGCTTACTTCCAACTTCAAGTTCTCATCTACTACCTGGTGAACATAAAAATAAAAGAAATTTGAAATTCAATGCGATAAGTTCTACACAATCATAATAATTCAATTCGATGTGTTTTGAGAAATAAACAATTATCTGTTTTCGTTCTTACTGCCGGTTAGGTGTAGTAGAAGAACAGATCGATGCTGAATATGATAAAGAAGACGTCAATGATGAGCAGCTCTCTGCTAGAGATGAGGCCTCTCTAGAAGTAGACCAGATCAAGAGACAGACCGACACCAAGGTATTTCAGGAAGCTACAGCAAGCAATGACCACACTCCTCGAGATAAGCATACGGGAGACATGACTTCAAATACCCAGGAGGACTTGACAGATAGAAGTAGGAGTCAACATCCTGACAACTCACCGGAGAGCAGTACACAGAACTTGGATGCATCTGAAGTGACTTCTGAAGACGTGTCCTATGAAGAAATTCACGCTGGTGATGATATGACCAATGTAAGTAGCATTCAACCTGCCGAACAATCGCCAACCCATGAAACGCAAGACTTACCTGAAGATACATGTATGTCTGAGATAGCCCCTTTGGTTTCATTAGGTGGAAAACCCGACGAGGGATCCACCATCTTGGAAGAAGAAGATCTGATTTCTCAACTCGTTCTTATTGATACATCCCCGGAGAAAATAATGCTTCTTTTCCTCCTAAAGATAATAATGGATGTTCCCCAGAGAGTACTCAGTTTATAAATCACCAGAGAATCTTGATCAAGCCAAGTGTACTAACAAAAAATTAAGCTTGCGACGTTCCAGGTTCACTCCTGGACGTTTCATTAGGCCGACCGGTCTCTAAGGCCGTATGATTATTGACCCGTTAACATGGCGTTCCGGTCAGGGACGTCAGGAAAGAACGGCCCTTCTCTGATAAACCTTTCAAAGACCCATCGGTATAGTCGGCCTGATGAAGCGTCCCGCAGTGGAAGTACGGCGTTGTAAGCGGGGAAAAAGTCCAGTTGATTTGTTTATAACATTTAATGTTACATGTATTTCTAAGCATACTTTGTTCATATTATATTGTAAAACAGCATCTGAGGAACTAACACTTCAACAAGCTCTACTTCAAGTTACTTCCTCTTTTCTCGTGCTTTTTTCATTATATTTGTCGTTTCATTGCATAGTTTTTGTGATATAATTATTCTTGTATTATGTTTTGCATGAGAAATAAAATCATTTGAATAATTGAATTATTAATCAATTACCTAAATGGTTGAGAACAGTAATAGACATAATAGTCATCATCATTAACCGAACCATATTGTGTTTATTGCAATGTTAAAACTTGTATCCAAACACCGCATACATATTTTCAACTATGTTTGTTTTTAAATATGACAAAAATTGCATGCAGGACGTGACTTTTTTATTTCTCTTTTGGCAAGTAACATGAGATATAGAACTTAAATTAATGTTAGTAATTATAACAATAATCACGTATTACAGCCGGAGCAATTTTGATTTATTTTTAAACTTTAATCTCTCCAAAAAATATTAGTTATGGTCAATCATTTAATGTTCAAATTTCACAATTCATTTTATTGCTTTAAAAAAATAATTCGGATCAGGAGCATCGAACTATTTCAATTAAACAAGTTGCAACGCTCGTTTTTATTTTTGTACCTACCGCCAGTTTGAGTAGTTAGAAGTATATGAATATTTGAAACAATAACGAAAAACATGAATGAATAATGAATATTAAAGAAATGAACAACAGATGTACAAAATATAAACTTTGAATGTATAATACCCACCAACAAACTGTACATAAGTGTCTTAAATTGAATTGTCATTGCTTATTTAAAATGCTTTAATTCATTAAAAAAAACATTCGCGGCCCGAGAGCTGAATTGCAGTTCAAAAAATAAAAACAAAGTATACATCAGTGAAAAAGTAAAATTACACGTAATACATTTGCTTAATAACATTATCGTAGTAAAATTGCAATTCGTTTTGTACATAGAATATGCTTCTACGACACCTGCTCCGGCTACAATTACTCCGCGGAAGTTCAGTACATTATTTAAACTCCCAATCCCAACCCCGGTCAGGAAACCTACATCGCACCTAACCCCAACACCAAGCACAAACCCAGCCCCCAACCCCAAAACCTGATGAAATAAAGCCTGGAGCAACCGTCGCCGGAGCATGTGTCGTGTCGCCATCGCTGTACATTGTTGCAGATTACTTGGTACATATACAGAAATCTGAATATGATTACCATATTTGCATCAAAATGATATGTTGAACTTATACAATATATGAATATATATATATTTGTTTGAAATTCGAATAAATTAAATGTTGTTGTGTAAATTGAATAGCCAGATGGCTAGTGTATTTTCATTAATAACAGAAACAGAGACAATAAGCGAAACCAATAAAAATAATACTCAGCTTTTATATAGCGCGAATTATGGACCTTGTGGCAGATTAGCCTTGTGCTAAACAAGTTATCCAATAAAGTCTACTACTACTACTACTACTAATTACAATTAAGTCTCTAAGCGCTTCCAAACTTGGAAATTATTACCCCGGTTTTAGCTGTGCTGCCATTACAGCGCTTTAGCACTTCAAGGTACCCATTTACATCACCTGGGTTGAGTGTGGCAAATGTAGATCAATGTATTGCCAAAGGACATTAATGCCGCGGCGGGACTCGAACCCCAACTTGTGATCAACAGTCCGGCGACGTAACCACTCGACCAATACCCCAAATCTAGGAATTATATAATCAAATAGATGCTTCAATGAATTAAACAAATTATACTTTATAGGTAAAATGCAGATTTTGTTTTGTCTTTGGACCAATTTAGTAAAAGGTAAGGTAGTGCATAAAAATGATTCACATAACAACATGGTTATAAGGTTGCCATGGTAATGATCGATATATCAATAAAGAAGCAAACAAGATTTTGCACAATTAAATCTGATTCAGTTGCTCCCATGATTGGTTTCATTCACATATCACATTTCAAATTATACATGTAAGGCTTTGGCAATTTGCAAGATTGTGAAAGCATCAGTATGAAATAAAAGAGAGTAGAGAGAGAGAGAGAGAGATGGGTGTTAACGAGTTTAAATTCCGCATTTTCACGATTTTAAATTAGTAATCATAATTTAAAAACAGGGCAAAGTGGGGGTAAGTTGGTTACAGAACATTTGAAGAGTCGTAAGTTGAAAAAATAAGCCTACAGGTGGCGCTCTTCCTATTTAACAGTTTTTCCAGCAAGAGTCGCGTAGTGTCGCATCAGATAAATAAATATTGGCCTACCCTCAAACATGTTCTCTCACTCTCGAGAAATTGGTTTTCGACTCAGATGACACCCCCTTCCCCCATCCTTTTTAAAAGGATGTTTTTTTAGTAGATGAGATGTTATAACGTTCCCGAAATTCATTTACTCCAATTCTCTGATGATATAACATTAAAGGGGCACGTTCCCGCCAGTGTAGTTATCGCTGCTCTAGTCATCGCCATCTTGGTTCCGAAGATCGACTTCTAATTTGCATACAGCTGTCAATCAAAGTACGCGCGGCCTGGCCTGCCTTTGCCAAGCCAGCTGATCGCTGTCGATCGTGACGTCACGAAAGTGGGTGGAAACAGCAGCCGAATCTTAGAGCCGAACTGCGATTGGTATTACTTCGGCACAGGTATGCGATAATCGGCATTGTGCGGGCATTCGGAACATGCCATCTGCGTAAGAGCCGTACGGTATTCTGTTGGTGTCAATAGGCAGCTAGCACCGTCCGCCAGCGGGTACGTATTTTGAACGCCCTCTGGAATACGGGGAACATGCCCCTTTAAGGGAAAAAACAACAATAAAGAACATTCCATATTGCAAATGTGCGATATCACGTATTTTGAAATACATTATTGAGCTCAATGATTACACCAGGTCATGCCGACTTCTGAAATAATGTGCTTACGTTTGCGTACTGAAAGGCTTGACAATCATTTGCGACCAAGCATAGTGAGTGTACATTTAAACAAAAGCATTATTGAAGGCTACATTTTATATTGCATTTAGATAAAATAACATGCATTCAACTTTGTAAAGACAACGGCACCGGTCATATTTCTACAACAGGGCCTATTCTATAGCCTGTCAATTAATTAGGTTCCAATGCATAAGTTGCCGTAAGCCTCTATATAATTAAATAGTAGAGGTACTTTGAAGAGGTGCACAGCCCCCTTGAGCACAATTTTTGTTTTGGTTGTTGCTCACGAGGGGGGGGGGGGGGCACCATTATTTTGTTTAATCAACACCCCCCCCCCCCCCCCCCCTCTTGAGCAAAAACAAATACAAACTAGGGATGGGGTCGCGCGAACCCCCCGAACCCCAAGTTTGTATGGGGTGTAAAATATTTGTTCCGCCTTTATGTATGTAGGTAAAAGGTGAATGAAATAATTTGTATCGATGCATTAAATGTGATTTGATTACGAAAGTGGTTGAGTATTTTGTTTGCGTGTTCATTTGTGTGAAACATTGTGGAAGATATCCACTAGCAGTGCTCCCTATGGAAAATAATCAGTGTGTAGTTTCAGAAATGGTATTGTGCCTAAGCTTTGGGCAAGCTCTAATAAAAGTCAAATCTGATGGTTGTAAGACAAGAAATATTTTCAGCTAAATTACGAAATCAACTACCATCATTTGATATAATTTTATCAGCTGTAAAACGTTATTATGAAATGGAAAAATATATATACCAAACAAATCTCAGAGAGAATAAATTGAAAAAGAAATGGTTTCACTTTAGAAAATATTTTGAGAGTGTTGGAAATGTGCTAACATAAACATGATCATGTATTTTATGTTTGGTATTTTTTTTTAAATTGTATATTTAAAGTACTAATTTGTCATAAATGTTTGTTTTTATCTGCCACAAAAGTTTTCGGCCGTGATGATTATTATCTGTGTCAAGCCATTATGTATGGAAATTATTTATTTAATTATTTGTATATGATATATGGATGTTCTGTATATGATGAAATTTGTTTTGAAAATAAAGAACCCTGTGGAAGGGGAATTTTTTTTTTTTTTTTATTAACACAAACACACATAAACTTTGCTCTCTTTTTAGCCGTTTTAATTACTTTTCAAACATAAAATTAAACTTCTAAGAACTGTTATACGAATTAAAACACAGTTTTAATAATACACGGCAAATTTGAACTCCTACCTTTCGTCACAAAATAATTAAATGCTCCCCGAAACAAAAAGCCCCTCAACATATTTGGGAAAATGTGATAACCATTTCTTCGATGAAAATTCCCTAGTTGATGATACCGGTAATTTGCCCCGCATGATTGGAAGTATGCTAGTATATTTGAATCCATGACACATGCTCCGCCGATTGCTCCGCCGACAAATGCTCCGAAAAAGCGACAATTATTATTGCTCCGCGACATTTGCTCCGACGTCAAATGCTCCGCCGACAGTTGCTCCGCCGACAATTGCTCCGCCGACATTTGCTCCGCAGACATGGGGATCACATGGGGCCCACATGGGCCCATATGTGCAGGTACTTGTGGGTTCTGGGTGGGAATGACTATCTGGTATACATCGGTTTTTTTATATGGGCCACGTGGGCTCTAGTCAGCCAAAAGAAAACCCAGATGGGCCCAGATAGGTCCCTATCTCCGGTAAGTTAAGTCAATACGGGCTGATTTTGTGTGTATTATAATTATTCAAATTCACACTTTATTGATTTCAATCCAAAGAGATAAAGCATATAATTATGGCCGGAGTGGAGGAAGGGGGGGGGGGGTCAGGGGTTAGCATAGTCAAATAAACATTGAATAAGAGCAAAACAGAGTATACGTCTTGCTTTGAAATCCATACAACTTTGATATCTGTACAACAATTTCAGACGAGAATTTGCTAATCAAGTGTTTGTTACAACTGATTCTACTAAAGATGAAATGAAATTGCGCAAGCCAACTCAATGCCTAAATAATTCACAGATTATTCTTTCTTGATTACTTGTGTGTCACTTTGAATTCAAGTTTTATAATTACTTTTAGAACAAAGCAAATTTGTTTCTGTTTTTCCCAAGTGTAAAGAAAGCTTATGATATCAGTCATCCAATCGACACAGCTGTTCATTGAGCTTTTCCTCAATATATTTTTGATTAGGATTTGAATAGAGTAGAACTATCACTATGAACACTGACAAAGAAAGCGGACAATATAATCTCAGGTACACAAAGGAACATCCCTTCATTGCTATTTTGTAAACATGTGTAGAACAGGTGTCACATGCATATTCCCCTTTTTACATAATAGCAGTGAAGGGACGTTCCTTTGTCTACCTGAGGAACTGTATATTTTGTCTGCTTTCTTTGTCCGCCATATTCATAGTGTATAGACGAGGCGTGTGGACCCCCACGCGAACGTAGAAGATATCTTTGTGAAATAGACCATGCATTGACGTCAAGCTGCTAGGCGGGAGGCCATCACCAATGAATAGCCTGTATTGTGAAGAAGGGAAGAAAAAACACACGCACAGGCGGGGATTCGATGATAAATTAAGTCTTTATTAGAGATCATGTACACACACAAAACCAGGCCCGTCCCAGTGGGTTTAATAGGCGGCAGGTTATAATCAACACTATAGCAAAGTACATTAACAATAATAATACAAAATATTCGTCATTGCAATTGCAAAGTAAAATATATGTGATAACAAGGATCACCGGGATAGAGAGCAAGGGAAAGGGAAGAGGTGAAAAGGCGAAAAAACATAAGTGGTATAGTACAGAACAGGATACAAGAAGAAGATTATCACATTATGATGAGGAAGGAAAGATCCCCAAGCATGATACATTAATCATAATTGACTCGAAATAAATGACGTATTACGGTAAATATTGCCAGTTTGGAACAGAATGGTTACAAATTCATTGATTAACAGAAAATGATGAAAAATTAATGTTTATATATATATATATATAGATTAATAAATGACAATGTGAGGTATTGATCAAATTGCCATGATGGCTCACGTCTTCCCTGGAATATAAGGTAATACCTAAACAGAACGGCCTTCATTATTTCGTTTAGACGGTATTTATTTTGTGGGGTTATGAGCCCACGTGAACCAATTGCAATGCACAGTAGTTTGCTTTTCCATCCTGTTGCTGTACGTTTATCCTGTGTGAGGCTTGCGTATCCCCTGATAGCAGACTGACGTCTTAAAGACGTCATAAATTGGTCGTAAAGTGGAAAAACACGTCGTACGTCGTATGGACGACGTAATTACGACGTCATTATGATGTCTTCAAAAGACTATTTTTTCCAAGATAGGTTTTGTCGCATTGACGACGTATTAACGACGTCTTTAAAAGACTATTTTTTCCAAGCTAATTTTTGTCGTATTGACGACGTGATAACGACGTCATTATGACGTCTTTAAAAGACTGATTTTACCAATGTAATGTTGTCGTATTGACGACGTGATAACGACGTCATTATGACGTCTTTAAAATACAATTTTTTCCAAGCTAATCGTTGTCGTATCGACGACGTCATTTTGACGTCTTTAAAAGACTAATTTTTCCAATGTAATGCTGTCGTATTGACGATGTGATAACGACGTCATTATGAGGTTTTTAAAATATTATTTTTTCCAAGCTAATTTTTGTCGTTTCGACGACGTCATTATGACGTCTTTAAAAGACTAATTTTTCCAATGTAATGTTGTCGTATTGACGACGTGATAACGACGTCATTATGACGTCTTTAAAATAGTATTTTTTCAAGATAATTGTTGTCGTATTGACGACGTCATTACGACGTCATTATGACCTCTTTTAAAGACTATTTATTCCAAGATAATTGTTGTCTTTAAAAGACTAACTTTCCAATATATTTTTTTGTCGTATTGACGAAGTCATTACGACGTTATTACGACGTCATTGTAACCTCTTTTAAAGACTATTTTTCCAAGATATTTTTTGTCATAAGAACGACGTTATAACGACGTCATTATGACGTCTCTGATAACCATGGGCATAAATCCTTACGTAATACCTATTGTTCAGGGGGGAATGAATGATCATCCCACCCTGGACAATAGGTATTACGTAAGGATTTACGCCCATATGCTAATAACCTAATTTTTTTCCAAGATAATAATCGGGTAAAGACTACAACATCTAATGTGAGCATATGTCAAAGTTAAAAGGGCAATTATCAGAATTGAAAAAAAGGGAACAACTCCCCCCCCCCCCCCCCCTCAAATGTCATTAGTTATTATATTAATAGTGGACCAATTTACAGATTGTGCACCATCTTAACACGCACCAAGGTCTGCAATATCGCATCTAGTATCATGCTATTTCAAACGGTGGTGTGTACGTACGTGTGTGTACAGGTACATACAGTACTCAAGGCAAGGCGTAGGACACTGCATGCACTTTGCGATGTGTATGTAATGTATTTGAATTTAGAGTGAAAAAGCCGTTGCATGAAGTATCATCCTCCTGAATACTCTCGTTTTCTCCTGCAAATTTACAGTATGGGTAAGCCCTAGAATTACCTAATTTATTTACAAAAAGTACATAAATCTATAGTTACTTTTTTCGTTCTGAAAAGTTGATATGTAGACTCTATGTTACTGTAATGTATGTCAGTGATTGTGAGCTCGGACTTTCAACACTTGCTCATTGATGACAAGATTTGAAATGTATGATCCCATATATATTTTTGTTTATGTAGGGTCTAAATTGGTGGGATGCATGGCATGGGGCATCATTTAAAGCAAACAGGTTTACTCATTTGCCTACTCGTGGGCTGCATGGCTTTAAAGGGAAATCTAACTCGAATATACAACTGCTCTAAACTAAAAGAAAGCAGAAAAATAAGAGAAGCAAACTGATGAAAGTTTTGGCACTAGACCTCTAGGACTGCTAAGTCACACCAAAGACGGATAATACATGCAGTCACGCGTGACACAGTGTGAGAGTGTCTACTTTATTCCAAGCAATACTGTAGATCTAATACTAGTTCAGAATCATATCTAGACTTTTTGACCAGTGACCCATAACTCTGGCGTGGAGAGAGTCCTACAAATCTAAAACATAGGTCTAGATCTAGGCCTACCCCAAATCAAGCAAATATTCATGAAATGTTCAAATAATGCTAGTCATGATTTAAAAGTCGTTATGTTTCTAACCTGTTTCTGGTCAATTTTCTTATTTTGGGGAGAGTATTTTTCGGAAAAACGTTGATAGTAGTATACACTTTCTCACAGGTTGCATGGCAAACCGCTGCACAATACAAGTGCATACAGATGGTGGGTTGCGGGGGCACGTAAGTCTGTGTGAAGTGATCTACCTCCTCATTGTACGGTAGATAACTTCACACAGGCGTGCGCCCGCCCGCAAGCACCATCGGTACGCACTTGTAATGTGCAGCGGTTTGCAGTGAAACCAGAGGCGGCGGAGCGACTTCCAAAGTGGGGGGGCACCAACAAAAAAGGGCACTTTCTGGGAAAAAAGGGCACCTACAAAGGGAAATCTCAAAGCGAAAATAAACAATTTTTAGACATTGGTATATACCCCTAAAATTTGATTACATTATCAGGGATGATTTCAATATTTTGTTTCTCATTATACATCGTATAAAATATTGCTTTTTAAAGCATCATACCTTGCAGTTGGGTGTGATGGTCGAAAAAATCATTTGCGAGCGAGGAAAATTATAAGATTTGTGAGGTCACAGTGCGAAAACTACATCTTATAAAGAGGAAAAAACCAATCCTCATCGGGTTATAAATAAGCACATTTTCATAACAGCAAACTGAAAAGACCTTTGATAAGTAACATAATTATAACATCTATAAAATAATTTAATGTGAGCGAGCGTAGCGAGCGAGCTTTGGGAGATATTGCTCTTAGTCGCTTGAAATTAGGGGCACGTTTAATGATGAGAGGAAAGGGGGACACTTATCGAAGGGATAAGACACTTATTAGAAAATAAAAGGAGCACGTGTCAAAGTACAAAGGGTTATTATCAGAGGTGAAAATGGGGCACTCACCAGGGATGAAAAGGCACTTATGAGAATGGAAATTGGGCATTTGTCGACGGAAAAGAGGCAACCATCAGATTTTGATAGGGGCATTTATGAAAAAGAGATAGGTTCCTCATAAGAAAGGAAAAGGGGCACGTATCATTGTTAAAAAAGGTTAATTATCAGAGGTAAAAAGGGGCACTTATCGCACCTGAAAAGGGGCAAACACCATATATGAAAGAGGCACTTATGAGAATGAAAAAGGGGCACTAATAATAAAGGGAAATGTGCATTTGTTGAAAGAAAAGGAGCACCGATCAGATTTTGATAGGGGCATTTATTGGAGGTGAAAGGGGGCTTTTATGAAAAGCGGAAATTATGTAGGAAAAAGAGCATTTATTAGGAAGGAAAAGGGGCACGTGTCAAAATAAAAGGGGGTGTTATTAGAGATGAAAAGAGCACTTATCAGGAGGAAAAGGGGGCACTTGTCAAAATAAAACGATTGTCTCTCAGAATTGAATAGGGTCATTTACCAGACATGAAAAGGAGCACTAGTAGGAGAATGAAAAAGGACTATTTTCATAGGTGAAAAGGGGCATTTATGAAAAGGCGAAGGGCTCTTTGTTAAATGGGGGCACTTATCATAAGGAAAAGGGGCACTTATTAGAAAGGAAAGGGGGCACATGTAAAAATATAAGGTGCGCTTATCCGAGTTAAAAAGAGGTAGTTATAAAAAGGGAAAGGGGGCACTTCTTACAAAGGAAAAGGGGCAATTGTCAAAGTAAAAGGGGCACCTCTAAGATTTGAATAGGGCAATTATCAGAGGTGAAGGAGGCGCTTAACAAAAGTGAAAAGGGGCGCTTCTCGTATCCGAAAAGAGGCACTTACTAGAGATTAAAAAGGGCACTTATGAGAATGGAAAATAGACACTTATTGCAAGGAAACTGGGAACTTGTCCGGGAAAAGAGGTACGTGTCAAAATAAAAGGGGCACATATCAGAGGTGGAAAGGAGAGGGGGCACTTTTAAAAATTTACAGGGGCACTTTTTGGGTACTTAAAAAAGTGGGGGGGCACTGTGCCCCCCCTGCCCCCCGGGTCCGCCGCCTCTGAGTGAAACCTGTGAGAAAGTGTACTACCGGCCCGGGCCCAGATGTCTGGAAATTGAGCATTGCCTGTCGATACGTAGAGGAATAAAGCAGTGACTTGTGTCACAAACATGTAACCTTAAACAAGTCGTTTCTAAAGTCTTTAGACAGCAAATTTATCTTATAGGCTACCATATACAGAAATCTTTATCTGGAAATAATTGGTTAGACCTGTAAATGGTAAACAAAATTCTTTCCCCACAGGCTGTTCAAAGAAGTTTGTAGTATATGTTTTGCACATGCATACATTATCAACCATTTGTTTTGTTTTAACTTTATTCATTTTCTCATTTATTTGTAGGCATCCTTTTTTTAACATCTTTCGTCAAAGAAGTGAATTCAAAGCACATTGTGACCTCAGTATATTAATGTGAAACCATGCAGAAAATGCTACTTTCTCTCAACCTTGTGGATGTTCCCTACTTCCCTAAGGATCAGCAGCCTCTTGAAACAGTTGAAGCTATTATCGGTATGTGTACATGTACTTCATTTATTTCTGTACATTTATTTGTCATATTGTGCATGATCACTGAGACACTGACTAATTAGACACTACAGAATGGTTCATTTCATTTTAAAGGCTTATTTCAGTTATTTGTCCTAAGTTTCAAATATATTTATAATTCAATTAATTTTAGATCACTAAAACCTGCAGGTATGTTGCAATAACCGACAATATTACCGGTATGTGAGTTTCAAACAGTGTTTTTTTACCCTTCAGCATAGGTCAAGGAGCTTTCATTCTACCCTCATCAGCAAACTACAGGAATGCCAGTTTTCAGGCAATAGCCTGAATTCAGGCCCTGGCAAGTTATTTTCATACCATAGTTTAGGTTTTTTGTGTACAAGCTAGCTCATTCTAGGTGATTTTGTAGGCCCTCTGATCAATTCTAACTGGCATCCCTGAAACTAGAATTTTATTGATAATTTACCAAACAAAATCTTGAATCACGTTTTGCATTGCCCACAAATGTTTAAAATCCAAAGGTGTGTTGACTTTATGTTTGTGAGCAATAAGAAATTATTTCTGATAAATCTTACCAACAGTACTTTTCTAACAGAATTCATTATTTAATTAAATGTTTACGTTCCAGTTTTAAAATATATGAAAGTTTTTCTTAAATTGTATTCCTTTCTTTTTGCTTATTCATGCATTATAATTCCTTGGATCTGAAAGCAGTGCATAATGCAGGAGATTCCACCCAAAAGCTAACCCACAAGTCCAAGCTGAAGTGGAATATTTCGAAAAATTTGATCTACACTGACCTGATAGCTTTACTGCTAGAGAAAGGTTATTTTTTTCACTTCATCATACTTTATAGAAAGAGATTGGGGGAGGGAGAGGGGTGAGGTGTAGCCACAAACCTGAATGGCTAAGCTGTATAACTGAAATTCCCATTCATGTCACTTGCAATTTTAATGAATTACAGGATTTACAAACTGACATAATATCGATTTGGGTAAAAGTCTAAAAGATTCCAGTATTTTCCGTATATTTGTAATTACTATTTATGAAGTTGACCTGTTTCATAATGCTTATGTAGTAGACTTGATATGCTCAGTCTCATGCTCACCCCCCCCCCCCCCTTCACCCCATCCGCTTCATATCAGTTCTTAAAACCTGTTGCAAATTATATATACATTGTAAGTTGGTAATAGAGAAAAATTGAGTGAGGTAAATGCAATACAAATCAATTCCATTATTAAGCAATTAAGACTTGTTCAGGTACGGCACGTGAACCTCCAACAAATTTCAAAAATTATGCTCTTTTTAATAATATACACTATGTAAAGCATATTGAACTCTATGTCAACATTAACAAAACTCTGCGATTTTGACTGTTTTGCAGCATCATATCTGAGCGAGCCTTAAAGGGACTTGGTAACATTGTTCAGATGAGAGAAAATGGTGCTAAGGTATTGACTTCAATGATATATGTACACTTAAAGATAATCTGAAAGTTTGAGTGAAAAAATACCATTATTGATGATAAAAATTGGGAACAACTGATCTGATCGATTCCTTAATTCTCCCAACTATATTATTATAATTGGCCTGTTTTATATCTTATTTTCATGGAAAAACAGTTGGGGAAAATTCAAAAATTTGTTGGGAGAATGAAGTGTTAAAGAGTGACACATAGTGGCGCCTTCAAAGAAAACCATACATATCTTTGTGGTTTGAGAATTTTTTGTAGTTAAAAGTATACAATTCTTGGATTGTATCTGTGATTTTGAGAGCACTATATGGCTTACCTACACTGTTGCTCATAACGGTGGAATATTTTTTTTTATTCCAATTTATGGAATTATTTTAAAAATAATTTAAAAATACTAGATCTAGATAATAGTATACAGTCTCAGATTTTATTGAATAATAATTTGCCAATATGTGTTTTGCGTGACTGCTAAAGCATGTATATTATGCTACTATGTTTATCAACTAGGGGACCTATGCCCTTAAGTCATAAATGACAGTAATGAGGATTAATGCCTCACAAAAGGGCACTAATATAGCACATCGACACGGTGTTGATCCTGGGGCCTCACAGTTACGAGGCCATTGCGTTGTCACTGAACCATGACTGTACGTAGCGGGGGCTAGGGTAGGGGGCAGTTTCCATAAATTAAAAAAATAAACAGAAAATGCAATAAATATTCAATAATTTATTGCATTTTACCACGGTCCCCAACATTAAAAAAATCCTCTGGACGGCCATGCATTATGGCTCAATGCATGGGCACACAGAAGATTTTTCACGAAAAGCGTATCTTCCGGAGTGCCCCAGGGCACTGTCCTCGGACCTCTGCTCTTTTTGGTCTTCATCAACGACCTCCCTGACTGCGTTTCATCATCAATTCGCCTCTACGCCGACGATGCTCTTTTGTACCGATCCATCAATACCCAGGATGACACCGAAGCTCTACATCAAGATCTTACCAATATCCAGGAATGGGGAGCGCAAGTGGCTCATGTCCTTCAATACTGAGAAGTGTGAGGTGCTGAGGATTTCCAGCAAGCGCAAAAACATCATCGCTTCTATCCCTTACTCCATTCATGGGACAGCACTTCGCACTGTGGATGAGGCAAAGTACTTAGGCGTCACTATCCATCGAACTCTAAAGTGGAAACCTCATGTCAACAACATCTGCAAGAGGAGCAACAGCACTGTCCTCCACGAATTAAGGAGCAAGCCTACAAGACATATGTCAGACCGACCCTGGAGTACTCCTCTACAGTATGGGACCCACACACCATTGAACTCACATCTCAAATAGAAATGGTCCAACGGAGAGCTGCCCGTTTTGTAACATCCGATTACGGCCAACAGAGCAGCGTTACCACGATGCTCCAGAAGCTGAAATGGCAGACTCTCCCCGAACGAAGAGCCCACAGCAAGGTTATCATGCTGTATAGAATTATGAATGGCCTCGTAGCCATTCCTGCGGCTCAACCCTACCTATATCCATCTTCCGGAAGAACAAGGGGACATCACCTACAGTTAAGACAACAGAACTGCAGAATCTCTGTCTACCAACACAGCTACTTTCCAAGTGTGGTCTGTCTTTGGAATGTTCTCCCATCTACAGCGGTGTCGGCCCCGTCTATCGAGGTCTTCAAGAGCCGCCTCTCTTCAGTCACTCTTCGCTAAGTGACAAATGCTGTTTTTTACTTGCACATTAGCTTCAAGTTTTTCTTATTTGTCCGTCACTGCACTTCCCTTGCACGTGTTCCTGCGACCGCGCACCTTTTTTCTGCACAAAGTACGACGATACTCTTTTAGAGGGATGTACTAAATTGGAAGAAGAAGAAGAAGATTGTATAGTTTTTTTACTTTATACTGAATTCTTACCATAAACTTAGATATTCCCCTTGTATGTAACAAGTATTGATCTTTCATGCTCAGGAATTGTTTCCAACAACCTTTTGTTTTATGTAATAGTCTTTATCTGCATTAAAGTCTTGGAGTTGTGAGGAGCAGTGTTGCAGCATGGAGACGAGGTAGAGCTGCACTGATGAATGCCCAGCTTTCCACTATGCTGTTTTGCTGAATATGAGGAACTTCCCCAGTCTGCTGTTTTCTTGTCTACTAAACAACTGCGGGTATCAGTGTAGCTTTACCTAGTCTCTATGCTGCTAACCTGCTTCTCACAACCGCAAGACTTATAAGTTACCAGGTAAGCCAATATATGTCATAGTTTCTTGTAACTGAATTAAATTTGAAATGAAGTAGCACAATTTATAACAAAACAAATATCTTGATTTTCTTAAAATCAATTATGAGACTGACAGAAATACACTAGGTATTTATACAGCATGTTTTGGAAGAAGTGTCAGGATGGTGATGGAAAGATTCTGTATGTATAGAAGACAAGTTAGATAGAAGAAGGTATAAAAATACTAAGTATTCTATATTTTTATTATCCATTTTCATACCATATACATGTACATTCAAAATATGAAAAATACTTTCTGTCTGGCATGTGTATATATTATGTGATGCAATATTTGTTGCTCTATTTTTACTGTGTGAATGTTCAGAATGTATTCATGAAGTGACTTTTAAACTTTCTTCCTTGATCAGGTGGTCATATAGATGTCATTTAGAGGACAAAAAAGACGTAAAGATCATGTAGGGATATTAGGTACATCGAAATGACCAGTAAGATGTAAACATCACGTCAAAATTTGATGTCCATACAACGTATACACGACGTCTGTAGGACGTCTTTCTTTGGGTAAAAGTTGACGTCTTAAAGACGTCGTTCTTAGACCAATAAGACCAGAAAAAAAATATGACGTCCATACGACGTCTTACATGGTACAAGTTGACGTCTTAAAGATGTCTTTCTTTGACTAATAAGACGTTAAAATCACGAAAAAATATGACGTCCATACGATGTCTTCCTGTAGTACAAGGTGACGTCTTAAAGACGTCTTTCTTTGACTAAAAGATGTAAATATGACGTCCATACGACGTCTTTCTATGGCACAAGTTGACGTCTTAAATACGTCTTTCTTTAACTAATAAGACGTAAAAATCACGTCAAAATATGACGTCCTCATGACGACGTACGCGGGTGCAAAATCATGTCTTTTGACGTCGTGTTATGTCGTCTTAAATACGTAGTGCAAGACGTATATATGACGTGATATTTACCAGTCTCTGCTATCAGGGTCTGTCTTGTTTTCGTCGATGTGCCTTGGCAATGTTTGTTTCGAAGGGGACTGTGAGTTTGATGATGATTATGTCCTTGTTTTTTGTTGTCACTGTGGCAGATGTCTGGTTTGTGTTGGGTAAGTATTATGTTTGGTGGTATGGTGCCCCCATTGATGCTTTCTCCTTCTATGTCTGCATATACTTTGATGTTATTGTTTGAAGTGTTTTTTTATATGTTTGAGCATGATGCGTAGTATGTTATTGTGGCGCCAGGTATATCGGTCGAGCATTTTTTTTAAATTATTAAGAACATGATGCAGAGTGCCAGTACAATTACGAGGGTTACATTTATCAGAGTTTCTTTTTCCCCACCGGTACAAGTTTTTGTTAGTAGAAAGACTATATATTGCTGCATTAATAGTAAACTCCATTACACTCTGAGGTAAGTTATAAATAATCGACTTCCAAGTTACATCAGTATTTTCCATATGAACAACTTTCATGAATCCCCCTGTACAAGTAATAGTTCGATCAACCTTTTCCAATTTTCTCTACATACATCTTGAACTGATTTTTTTATCACAGTATTTGTCTGGTTTCAGCTTACAGAGTCTGGCTTATCGGTAGCCCTGACTTATATATGAGCGTTACTTTAGATTCTGACCAACTGTCGGGCGGGTCTCCAGAGTCAAGTATCTTACAGAGTTGCAAGGAGGTGGTGCACAGAGTCCAAATATTTTATCATTCCGTACATAAGGCCATCATTTCCAGGTGCTGACATAGCTTTTGTCCGTATTATTACATTCTTAACATCTTTCTGTTTAATTTGAGTCATGTCAAACTGGAGGGGAGGGTGGGGGGGGTGCGGGGGTTAGCATAGTCAAATAAACCTTGGATAAGAGAAAAACAGAATATATGTCTTCCCTTGAAATCCATACAACTTTGATATCTGTATAACAAATTCAGACGAGAATTTGCTATTCAAGTTTGTTACAACTGATTCTACTAAAGATGAAATGAAATTGCGCTAGCCAACTCAATGCCTAAATAATTCAGAGATTATTCTTTCTTGATTACTTGATGTTGTATGTCACTTTGAATTCAACTAAGTTTTATAATTACTTTTAGAACAAAACAATTTTTTGTTTCTGTTTTTTCCAAGTGTAAAGAAAGCTTATTATATCAGTCATCCAATCGACACAGCTGTTCACTGAGCTTTTCCTCAATATAATTTTGATTAGGATTTGAATAGAGTAGAACTATAGACTAGGCGTGTGGGTCCCCCGCGCGAACGTAGAAGTTATCTTGGTGAAATAGACCATGCATTGACGTCACCGCTAGCCGGGAGGCCATCACCAATGAATAGTCTGTATTGTAAAGAAGGGAAGGAAAAAACACACGCACAGCCGGAGATTCGATGATAAATCATGGACTTATTAGAGATTATGTACACACACAAAATCAGGCCCGTCAACCCCAGTGGGTTTGGCGGCAGATTATAATCAACACTAATTATATACAATAGCAAAGTACATTAACAATAATAATACAAAATATTCGTCATTGCAATTGCAAAGTAAAAATATATATGATAACAAGGACCACCGGGATAGAGAGCAAGGGAAAGGGAAGAGGTGAAAAAGAGAAAACAGTAGTGGTATAGTACAGAACAGGATAAAAGAAGAAGATTATAACATTATGATGAGGAAGGAAAGATCCCCAAACATGATACATTAATCGTAATTGACTCGAAATAAATGACGTATTGCGGTAAATATTGCCAGCTTGGTACAGAATTGTTACAAATTCATTGATAAACAGAAAATGACGAAAAATTAATGTATATATATATATATATATAGATAAATTACAATAATAATATATATAAATATAGATAAATTACAATATGAGGTATTGATCAAATTGGGTTCTAGGACAACTACCCCCTGGGCAATCACCCCCCGGAAAATTACCCCCCGGAAAACTACCCCCAAAGGACAATTACCCCCTGGAATATTACCCCCCGGAGAATCACCCCCGAGGACAACTACCCCCCAAGGACAATTACCCCCCGGAAAATTACCCCCTGGAGAATTACCCCCCGAGGAAAATTACCCCCGAGGACAACTACCCCCCGAGGACAATCACCCCCTAGGACAATTACCCCCGAGGACAATTACCCCCCAAGGACAATTACCCCCTAGGATAATTACCCCCCGAAGACAATTACCCCCCGATGACAACTACCCCCCGCCCCCCGATGACAATTACCTTCGAGGACAATTACCCCCTGAAGACAACTACCCCCCGATGATAATTACCCCCGATGACAACTACCCCCGTGGACAATCAGGATTCAATAGCAAAAGACGATCTGACACATTGAGAGATGGCTACGAGCCCATAAGATCCCCTGCATGCCCCCATATTCTTTCAAATACTATAGCACGTTGTCTTCCTCATTACTACACATTTCCCTTTTATTATTATTTATGCAACGCCAGCGCGGTTGCTAATTTCCACGAAGGATGTAAGTTTTAGGTAATTGTCCAGCGCTTTTCAAAATGCATAGAAATACATTTCTCTGGAGCAGCGTTATTTTAGCTTTTTGTTAGTCACGGTACCCTCTTAAGAAATGAAAAGTTTCTCCCAAATCCCAAAGTCTTTACAGACTATTCATTTTGCATGACTCTGGCTCTCGTCAAGAACTATGCACACACGTATGGGCACATTTAAGAATAAAAAGACATTTTCAAACTTGTAAAAAAATAGTTTGTAATCCACACACTAGAAACTATTTAAAGTACTGTATGCGGGCACCTTGCCGCCGAATGTACATAAATAAAAAGTGATATATTCGGTCATGACCTTGATACACTAAATATGAGGATATTCGGGCCTCTCGTTGCCCTTATTTGCCTTGCTGTCAAAATATTGTCAGCGAGTGAGGAAGGAAGACACTTTAGTATCTTCCAAATTTTATTTTCTCTTGTAATTACATATTTTAACCGTTTCTGGTATTTGATTTTTTTTACAAAATCAGCGTTTTCCAAATCATTCTCTTGCGGCATCCCTGTTGAAAAACGCTGTGCTGGAGTTACAAAATCAAATGAGATGAATTACCAGAGAGCAGATATTTATTTTCTTTTGACATGGCAATTTCTATTTCAAAATAATTTAACGTACATGTACACGAAAACATATTATACTTCAACAGAAATAAATAAATAACGTGAAGAAAACCTTAATTATGGATCACGGCATGGATGAGGGCCCATTATACATACAAAGACAAATACACGATCAGCTGATGAAAAAGTTACAGAGGGTGCATAAAGGAAATCTTACATCCTAATTTCTTTGTTGTGCCATTGGTGGTGAGAGAGGCTGTAACGCGTACTCATCTGCGCGCAATGTATTGTTTAATTTCTAAGAAATGTAATTTCTGTTCTTTACTCGGTAGCAAAACTACAGGGGAATTGGGCAACCTCCACAACCCCCCTAATCGACTTTAATAATTTGAAAAGACTGAAATGAACTTCATAAATCATAAAGAAAATGAAGGTTTATGCAATTTTCTGTAAATAGCAATTTGGAGAGAAGCTTGCGTTATACGTCACAGTCTTATAAATTCCTCGGGGATGATTGTCACTGGGGGTAGTTGTCCTCCAGGGGTTATTGTCCTCGGGGGGGGGGGGAGTTGTCGTCGAACGAGGAGGGGTAGTTATCCTCGGGGGTAGTTGTCCTCGAGGGTAATAATAATAATAATAATAACGTTTTATTTACCCAGGGTAGCCACTTCAGTTATGAAACTGCTCTTCCAGCGGGCCCTGCATAACATAACATAATTATTACTACCCTTCTCCAATCTAAATATGCTGAGCGCCTAGCTAGAAGGCAGAAGGTCCCATTGTTATAAGTCTTTGGTATGACTCGGCCGGGGTTCGAACCCACGACCTTCCGTACATGAGACGGGCGCTCTAACCACTGAGCCACCAGACCCAGTAGTGTCCATGGGGGGGGGGGGCGGGTAATTGAACTCGTGGGTAATTGTCCTCGGGGGGTAGTTGTCCTCGGGGGGTAGTTGTCCTCGGGGGTAGTTGTCCTCGGGGGGTAATTGTCCCTGGGGGGTAGTTGTCCTCGGGGGGTAATTTTCCGGGGGGTAATTGTCCTTGGGGGTAATTGTCCTCGGGGGGTAATTCTCCGGGGGGTAATTTTCCGGGGGGTAATCATCCTACGGGGGTAGTTTTCCGGGGGGTAATTTTCCGGGGGTGATTGCCCAGGGGGTAATTGTCCTGATACGATCAAATTGCCATGATGGCTCACGTCTTCCCTGGAATATAACATAACAACGAAATAGAACGGCCTTCATTATTTCGTCCCTGGATTCGAGATACCTAGCTGAGTTAGTGATTTGAGTATTTCCTTTAGACGGTATTTATTTTGTGGGGTTATGAGCCCTTGTGAACCAATTGCAATGCACACTAGTTTGCTTTTCCACCCTGTTATGTCGTGTGAGGCTTGCGTATTTGTCTTGTTTTCGGTGTGCCTTAATTGTCAATTGTTTGTTTCGAAGGGGAATGTGAATTCGATGATGATTATGTCCTTATTTTTGTTGTCAATGTGGCAGATGTCTGGTTTGTGTTGGGTAAGTATTATGTTTGGTGGTATTGTGCCCCCATTGATGCTCTCTCCTTCTATGTCTGTATATACTTTGATGTTATTGTTTGAAGTGTTTTTAATGTGTTTGAGCATGATGCGTAGTATGTTGTTGTGGCGCCAGGTATATATCGGTCGAGCATTTGTTCACAATTATTAAGAACATGATGCCGAGTGCCAGTACAACTACAAAGGTTACATTTATCAGAGATTCTTTTTCCTCACCGGTACAGGTTTTTGTTAGTAGAAAGACTATATATTGCTGCATTAATAGTGCACTTCATTACACTCTGAGGTAAGTTATAAAAAATCGACTTCCAGGTTACATCAGTATTTTCCATATGAACAATTTCATGAATCCCCCTGTACAAGTAAAGGTTCGATCATCCTTTTCCAATTTTCTCTACATACATCTTGAACTGATTTTTTATCACAGTGTTTGTCTGGTTTCAGCTTACAGAGTCTGGTATTTTTTAGTGAATTTCATGTGCTTTCAAAGCGAACGACCATCCCCTTTCTCCATCTAGTCTTCGGTCAAGAGCATGATTTACAACATCGTCGTCTTTGACCCTAGATCTACTGTAAGCCAGACAATGACAGGTTCGTTAAAGGTCCGAAATGGAAGGTATGTTCAAGCCATCATGATCGTGGACCACAGCAAGGTTGGCACCACTTAACGGTATTCCTAACCATATCTCAATATATCTATCTAAAAATATATCAAGAGATTTCAAATGCGTTGCATGGACATCATGAACGGTAAGTATGTAACGGAGAGACGGGAGTGCATATCTAGTGAGTATACATATTTTATATTCGTTTCGAATGTTACACGTATTCATATTTTCGACAGTGGATTCTATTTTTTCCAGATATTCGAAGATTTCAGAAGTTTTCATCGAAAATGTGATAAGTGACCCTAATATTTTAACTGGATGTCCGTGGACTGAAGATATTACATCGCTTCCGATAGTAAAGTCTACAATATTTGGTTTACCACTCGTCAAAGACAATAAGAACAATATTATGTTCGATGCATCCGTTCACTCCGTCAATAAAAGCCCTTTGAACTGTTTTATCGATAAAGTTTTCAGTAAGATAGGACAGCAATAATCTGGTCGAAAACTTTGCTGATACAGGATGTTAACGAAATCATGTGAAAGTTTTCTGGCTTATCGGTACCCCTGACTTTAATATATATGAGCGTTACTTTAGATTCTGACCAACTGTCGGGCGGGTCTCCAGAGTCAAGTATCTTACAGAGTTGCAAGGAGGTGGTACACAGAGTCCAAGTATCTTATCATTCCGTACATAAGGCCATCATTTCCAGGTGCTGACATAGCTTTTTTCCGTCTTATTACATTCTTAACATCTTTCTGTTTAAGTTGAGTCATGTCAAACTGGAGAGGGGGGGGGGTCCTGGGGTTAGCATAGTCAAAAAAACCTTGGATAAGAGAAAAACAGAGTATATGTCTTGCTTTGAAATCCATACAACTTTGATATCTGTAAAACAATTTCAGACGAGAATTTGCTAATCAAGTTTGTTACAACTGCTTCTATGATGAAATGAAATTGCGCTATCCAACTCAATGCCTAAATAATTCAGAGATTATTCTTTCTTGATTACTTGATGTTGTATGTCACTTTGAATTCAACTAAGTTTTAAAATTACTTTTAGAACAAAACAATTTTTGTTCCTGTTTTTTCCAAGTGTAAAGAAAGCTTATTATATCAGTCATCCAATCGACACAGCTGTTCACTGAGCTTTTCCTCAATATAATTTTGATTAGGATTTGAATAGAGTAGAACTATAGCCTATAGGCGATTGTAAGGGTGTCGATTTGTATCCGTGGTTGGGGGGATGATAGGTGCCAAAATATTTTCGGCAATGGATCAAAGCAACCAAGAGATAGAAGCGTGTGGCAGTTTGCACCCCCTCCCCAAGCGCATAGCAAAGATTTCATTTTAGGGGGGCGGTAGTGAGCACGCGAAGCGCGCTCCCTAGGGGGTTGGGTGCAGGGAGGGGGGGTTTCCCCTCCCCCGCGAAGCGCGGAAGTTTGACGTTTCATTAAATTATTAGAGAAAGAAGACGATTCGTTGGACCGTTCTCGACTCTTCATCTTTGTTTGAATCAAGTTCCCCTTCCTCCGCGCGTAGCGCGGAAGCTCTGACGTTTCCTTAGATTAATAAAGAAAGAAGAGGATTCGACGTACCATTCTCGAATCTTAATCCTTAATGTTTGAATCAAGTTCCCCCTTCTTCGCGCGTAGCGCGGAAGCTCTGACGTTTCATTAGATTATTAAAGAAAGTAGACGATTCGTTGTACCGTTCTCGACTCTAAATCCTTGTCTGAATTCAGTTTCCCCGCTCCCGCGCGAATAGCGGAAGCTTTGACGTTTCATTAGATTATTAAAGAAAGAAGACGATTCGTTGTACCATTCTCGACTCATAATCCTTGTCTGAATTCAGTTCCCCTTGTCCGCGCGTAGCGCGGAAGCTTTGACGTTTCATTAGATTATTAAAGAAAGAAGACGATTCGATGTACCATTCTCGACTCTTAATCCTTGTCTGAATTTAGTTTTCTACCCCTCCCGCGCAAAGTGCGGAAGCTTTGACGTTTCATTAAATTATAAGAGAAAGAAGACGATTCGTTGTACCATTCTCGACTCTAAATCCTTGTCTGAATTCAGTTTCCCCACTCCCGCGCGAAGCGCGGAAGCTTTGCCGTTTCATTAGATTATTAAAGAAAGAAAACGATTCGTTGTACCATTCTCGACTCTTAAAGGTATTACAAAGTTTTGGTATGGGGTCTTGAATTTGGTTCAAATGAACTTATTGGAAGCTAGTGCGATCCTACTTTATTCAGTGATAGTTGTCGCAGTTGAAATCGAGTCTTAAGTTATGAAATTGTAAATAATAAACTCTTTATCTTGTATAGCTCCTTCTCAAGGTCAAGATATTAATTAAGCTATAAAACAATGTTTATTGACTAAAATCGACCGATTAGCTATTCCCGTTTGAAAATTATATATCACAAATACATATTGTGAGATTTTCATGGTCGTAGCTACCATTGAACAGCCGTAGGTGCTATGTGAAATTTATAAAAATTTACCGGGAGCACCGGTAATTTTTTATATTCAATTTTTCTCGAAAGTAGGAGTGTTTTAGGGCTAAATTTTCTAGTGCTTATAATACATCCACAGGGCATCCAAATATATCAAAATTGTAAAGAATCACTATCCACCCAATTTTCAAAATTTCCCAAAACTTTGTATTACCTTTAATCTTTGTCTGAATTCAGTTCCCCTTCTCCGTGCAAAGCGCGAAAGCTCTGACGTTTCATTAGATTATTAAAGAAAGAAGACGATTCGATGCACCATTCTCGACTCTTAATCCTTGTCTGAATTCAGTTTCCCCGCCCCCGCGCGAAGCGCGGAAGCTTTCTCCTTGTATCCTATCTTATCACGAATTCGTCACAGAATTCATCTATGTTTACACTGTCCAGGATTGTCTGATGTGCATTGCAGATTGCTACTTTTGCGCTCACGCGCTAAACATTTAGCTCGTTGCTTTTTAACGCTGCGTCTTTGCATTTGGCGCACTGCATTTCTATGATGCTGTTGATTGAACAAATTGAATAAATTCATCAATTCCTGATGAAGCCGTATGAGCGAAAATTCAATTTATTCTTGTCTCATATACTGTTGTCTCATTTACTTGGTATATATGTATGTATTATGAAAATGAGAAAGCAAAATGTGAATATTGATGGTCATCTTGCGAGTAATAACCATTAACTACTCTCATCGGGCTCTCATCATTATTTTTTCTCTTCTTTTTTTGTTGTTGTTGATGGTGAAATATTGGGGGGGGGGTGATTGTACAGGGCATCCCCCCCCCACCTCAAATATTGGGGGGGGGATATAACCCCCCATCCCCCCGGGATGTGTTATTTTTTTATGCGGCACAGATTGGGGCATGGCGCGTGTTAAACCTATGGGAAGTACGTTCTTTCCCTTCTCAATAGTGTCTGCACGTACGTGAGACTAGTCATGTTCGCTAGCGCATTAGCGCTGCGAAGAAGTTTGTATATCCATCGCGAACTATGTGTTTAGATAACATTCCTCTTCGTTTAAGTTAGTTAAGTTTTATTGACTAATTATTGTGATGTCCTCCTTATTGACGTGCTGCCTCCTCTTCAGATTTCCAATTTGATTTTAATTGTTGATGTAATGATTTTCCATGCGGTAGTGGATTACATGTAACACTATTAAAAACAGACCTCTACTACTTATACTGTCTAGTACGCACACGACCAGTATTAGTCTGTAAATCAAGACCCCTTTTTAAAAAAAGCCCCAATCTGTGCCGCATAAAAAAATAACGCCCCCGGGATCGTCACCGCGATTGTACCTCGCGCGAACGTAGAAGATATCTTTGTGAAATAGACCATGCATTGACGTCAGACCGCTATCCGGGAGGCCATCACCAATGAATAGGCTGTATTGTGAAGAAGGGAAAAAAAAAAACACTCACAGCCGAAGATTTTCCTTTCATTCGCTCAGTTTCAGTCGCCATTTTTTCTGCCAGATTTAGATTGAGTCTGTCGACGACATGCTGTCTTTGTAAACCTGGCCTGATCAGACTGAAAAGAGGTTAGTCTAGCTATTTCAAATAGATCTAGTCTACCCGTATTCCTAATGACTTAGCTATTTCAATTTGCATGATAATTTTGTTAGGGTCGGCTGCTCACTTTACCTAGAGAGCTAAGCCGGCCCGGTGTGATCACGCCGTTTGTCCCAGTACCGTTTGTCCGTCAGGTAATATGCGGGTTTTCTGCTTGCACGGATCGTCCCTTGGGGATTTGCTATCCGCACAGTCTCAGTCCGTCCTTTTGTTGTAGATATACGCGTAGACTATTTGATAAAAGGAAGCAACTCACTTGGCCTCGGCAAATCAATGTATTTAGATTAGACCTAGACCTAAATGTAAATCATGTTTTTTAAATGTTTTCTAGAAATAACATAGACTTAATAGTAACTATCTACACATTTTAGAGCAAATATAACCAGTACTTTTGAAATGAGAAGTGAATATTTTCTTTAAAACCTTATTCGTCACCCCGGCATAGTCTAAGGCCCCCGCAACTGTTGTATTCGATTATAAATTTGTGTACACTGTAAAAAAGAATTTGTTCATTGGTAATTTTTACGTATTTTTTCCATGTAGAATTTACTTGAAAACATTAGTTTTGCCACTTACGCACTAAATTTAAGTCTTGCTAACTCAAACTTTCAATTTAGTAGAACATACGTGGAATATTTAAGTAAAATCAAATACATAGGAACTTTAAGTAATTTTAGCTTGTATTAATTTAGTAATTTTAACTCAAAATCAGAAATTATACGTATTACTCAAACAATTTATGGTGATTATTCTTATCTTTTTAAAGTAAGGACCGATGCAGTGCGTAATAGAAATATTTACATAATTCATGAATATTCAGTTAGACCAAATTAAACTCTTTTTTAAATAAAACAATTCTTTTTTGTGGTTGAATGAAAATTTAAGGACTTTAAAACTTTTACTTATTCATTTAACATGGCTAAGCAAAGACAAGACAATTTTTAATTGTTACCCAGTTCAAAACAAATCAAAACTTGATATTTCAGGAAATTGTCAACCAATTTTCCTTTTAAGATGCTACGATCAAGTATATATACAATTTGGAGCCTTTCAATATGTGTCGAATTGAAGCGTATGTAATAGTTTGTGATGGTGGTAGATATATATATACGGTTAAATCTTAAATAGAAGTAGTGAATGATTAGTGGATGTTACTTGTTAGATTAGATGGGTACCAAATCGTGCAATATGTAATCCTATCATAGCTTTTTTTTAATCTAAAATGATTACAATACTTAAATTATTTACGTTAATGTAACTCGATTTAACTGAGTAAAAATTTATTCAGCAAAATAAGTAAATTCTATTTAAGATGCCGTAGGTAATATTTACCTAATAAAAATAAGGCAATTCTTTTCCTCAATTTTATTGAGTTATTTCGACTATTTTTTTTTACGGTGTACCTTCACCTTGTACGTGGCTTCTAACTACAACCAACTCACTACTATATTAGACTCTACTAGTACTAGTACTAGTAGAGGTTGATAAGAGCGCCCTCGCGCCGGCAGGAAACGCCAACATAAACGAAAACGTGAAGGAAGTCTGACTATAGAATCTATCTCCCTCAGAACGGACTCCTCATCCAGTTCAGATTCAGACACATCACGAAACACTGATTATAAAACCCCCTCCTCTAACCGCACCACTTAATCTACATCTGAATATGCGCAGCGCCTGGTGGCAGCTTCCGCATTCTCTCCTGTTTTGCTAAGTTTTGTTACCATCAAGCAGCTGAAATTTACTCCAATTTTTACATCAGTGCACAGATTATGTGCTCTAGATTGGAACCATGGCAATTTTGGGGAAGAAAAAGTCTGAAATAGGTTGTATTTTCAACTTGATTTTGTTGGTGATTTTGTACCAGAAGACTACAGTAGTACATGGGGCTCACTCAAGCCCTCATTCACAGTCACTACACAGAGAGAATCCCATTTAGTGTGTTCAGCCATCCCTTCATTCTGGACATCGGTGCATTGACACTCAAGAACAATCAACAATTGACCATTGTGTAAATCTTTACAAAGAATGACTTTAGCTTTGAAACTCATCCAGTATTCAGCAGTGTACTTGCATGGACTATGCCCCATCTACAATGATGAGTGTCAACTGGATAGAGAAGTTTGCCTGAACTTAACATTCCTCCATTTACTACGCAAGCCGTGTTTGACTCATGTACAATACAGCGAGGCCAAAGTAGAGAATTGGAGAGACAGCAAGCGAAAGAGATGGAGAAGGCGAGGAAAGAGAGGAGAAAGAAGACTACATTCACGACCTATACCAGTTATGGTCTCGGCTAGAGACTTTCATGTAAGTCAACCACGACGAACTCCATATCTGACTCAAATAGCAACGATAGTAACTTCCACATCCGTTTCACACAGAGATGTGCTCCCCTCCGTATATATGGCCAACGCCAGGTCATTAACTAACAAGTTTGATGAATTCGTATGTCTTGTTCAAAGTTTTGACTCGGATATTGTGTGTGTCAGTGAGACATGGTTCAGTGAAAGCATCCCACAAAGCGTGTACAATATTCCTAGATATTCTTTGTTTTCGAAGCACAGGACAGTCCGACGAGGTGGCGGAGTCGCCATCTTTGCCAAAACCGACATGAACCCGACTCACGTGAAACTTCATGTACCGGAAGAGCATGAAATAGTCTGGACGCAAATCAGACCCAGTAGATTGCCCAGGAGTGTTTCATCAATTTACATCGCATCAATCTACTCGCCACCTGATAACACCCATGCAGATGAATTGATCCAGTATCTCACTTATGCAGTCGACGAGATCCTTTCTAACCATCCCACGGCCGGTATTATTATCATGGGTGATTTTAACCGAACCGATGTGTCCCCGCTCCTTAGGGGGCAAAACCTGAAGCAAGTGGTTAATCGTCCAACTCGGAATCAGGCTGTGTTGGACAAAATTGTAACCAATTTGAACCATCTGTACTCCCCTGTTCACATTGTAGCCCCACTTGGACACAGCGACCACAATGGAGTTACTTGGCTGCCGAAAAAACAACCACCAAAAAGAAATAAAGTACAACAAAGAGTTGTCAGACCTTTACGTGAATCTAGTGTCCGTCCCTTTGGTAGCTGGATAACGCATCATGACTGGAGCAATGTTTATGATGAAAACGATATTGAGCGTAAGTGTGAACATTCTATAACGAGCTTAACACTGCCATTAATCTTTATTTCCAATGTAAGACCATCAGACTACATGGGACAGACAAACCGTGGATGACCGTCGGAATCAAGGGGTTGATAAACCAGCGACAGACGGCATTCCACAATAATTCCTCAAACCAGAACAATCTCCGTAACAAAGTGCAGAGAGAAATCTGTCACGCGAAGGAAGCTTTTTACCGAGATCATGTCCAACACATCAAACACGAAAATCCCAGCGCATGGTATCGCTATATCAAGGTCATGTCTTCCAACATGCAACATGATGTGTCAATCGCACTGGAAGATGTTGACGCGACTGATTCGGTAGCAATCGCCAATGTTATCAACTCCTATACTTTGTTAGCATAGCCAAAGATACACCACCCCTTGCAGCAAAGAACATTCCTGCTTATAGACCCTTTCCACCACACTCGATACCTTCTGCACAACCATGGTCAGTCTACAAAGAACTGTCCAAAACGCACTTTGGAAAAAGTGGCGGTCCAGATGGAATATCCCCACGTTTGATCCGTGAGTTATTGAAAGAAATCACTCATTGTTCCAGTTCCAAAGGAAAACCCGCCTACCTTGCACAAGCTGCGACATATAGCCCTAACAGACTTCTTTGCAAAGCTCCTTGAACTGTTTGCTTACAAATGGCTCATGGCAGATATCTCCCATGTAATCGACTCTCAGCAATTTGGCAACTACTTATTGAACTTGCTAGAATACTTGCACTCCAATGCTGACAAGTCCGGATCAATCACAACGGTGGTACTTACAGACTTCTCTAATTAAAAGCATTTGATTTAGTTGACCACAATGTCGCAATCAATAAGCTGTTCACCATGGGTGCAAGACCATCCCTCATCCCATGGGTATGCAGCTTTCTCACAGAGCGTACCCAACAGGTTCGCTACAAGGACCAACTCTCTAGGAACCTTACCACGTCGGCAGGGGTTCCTCAAGGCACCCGTCTCGGACCGCTCATATTTGTGGCTGTTGTCAACGACGCACTCCAGACGTCAGATTGCCACCGATGGAAGTATGTTGACGATCTCACAGTGGCCGAAACTCGCCGAGTGAACTCCCCATGCAACCTTGACACGACCCTCTCTTCCTTTGAACAGTGGTGCGAGGAATCAAACATGCGCCTCAATCCCACCAAATGTCAGGTCATGCAAATCTCCTTCGCGCGTCGCCAACTGCCTCCACCCGAGATAAAGCTTCTTGATCAAATCATACCAGAAAGTCAGCATGTAAAACTGCTTGGCGTGATCGTGAGGAACGATCTTCGTTGGACAGATCATGTCAATAATATCACATCAAGAGCAGCAAGAAAGCTCTATATCTTGAGGATGCTCAAACGTTTTGCTATGCCTACAACGGACCTCCTCACCGTATTCACCTCATACATCAGGCCGATCCTTGAGTACTGTTGTGTAGTTTGGCACTTCTCCCTAACCCTGCACCAAGAGAACCAGTTAGAGCGTATCCAGAAGCGTGCCCTTCGGACCATACTAGCCGGTGGGTACGAGTCTTATCAACGTGCTCTCAGCGCTTGCAACCTGGTATCGCTCAAAGAAAGGAGAGGGGATCTTTGTCGGGACTTTGCCACTAAGCTTTTCAAGAACTTTCGTCAATGGCTACCGGAAAGCCAATCATCAAACAGACAATTAAGACACAGTAACAGGTTACGAGAACTGAAGTGTAGGACACAACGTTACCCAAATAGTGCAATGCCACAAATTATCAAACTGTTTAACTCTAATGCTGAAAACCTGAACAAACAGTTTTAGAATTCACAAAATAGTGAATTGAAGATTAATGTTTGAATGTTGCCTGTAAATGTGAAAATGTATTTACTCTTGCCTCAAAATTATTGTCTTTAAATCAATTTCTCTGAAGTGCATTCCCATTAACTTGGATGAAATTATTTTTTCAATTACATTTTTAATTTGTTTTATATTATACCAGCTCTGTGTTTGTGGAAATGTATTTACTCTTTCCTCAAAATTAATTTGTATAAATCAATTCCTTTGAAGTGCATTCCCACTTACGTGGATGAAATAACTTTTTTCAATTACATTTTCAATTTGTTTTTATATTATACCAGCTCTGTGTTTGTGTTCCTCTCTCTCTCTCTTTGTTCTTCTTTCACTCTCTCTCTCTCTCTGTCTGTCTCTCTCCACTCCCTCTCCCTCAAATCTCCGTATCTCCCCGCTCCATATTTGTGCTTTATTTCTTTCTTCCCTTTATGAGTTTAATTGAGGTTTTTGTCTTTGAATTATTGTTAAATAACGAATTGTAAATATGATGTTTTTTTATTTTTTAAAATCAAATCTCTGTAAATCATGCATACAATTCAGCCATTGGCTGCGATATGTTGATGAATAAATACCATACCTTACCTTACCACTTCCATCCATAGCACTCAACTTCTGAAAGCCCTGATAGTCCAAATAGACAAGACAAACACCTTAAAGAACATAACCCCTAAGTCAATAGCTACATCAATCAAAGGATGTGTGGGACAAACACCGATTGATTTTATCAAACACACATACTCCGGAATTCTTGTTCAATGCAAGAACCAAAAACAACACCAAAGCCTTAACCAAATACAATTAATCGGTAATATTCCAGTTAAAGTACAAGAGAAAGTCGTGGGTGAAAAAGGTGTCATTTTAGGAAACCCGGTAGATATGACAGAGAAAGAGATAGAACAAGAGCTGAAAAGCCAAAGAGTTATAGCAGTCAAAAGAATCATGAAGAAAAGAAAAGAAAACATAGGAAATGAAAACGAAACAAAACAAATCAGCCAGAGTATTTTCAGACTAGAAGTGTCATCTTGATTTTTAACACAGAACTCCCAGAAAAGGTTTCAATGTGTTTTCAGTCGTTCAGAGTCTCGTTATATACCCCACTCGTTTCGAGGTGTTATAGATGCCAAATGTTTAGTCATGGCAGTTCTCAATGTAGATCGAAGTTGAGATGCGTTCGCTGTCCTTCCAAGGTCAAAATCAATCAATCAGAAATACAACTCTCGCAGGGGACGCAAATTTAACAAATACTTATGTCAGAAATGGAAACGTCTCAACAACAGAACGAAATGAACAAATATTGCACTCTATTGTACAATTGATAATGATTTTTTTTAAAGATAAAAAAGAGAATTTGATATCGATCCTCAGCAATTTGGCAACCGCCGTGGTATGTCTACGAGCCACTATCTACTGAGCCTCATGAATTACCTACAGTCAAGTGCTGACAAGCCCAACACTGTCACCTCTATAGTACTTACAGATTTCTCAAAAGCGTTTGACCTTGTGGACTACAATCTCGCCATCAACAACTTGTATGCCATGGGAGCTAGACCTTCTCTCATCCAGTGGTTGTGTTCGTTTCTCACTAAACGCACTCAGCAGGTGCGCTACCGAGGTCAGCTCTCACCCCACTTACTACCAAAGCAGGCGTACCTCAAGGCACACGGTTTGGTCCTTTGATATTCTTGGGTGTTGTTAATGAAGCCCTTAGATCATCTAAAGTCAGAAGATGGAAATACGTTGATGATCTAACTTTTGCCCAAAGCTGCCGGCTAGATGGACAAAGTACTCTTCAGGGTATCCTTTCCGAATTCGAGCAGTGGTGTAAGGAATCCTACATGCGACTAAACCCACTGAAGTGCAAGTTATTACGGGTCGCCTACACACGTCGTCAGCTACCTCCAGCACAGGTTCAACTCCAGGAGCTAGTAATACCAGATTGCCAGCAGGTTAAACTTCTTGGCATCATTATCAGAAACGACCTCAAGTGGGATGACCACGTAAGTCATATTACCTCCAACGCTTCCAGGAAATTGTACCTGATACGATTGCTAAAGCGATTTGGAATGCCAACATCTGACCTTATTACTTTGATCACTTCATATATTCGTCCGATATTGGAATATTGTTGCATTGTTTGGCACTCTTCATTAACTTTGCAGCAAATCGCGACCATCGAAACCATACAGAAGAGAGCATTGAGGATGATACTTGGTACGCAATATGAATCATACGACCAAGCATTGCTTTCATGTAACATGATCTCTTTGAAGGCACGTCGAGATGAATTGTGCAGGAAGTTTGCTGCACAGTTGTTCAGAAACTTTCGTGACTGGCTCCCAGAGGCGAGGTCATCTCGTCGCCAACTCCGAAACGGTGATAAATTGATAGAAACCAGATGCAGAACAGAACGTTACCGAAAAAGTGCCATACCTTACATAGTCCGGCTATTGAACACATAATTGTAATCTCTTATACATAAATTTGTAATGGAAATTGCTTTAAATTGCATTGATTAAGCTATGTAACCATTTGTTGTTTTTTTTAAGAAGAGAATTTTTTTCGATATATCTTTATTTAAATTTTACTTTCCTTAAAACGTTTAATTTGTTTATTTGTTTGTACTTCCTAAAAACTTTGTGCAATACATTTAACTTATTACCATGCGAATATTGTAAATCGATGATTCACTTTTAATGAACAAACTTATCTTTTATCATTCCAAAGTTGAGTTTTTAATTTGAAATATAATCTTTTGCAATTTCTCATCTTGTCTTTCGATGTCTGCAATGGTTTTAAAATTTAAATAATCGCTAAACTCCTGATGTAATTTGAACAACCCATTTTTCTAAAACTCACCTTTGAACTCTTTGGTTTTTTGTTTATATATTTTATATTTGATTTTAAATTCATGTCAAACTATGTTTATTGTATTTGATATGTATATTTCTGTAATTTTGCATGTTTTTATCTGTGAATTGTATCGCAATTCAGCCTTTTACGGCTGCGAAGATATTTTGTAATAAACCTTGAATTGAATTGAATTGAGCTGGTTAAAGTAGCAGCGGAGAGACTATTTTACAAACGATTGAATCACGAGCAGTATGAAGGGTGCAGTCAGTTTGTTTAACAACAATAGCTGTGCTTTCCATTTTTCAATGGAACACACAAGGCATGTCCGCACATGGACATGAGCTTTTAAAATGTGTAGACTGTAATAATAGAACAAATAAAATAATTCATTTAATTTGTATCCAAGAGACTTAGTTCAATGACACTAGGAACTTAACCCTTCCAGGCTATACAAGTATCCCCCAAAACAGAAAATCCCAATATCGAGGTGGATGTGCTTTTTATGTTCATGGGTTGCTCATTACGCCATTACTTATGTATATACTTGTTTTGTATGTATGTGCGAGCTAGAGTTTGGACAGTCAGTGCGACAGGCAGACGATTGATGCGAGACCTCTTCCGCACAGATTGTTCCTTTTTTCTTAACATCCACCTCCCTATATTGCAGTAGAAAGTTTCTAGTACTTAAAAAGGTTATCACTTTTAAATGTTGGTAACTTTCCTTTGTTCAGACTGTTGCGTCTATCTTATGCGCTCTCTCCCGGAATATATGCATACAGTGCAGTACATTGTACATTATGACGCTCATTTCGCGCAGTGAAAGGGTGCGTTCAAGCGATTTTTCGAAGCTAGAATCACAAACATGAATCACATTTAAAAGGTTATCACTTGTAAATGTTGGTAACTTTCCTTTGTTCAGACTGTTGCGGCTATCTTTATATGCGCTCTCTCCCGGAATCTCTGCATACAGTGCAGTACATTGTACATGATGACGCTCATTTCGCGCAGTGAAAGGGTGCGTTCAACCGATTTTTTGAAGCTAGAATCACAAACATGAATCACAAATCAAAACGCCGATACAAAACACGGTTACTGCGGGAGAGCGTTCAACCGATTTTTCATTATCGTAGATTTTGGCAAATTTCGAGCCCGGCCACTGCGCATCACACTGCGCAGTTTGACCCAGGAAGTATAGGTCAACTTCGGCGCGCGCTTTCTGGAATTGTTAACCGACTGTTGGCTGCTGTTTTGAGCATAGATATTTAAACAAAGAATAACACAAGAGAAGGGGGTAGAAGGAAGAAACAAAGAAAGACAGACAGAGAAAGTGATAGAATGATTAAAACAAATAATAGCATAAAAGAAGGTGATAGAAGGAAGAAACAAATAATAACATAAGCAAAGACAGAAAGAGAAGGTGATAGAATGATTAAAACAAAGAAAAACATAAGAGGAGGTGATAGAAGGAAGAAACAAAGAATAACACACGGAAGGACAAAAAGAGATCATGATAGAATTATAAAAACAAAGAATAACACAAGAGAAGGTGATAGAAGGGAGAATCAAAGAATAACATAAGGAAAGACAGAAAGAGAAAGTGATAGAATGATTAAAACAAAGAATAACATAAGAGAAAGTGAAAGAATGATTAAAACAAAGAATAACATAATACAAGGTGATATAAGGAAGAAACAAAGAATAAAATAATGAAAGACAAAAAGAGAATGTGATATAAGGAAGAAACAAAGAATAACACACGGAAGGACAAAAAGATATTATGATAGAATTATAAAAACAAAGATTAACATAAAAGAAGGTGATAGAAGGAAGAAACAAAGAATAACATGAGGAAAAACAGAAAGATAAAGTGATAGAATGCTTAAAACAAAGAATTACATAAGAATAGAAGGAAGAAACAAAGAATAACATAAGGAAAGACAGAAAGAGAATATGATAGAAGGAAAACAAGGAATAACATAACGGAACAGGCCACGATAAAGAGCCTGCTATAGTGTTCGCAAATTGCATGAAAAGCAGGCGCGCGGTTTTTCCCCAAACCGGAACAGGCCACGATAATGACGCCATAGAATCATGATTGAGTTCTCCGTTCGTTCAATCGAATTTTAGCTACCGTGATTCTGCAAAATCATGATACGAAGCGCATCTTTTTCAGCGTTTCATGATTGTGTTCTTAAACACGTTTATTTTTACGACCGACGAAAAAATCGCTTGAACGAAACGTATTTTAAACTAAACGTCTTTAAATATCGTGATTCTAGGGTGAAAAAGCATCGATTGAACGCTGCAAATAAACCCAGGCGCCCTGATTCAGGATTACAACAACAAATCAAACAAATCATTGTTTTCTACCCAAATACAGTATTTCTCGAATATGAACCCAGCGAGGCACAGTTTCTTGGCTGGTCACAATCATTCTTGCCAAGGGCGGGTTTAAAGAGGGGGCAATTAAAAGGTTTACAGCGTTTAAAAGCCCCCAAAACCTTACGCCATTAAGACTATTACATTCAAACCTGTCTATAGCGACCTCCCAGGTGAAACACAAATAGTGTATTAGATATAGTGAATTGCAACTTTCAAAGATCTTTATTCCATCTGTTTTATGTATGTAATGTAAATAATTCTGAACATTGTTTTGCAGGTATTGTCGCCCATGTCTTATCACCATTTTCCAGAGGACTACACTTCTGTCGAATGAGAAGGACATCGTACACCATGGATGGATTTTGCCTTCTCTATCTGCTCTTGATCCTCTTGATGAGATCTGGTGACATTGAAACCAATCCCGGTCCTAACACTGCCGTAAGGTATGAATACTAGTAGCACCTGAAATTGAGTTCTGGGCCCTGTTTCATAAACCTTGTTATCTATAACATAAGCTATTGGAATTGTGGCATTTGATCGGCTGCAGCGATTGATTTGCGAAAGAAACAATGTGGAAGTGATTGGAAAGGTTGATCATGTAGCACAAAGTATTGGTACATACTGTGAAGTTTTAGAGTTGTCAAAATGATAATTTTGCCCAGTCTTGCCAAAAGTCGCATGAGCTGGACTCATAAATGTGTATATGGGACTTTACAAGCATGTGGCAGGAAAGTGTGGTCCAAAACAAAATATTTGTCATATTTTAAAAATGAGGGCATTTGAAAAGCTGTCTTTAAAAACAAATTCCCTTTCACCTTTCCCAGAACTCAACTTTTTTTAAACAAGGCAGACTACTTAAATATTCAAGGAATAGTTGTTTGTATGGGCTCTCAGGGATGTTGCATCTTGCATGATATCAAGATGCAACATCCCCTTGAGCCTATAAAACAACTATTCCTATCAAAGCAGTCATTATATCTATATTATTTCATTCACCTGATAAGAATAATAGGATTTCCATAGTCAGAATGCAAACTGCATATATTAAGTGTTGTCCTACCTGGCAACAATGCAGTTTGGATACTGTTTATGGAAATGCTATTATTCTTATCAGGTGAATGAAATGATTTGTATTGAGGCACTTTACAAATGTGTATTAAATTTGGTTAAATACGAAAATGGCCTATTGTCGTGGATGAGTCAACGTGACACTTGAAATCATCATGTTATCAAACAAACTTGCATAGATTATATTATGCAGATAATAATTATGATGATGAAAGTAATTATAATGATTATAGGGATAATTATGATGATGATGATGATGATAATAATGATAACGAGTTTTTTGTCCGTTAACCGATGGTGGTGATAAATAAGTAATTATTTGGTCTTGTAAGCACCTTTATCGATTGGTTTCACAGGTTATCCAAAGTTGATGGTAATAATCACGTTACTTACACCGGCTAATCGTCTTATTGTTCTGTCCGTGAATCTCTGGTTATATTAAATTAGTAATTCTGAGGTGTCTTACACACCTCTTTAAATGGTTTCAAAGTTACCATAACTTTCTTGGTTATGATCACGTGGCTCAAGCTGATTACTACTCTAAGCTGTGAATCCGTGATATTTAGGTGTGAAAAATTAGTAATTATTAGGTGTCTTAAAACAGCTTTTTAAAGGTAGTCAAAGTTGCCATAAGTTCTGCGGTAATGATCTCGAGACTCAAACGGATTATTAATCTAAGCTGGGCATACGTGATATTTAGGTGTGAAAAATTAGTATTTATTAGGTGTCGTAAAACACCTATTTAAATGGTAGTCAAAGTTGCCAGCAGTTCCGCGGTGATGATCTCGTGACTCAAACGGATTTTTAATCTAAGCTGGGCATACGTGACTTTTAGGTGTGAAAAATTTGTAATTATTAGGTGTCTTAAAACACCTTTTTATATGGTTTCAAAGTTACCATAACTTTCTTGGTGATGATCACGTAGCTAAAACTGATTTCTAATCTATGCTGTGAATCCGTGATATTTAGGTGTGAAAAATTTGTAATTATTAGGTGTCTTAAAACACCTATTTAAATGGTAGTCAAAATTGCCAGCAGTTCCGCGGTGATGATCTCGTGACTCAAACGGATTATTAATATAAGCTGGGTATTCCGTGATTTCCAGGTGTGAAAAATGAGTTATTCTTGGGTGTCTTGATGGTTTCACAGTTACCATTTAAGTTCCTTGGTGATAATCCCGTGACTGTTGGCATATTTCTATTTTCACCAGTTGATAACTGACTGTTGGCATATTTTCATTGCACCAGTTGATGACTGACTGTAGGCATATTTCCAGTTGAACCAGCTGACACCAATTAATTTGCATATTGAATATGGGGTGCGTGCAGATCTATGTTTTTTAAACAATTTATCTGAATTTACAGCATATTTCTTAATTACTGATGATTTAGTTATATGCAATTCATTTCGAAAATACTACAAATATAAATTACCAGTTATTAGGATATTTAGCTACTTCGTATACATTACATTTAATTAAACATGAATAAAGGAAACATTAACTATGAACTAAAATAATTTCAATAAAATACAAGTCTATGAAAAAATGTCGATTATTTAAATTATGTAAGTTTTAAGTGACCTAGTGCAATAAACGTATTTACATTTACGTAAATGTCAGGTGTTTGAAGAACGTAACTCTCCTCAAGTCGATACCTTAATATTGACGTGATTTTCACGTGATTTTGTTTATTGGGTAATCATCATCATCATCAGCATCATCATCATCAGCATCATCATCAATTCTAGTAATAATAATTACGTAAACATTATTATTATTATTACAAGTAGTAGTTATCCATTTCTTCTTATTATTGCAATGACGAATATCGTCATTGCCTTGTTATTATTACTATCATCATCATTATCTTCATTATTATATTTACTGCCAGACTCTGCTCTTTTGGAATAATTACCCTTACCAGAACAAGTATACAGCCTCACCTGCAACTTGCAGGGCAATATGTTTCAGATGTTAATATCACAGGCAATATATTCTGATATCCCCCTGTTGTTGTTTTGCATGCTCAAGCACGTACATGTACATAATTATTGAGTGTCACATGATAGCTTCTCAGCCAATAGGATGCTCTCTAACTAATATCCTATATCGTACCCAATTGATTTATTATTCATTTTACGAATGTCAGTGAAATGGAGTTCCTGAAGCTGGCCCAGGATATCGATCCATCTTACTACTACAATGTAGGGATATCTCTAGGGTTCTCCCATGCTCAACTAAAGGCAAACCTGATTGAGAATTTGAAGAACTTCAAAGATGCCTTTATGGATGTCTTTATGAAATGGAATGTCAATCAACCTCCACACTCAAACAAACGACAGATTTTGGCAGACAAACTACGAGAGATTGATTTGGGTGGCCTATCAGACAGATTACTCAATGGACCTCCAATTTCAAACAGCACAGGTAAACAGATATTAATTCTTGCTACACCAAAAGACATACAAAAACATGCATAAAACTGAAGTAAGTTTTTGCCATAGAGATAGTAAGTGCTATGTGTTCTATACATTTGCCACAGTTTACAGAAGTGTCAAATTTGATCAGGCCCCCCCCCCCCCCCATGCATGTTTTTATAATTTACTAATTTAACTTTGTTAATCCTAGATATTTCTGGACACAAATATATATTAAAAGTACTTTAAGTGACAGCAGAATGCAATGTACATGTACAGTATGTCAGCTTTCTTTTGCATCACTGTAATTATGCATCTGCCGGGGAACATATGTTTTGGAGTTATTATGTCCATCCATCCTGCTTTTTTCAATTGCGGTATATGTCAAGAACCACTTGAAACTTGTTGATACATTTAGTACATGTATGTACCACCATAGGAAGATAATCTTGATTAGATTAGGGTGTAAGTGGGTCATAGAGAAATTACAGATATTAGCCTCATGATATGTCAAGTACCACTAATTGAGCTATGAACTTCAAACTTGGTTCTACCATGCATCACCAAATTGAGATGAAGTGATTAGATTTTTGGATAAGTAGGTCAAAGGCCAAGGGCCATAAGGGTCAAATTAAATTAATTTTTAAGGTTTTAGCCCCATTATTGCAATGTCTCAAGAACGGTTTGAGTCATGAATTTCAAGTTTGGTGTTGGTATGCATCCTCATATTGAGACAGACTGATATATTTGGGGATCAGGTCAAAGGTCAGCAAAATGAAATGGTTATCACCATATCAATAACTACTATAAGCTAATTCAGCTAGAAATGTGAAAATGAAAAAACTAGATGTGGTATGCTTCACATAGGGAGACAAGTGTTCAGATGTTGGATTGTCAGGTCAAAGGTCATAGAGGAAGATCAATCAACATGTATTTATATATACACTGTCGCTCATATAGTTGGAATATTTTCTTTTTACCCCAATTTATGGAATTATTTTGACAATGGTTTATTTCTAATAGATCTAAATAATAGCATACATTCTCAGATTTTATTGAATAATAGTTTGCCAGTGTTTGTTTTGCGTGACTGTTGAAGCATGTGTATGCTACTATGCTTATCAACTAGGGAACCTATGCCCTTAAGTCATAAATGACAGTAATGAGGATTAATGCCCCACAAAAGGGCACTAATATGGCACATCAACACGGTTTTGATCTAGGGAAGGGGGCAGTTCCCACAAATAAAAAAATAAAAAAGAAAATGCGATAAATTTTCAATAATTCATTAAATTTCCCCCCGGTCCCCAAGAGAAAAAAATTCTGTGTGCCCATGCCTTGAGCCATAATGCATGGTCGTACAGAGGATTTGTTTTTCGTTGGGGGCCGGGATAAAAATATTCCAACTGTATGAGCAACAGTGTATATAAATATTATTGGTCATTCCAAAAAGTTGGGGCAAGAAATATAACGGTGTCCTTCTAATGTACATGTAGGTAAGTGATCTTCTACTACACATAGAACATGAGATTAGCTGTTGAAGGTTTTTTATGCAATGAATATATATAGTAATGCCCTGCCAGAAACGTTCCTGTTTCAGTTGCTTTTCTTCAAAATCTTTGCATAATACACATTTCTCTTTTTACCAGCGTTACATGGAAACCATATTCATATAACATTACCTGTACATCATTTTTGGGTCCATAATATTGATAAACTATGAAGCTTGAGTACGTTTCTCACTTCTGGTATGTCACAAAGAGTGCCCCAACTTTCTGGAAGGACCCATATATAGGGTTTTTGTTCTCATTGTAATATTTGGAGATTGATTTAAGCTCTGATCTTAATTAACTGAATTTAGGCGGAGGCATACTGGAAATGCAATCATGTTTTTCAAAATAAGATGTGTGCTTGTCAGGGAAACTCTACATTGCTGAAATGTCCTTGGAAAAATTATTCATGTGATATTCATCTACAAGTACATGAATGCACTAATTTCTCAGATTTAAAATGCCCTTAAAAAATTGAATGAAGTCACATAAATTCAGAAAAACATTTAGGACCATGGGTGTCGATCTGTCATTGATACCTATTGTTCAGGGGGGGATGATCTATTCATTCATCCTCCCCCCCTGAACAATAGGTATTACGTAAGGATCGACACCCATGTTTAGGACTTTGTGTCTTTGAGTACATGCACCTAGTTGTATGTCGCGCTATTAGCCTCAGGCCTTTACAATCCTTTCATATGTATCAAACTATGTTTACGTATAATAATGTGAATATGGATTATCTTTTTTTTTAGGAGGGCCATCAAGACTACTCGAATCACAGACCAAACCTCATTTAGCTGAATCTCAAACCAAACCACTTTCTCCTGAACTGGTTGAGCGGTGTGCAAATGATTTCAAGTTCAAGTACAGGTCAACTGTCTGTAAGATCAGAGTTGATCCTCTCGATCCTGCTTCAACTGTGCAGTTTAAAGACATGTATACTAATCTCTTCTTACAAGAAAAACATGGCACTGAGAAGCGAAAGCTAGATTACGATGATATCCTTGATCTTAAAGTCAATGGAGAGTTCCCCAAGCGGATCATGGTTCAGGGAGAGGCAGGAGCTGGAAAAACTACATTTTGTGCTAAGATTGCCTGGGACTGGATTGAAGGGAGGTATTTCAATCACTTTGTGTGGGTCTTGATTGTTCCTCTACGTGAATTTAAGCAACACACTATTGGCGAGATTGTAAAGTCTTATCTGGCCAAAAGCAATCCAGCAACGGTTTCACAGATTACTGAGTATATCCGGTCAAATCCTAACAAGGTATTCATCGCATTCGATGGGCTAGACGAAGTCCGTGGCAAAATCATGAAATCAGAATCTCACCAATCACAGCCTACTGATCAAATGCAACTTCATCTATCACAGCCAAGTGTCAACTCTTCAGAGGCATGTGGAAGCTCATCTGAGACTCGTGATATAGGACTTGTAGATATTCTTTGTTCAGATCAACTTGCCTCTTGCCCAGTCTTGGTGACCACTCGCCCATGGAGAGCAGTAGAGGTTAGATCAGATAGAGATCTAATGAAGCTCTACACGTTCATTCATGTTTATGGTTTCAACAGAGAGAATTTGTCTGTTTACATTCACAAATACTTTCCAAAGAATGATGATAAGGCAAATCAGCTTATCCAGTTTACCAGTGAGAATGATGTTGTATCTGAAAACATGGCTCACTATCCAATATATGTAGCCATGTTGTGTCTTATGTGGAAAGAACGTAACAAGCAAAAACTAAAGGAAATGAAATCACTGAAAACATTTTCTCAGATATTCAAAGAAATGATTGCCTTTCTAAAAGAACATTATGCTCAGAAAGAGGTGAAGATAATAAGCAGCCCCTCACTTATTGTCTATTTGAAAAAAATTGATGAACTCCTTGGACCTATTGCCAAACAGGCCTTCAATGGTCTGCTAGAAAATACATTGGTTTTCTGTGCGGCTGATTTCGAAATATGCCCAGAATCCAAGGACACTGCCTGTAGGGTTGGGATTTTGTCTCAGGAGGACAGAATTACTGCTGACACGGATACACATGAAAGGAGTTCTCATGTGCAATTGCCAGTCTTCTTCCCTCACAAACTGTTTCAGGAGTACATGGCTGGAGTCCATCTTGCTTCCCTATATGAATCAGATCGTAATGAATTCAACAGGCTGATTGAGCGAGTAGTGCTGCCAAGGGAGGAGGAGTTTAGGTATCTCCTGTACTTCACTGTGTCACAGAACAAGAGTATTGCAACCCATGTAATGAAGTCTATGCTACAGAAAATGTACATGAACAGTGGGGCATCACAGGAACAGATGGATTTCATTGTTGATGTAGCCTTTGAGAGTCAGGACCCAGATGTAGCAGCCTTGGTGAAGGACAGGCTTTCATCAAAACAGATTGAGCTGTCCATAACCGCACACATGACAGCACACACTGTAGCTGGTTATGCATTCATTGGACCACATGTGGTAAGTTTTTAATCATAGTTTAATGAACAAGATTAGTCCATTAATTTTGTTACTAGTTCTTACCTTTACATCTTTTGCAATTGTCTTACAGTTCAAAAGTATAATTATGATAAAGTGCATCTTGACTAGCACATGTGCTATTATCTGTCACCTTTTTACCAACCAATAGTTTCTCTTCTCTATCATTGTATAAAATGTATGAATACTTTATTGATGTTGGTAAATAAATCAAATCAGAGAGGTTCGAACAGTAATAATTGAGACACTAGAACTGCAATCGTACGACGATGTGCATGCATTGATGCCCGCATTTCTATTTCTTTCAGGAGATAAATAAAGCAAGTAGTTGATCCTTTGTACACAACATGCAACAAGGCACACGCCATTATATACGCATGTATGGTTTCTCATATTAGTAGGCCTATATGGCCTTGCATGGTAACATACTAATACGTCATGCATAATATGGTGCAATACATTGTAATGCAGCTGATGATATAAAATGGTATCTAAAACGTCCCGCTTGACAAATTTTGAGATGCCTGGCTGAGTTTGGCTACCCAGAATAAACTTGCAAATTGTCAAGATAAAAGAAAAATTGAGAAGGGGCAAAAATCAGTCTGTAAATTGACGTCCTAGCCGATACGAGTTACAGTTGGAAAGAAACCATACATAATCCGAATTGTGACCTGCTTCCAATTTCAATTAACTCGAAATTTTCTGAGTGGACATACCTTGTGTATGGTATCATTTGAAGGGGCATTTCATTGTCATTTTAACGCACGGGTGGCCAACCCGCGGCCAGCGAGCTGTTCTGGTGCGGCTCGCGGAGCATTGCAAAAGTAATTATAAAAATAGCTCATGAATGAAATGCGGCCCGCATAGCAGCAGCAGCAATGAAATAGGGTAAAACAGTTACACACATCTATCTCTATTTCCATAATTTGTTTTCATCATTCACAACAAATTGACTTGTTACTTGGTTGAAACAAAACTCCTCAAATTCCCTCTCATTACATTATTGTAACGACTTTCTCTCTTTCTTCCTCATCTTCCTAAATATAAGGGTGATATGTGAATGTATTTTTGAATAATGTTACTATTGAATTTTACTTTGTTAACTAAATCAGATTTAATTGCACAAACTCCTGTTTGACTTTTTAATAATTCCCAAGATGATGCACATTATATCAATTATTACAATTGCAACCTTTTACCCATGTTTATATGCGATACATGTTTGTATGCCAAAATCATTGTTATGCAATACTCTACCTTTTACTAAATTGGTCCAAATACAACATTTTCTGCATTTTACCTACAATGTATAATTTGTTTAATGCATTGTAGCATCTATTTGATTTTATAACTCCTGGATTTGGTTTATGTTGTTGTCTCTGTTTCTATTTATGTCATTGAAGAAAACATCCTACCCATCTGGCTATGAATTTTCCACCAATAACATTGAATGTTTTCAAATTTCAAACAAATTTATTACTATTCATATTAAATTGTATAAGTTCAATATATAATTTTATTGCAAATATGATAATAATATTCAGATTTCTGTATAATTATGTACCAAGCAATCTGCCATAAGGTGCAATGATGGCGACCAGATACTTGCTCTGGCGGCGGTTGCCCCAGGCTTTATTTCATCAGGGATGTTGGGTTGGGGTTGTATTTGTTGTTGGGTTTTGAGCTGGGTTTGTGCTTGGTGTTGGGTTGGGTAGGTGCGGTGTAGGTTTCTTAACAGGGGTTGGGATTGGGAGTTTGATTAATGTACTGAATTACCGCGGAGTAATAGTAGCCGGAGCAGGTGTCGTATAGAAGCACAATTATGTATTATATTTTGTGTATAATTAGAATTGCAATTTTACTATCATAATGTTACCACGCATTTTTTGTACGTGTAATTTTACTTTGTCAATGATGTATACTTTGTAAAAAAAAACTGCAATTCGTCTCTCGGGCCGCGAATTTTTTTTTTTAATGAAATAAACCATTTTAAACATTTTTTTTGTTTTAATAACATCCCTCGCTGTGTTAATTTCAGGTTGTACTATTCCACACGCAGTAAATTTTGTAAACATACACATGTTGTGAATCAAGAAATATGTTTGAAATGCCATACTTGTTTTGAAACTTACAACCCTTTTTCTCCTGCCGTTGAATTTCCTCATTAATCTTAGTCATAAACTGGATAGTCCCCTTCCCTTCACACTGCGTTAAGTGGGGTGTACAGTGTACAACAAATAAATGATTTTGTTTGAAATAACAACCAACATGGCACCGACTTAGAGACATGCGAAGAAAAGGAAAGTTTCTGATGAACCAGAAACTGTTAATCAGATTGGTCACTTCGCCTCATTTGTCAGCAGAGTGTGAATGTAATGAAGGCTAACATAGCAAGACATTATGACACGCTACATTGAGCAAATTATAGAGAGTTACAGGGTGAGGTTAGAAAACTAAGACTTGACAAATTAGTGACCGGACTGAGTGTGTGTGTGTGGGGGGTAGGCTACCTACGGCCCGCCAAATTATGCCAATCGTTAGCTATATGGCCTGCGAGCTTTAAAAGGTTGGCCACCTATGTTTTAACCCCTTTGTCATCCACGGTAATGTGCTACATGCATGTCACATTGTAATGTGATGCATAGCAAAATTCAGCATTTTTCACAATAACCTTGCGATGATCGACGTCATGAAATATTACCAAACTTGGCAGGCAGTTGTCAAGTTGGTTAATACACATGCATGTCTGCCAAGTTTCATAGACCTAGGTATAAAGTGCGCAAAATGAGCACATGTTAAAGTTATTTGGAAATTTTCCTAAAAAGTTTGGTTTTTGAGAGCAATTTTTCGCAAAGTCAGTTAGTAGTAGGGTGTATCTAAAACAAAAAATTGGGCTTGAAAGGGTATATCTTTAATAATCCAAAAAGGGTACTGATTAAACCAGGCATAGTGGAGCTATGGCCACATAAACACATGCATTTTCAGAACTTTACAGGGTGCTATTCATCATGCGTGACCATTGATCTGTAAAATTCAGCAAAAACGTGTGCATTGCAAAAATAAATATGCTGTACAAATTTCGGACAGAAATAAAAAAGAAGAATTCAAAGAATTTTAGCGATAGGTATTTTGGTAAAGATGAAGAGCAACTTTTGCGCAATCTAGAGTAATTTGTTAGAAGTCTGTAGCATCTAGTATAGTGGAGATAGGTACATAGGCTGAAAGGCATGAACACGGGCCTGAAACAGTCAAAATGGTGCCTGGACAGTCAGTTCATGTGTACACAATGGGATGCGTGCAGGCGCGTATGCAGGGGGGGGGGGGGGGTCGGGGGTTGAACCTCCCCTCAAATGTTGTGTGTGTATGTTTAGGAGGAAATCCCCCCCTCTCAATTTTGTTTTAATGGAGAAAAAAAATTGTGCCAATGGGTGACCAAAAAAAGGTGACCTTATGGAACAAATCTTCACAAATGTTCAGATTTTCTGGACAATAAAATGTGCTCCTACCCCCCCCCCCCCCCGGGTGACATTTTTGCTCCGTATCCACCCTTTTAATTTAGTGATCGTGTTCGTATTAACATTTAACATTTATAAATGAATAAGGAATGAGGCACCAGATGGTGTGAACTTAAATAATCTTCTTTGAAACCTGTTCTTAGACTTATACTCTCATTTTATTTTGTTTAAGGATTCTCTGTTTAGTAAATGGTAGACTATGATGAGATATTCATAATGTTGCAAAAATAGGAATTCGATATGACATGTCATGGCAATAGTTCTTCAACTTGTACCCTTAATTATTTCCTTTTCCCTCTAAAGCTATGGTCACAAATCTGAGCAGCGACCGACCGATCAGTAGCCTGCTCGGTCGCTGCTGGAATTTAGGCATCGCCCAGGAATTAGGTCGGTGCCCGGGCGGCGAGCGCCCAGGCACCGAGCGTATTTTGGGCGGCGAGTGAAAAGTGAGCAGGCGCCGCCCAAATTTTAACTCCGCGCTAAAACTTCAGCGGCGACCGAGCGATGCCCTAAAAACGAGCGGTGCCTGGGCGGCTGCCGCTCGGTGGCCGGGCAGCCGCCGGGCAGAATTAGTTAAAAACTCGCCGCTCGGCCGCCGAGCAGGCCACTTTTGGGTAATGTGACCATAGCATTACTCTCTGTAGTTCTAGCAGCACATCTAAAGCTATGGTCACAAATCTGAGCAGCGACTGACCGATCAGTAGCCTGCTCGGTCGCTGCTGGAATTTAGGCATCGCCCAGCAATTAGGTCGGTGCCCGGGCAGCGACCGCCCAGGCACCGAGCGTATTTTGGGCGGCGAGTGCAAAGTGAGCAGGCGCCACCCAAATTTTAACTCCGCGCTAAAACTTCAGCGGTGACCGAGCGATGCCCTAAAAACGAGCGGTGCCTGGGCGGCCGCCGCTCGGTGGCCGGGCAGCCGACGGGCAGAATTGGTTAAAAACTCGCCGCTCGGCCGCCGAGCAGGCTACTTTTGGGTAATGTGACCATAGCATAAGGCAACCACTCATGTAGGCTACACATGTATGCCTAACAGCCAAGTGAACATCTATATCCCATCAGTAATCACTTTGTCATTTTATCCAGGTTCAACTCCGTATTGAGAGAGATTGTGGGCCTACTGTGTCACTTGATGTGGCAGAGATAATGTGCTCCATGCCATGCTTGAAGAGAGCTTCCCTAATAGGTGCATTCCATGATTGTTTTTTTGCAACACTTGCAAGGAAAGGAAAAGAATCAAAGGTGAGCATTCCATCCACAATTGTAATGTACATGTCTATGTGTAAGTGTTTAATGTAATTTTGTTCCATCACCATCTCTATCTCTTTCCTTTTCTTTTGTAAATTTTACTTTTCTGTAATTCGTCTCATACTGTATATGCTGGTTCTTTTGACAGAAGAATATGTCAGTGATCTTTTCATTGAGGCTACCACATGGTGTTATCAAAAGCCTTGAAGTGTGAATACTTTCCATGGAAACGTATAGTGTTGGCGGGGAGCACCATGTGGTAATGGTATGCTTATACTTACCACGGAAACCAACAGTGTGGGCGGGGAGCACCATGTGGTATGCTTATACGACTTGAATCTTCTTTCTCCCGTTGTCTTTCCTTCCTCCTCTCTGTTTCTCTCTCTCTCTCACTTTCTGTCTCTCCCTCCTCTTCTCCACCTCTTTCTCTTCTGATGTTTCACAGTACAACATTATTTAACTATCTGTCATTCTTACTGTGACCAATAATATCTCAGGATTTCCAATTTTTTCATGTGCAATATGCTTATAAATGTACTGTAATCATGTCACACCTGTGATTACCACACTGCCAATACTCCAATTTTATTACTTTTTAATACTTGTTAATATTTATTACACCATCTGAATGAAATTTGTATTGCATTTTATCACAGTTTTTCCTACGTTACAGTTAATTAAATTCCCGTATCTGTTTACATTTTATTTTATTTGTTTTGATTTAAACATTTACTCAATTTTGCTAGCAATATTTTATATCGTGTAATTTTATTTTTATTTTTTATTTTTTTATACCGCTTTGATGTTTTGATGTAAACAATTATTCATTTTTATATATATATATATATATTGTTTTTCTTTCCCATTGGCTATGTTTTCTTTATATATATAAATATATGATTTTGAATGCTTTTTTTATATGATTGTATGTTTGATGTAAACTTGCATTTTTAGTCTTTGGACTTTTTGACAAGTTGTGAATAAAACCTCATTTGAATCTTTAATCTTGAATCATGATAGAAACCCCGGCGCCTTGATCGACGACTACAGAAAATCACAAATTTCTCATAATAAGAACTCTGTGAGGCACAGCTTCTTGGCTGTTCATAGCCAATCCCCTGAAGCGTAGGTTTCAAGAGGGATATAGGGGGTACCACAAATGAGTAAAAGAGATACCCCATAAAAAGAGGGAAACCCCCAAAAGGAGGGAAACAGTTTGTCATTGACTGGAGAAGCCAGGGGGCGGGGACCTATTCACCACATAATTCCTATCTAATTTACATCATGAATTTCCAATTTATAACATTAATATTCGAGATATGGGGTTGGAGTTATTTCACTCATGGAAGTTTTTTTTTGTTAATTAAGGAAATTAGTTATCTTATGATCATGTTAAGAAGTGAAGCGTCATGAATGGAAACAAAAGCGAAAGCACATATAGTGAAACATTGGGTAGATAACAATATTATACAATATACTTATATTTTGGATTAATACTAAATCTCATTTTAGGCTTCATCCAATGAAAAAATAAGGAGGGACAGTGATTCTTGCCATGATTTTGGACTCGCTGGTGCCCTTTCGTGTCAGTCACATTCCATACGACTTGGGATTGATTGTATAACATATTTTAGCTTTTTTGTGTCGGTCACATTCGTACTTGCAAAATCCATACGACTTGGGATTAAGGATTGTATAACATGTTTTGGCATGCACTGACAGTCGGATACAAGTATTTCCTAATCCTAAAAATATCATGTAGGTGAAAGTAATAAGCATTTGTTATTATTGTCATTATTATTATTAAGCCAGATGTAAATAGACAAAATCATTTTCCCTACATGTTAGGGAGACACTATATTGTTTAAGATATGATTTTATAATTGTCTATCGATGGCGTCAATGTCGAGTACCGCTTTTTCTTCTAAAAAGTAAAATAAAACAATAGAGACAGTGTTCTACACTTTGAAGTATATGTATTAGTATAATTGCTATGATGTATAGAGGGTGGCCAAATGGCCTAAACATAGTATATATTAGTATGTTACCATCTTCTCTCTCAGAGCATCCCTTTTTAAATTTTGGGTGGGTCACAATAAATAAATAATCAAGACAAAATATTTTGTTATGTGAATTTAACATGATCCATTTTAAGCCATATTGGTCAACATCCATGAATGAAACGTAAATGCAGTATTAGCCTTTTACAGGAATTAAAACACGAGGACCTCATACCTATAAATAGTTGTGGTCAAGAGTTATTTCCAATTAGAAAGTGGTATGACAGCATCTAAAGGATGTGCTTATTCCTGAGTTTTCTGCATGGGCATTTATGTACCACCCAACATTTAGCATTGTGTTGAGGGTAGTGTTTTAGAGGGTTTCTATATTAAAATGATCGTAATATTACACCTAACCTACGAGTAAACAAACTCCATTGCATGATTTGATATATATATCGATCGATCGACCAGAAAATATCGCATGTGCAAGTCGAAGCACTAATTCTGGAGAATTTACAAATTAGAAGATGATAAATTTTACATCACAAAACATAAAATGCAACAATTGAAATATATAAAATAATTATTGTTCCTGGGTAACAGGATTTGCGCAATTTAAATCAATTCCATAGACCGTACCTGGACAATTATCCACCTCCCAGTAACTTCCCCAAGGACAATTGGTCTGGTGTAAAAATGTGAAGAGATGAAATATGTCAGAGGTAAAACTGAGTTAAAAATGCAAGGGGTAGAAAAAAATGCCAGAAGTGACGATCCTACACATCAATTTCGATACACTTGTTTCTATTTTGCTTTCTTCTTTCCTTTTCCTAGGTCAATTAAAAAAGAAACAATTAGGCAAACTAACACAACCAAGATCCCTGCACTAGAAGTCAACATTTCCATGTCCCCCTGCCCCTCTTCCCCTTCCAATTGTTTTACTTGATACTGACTGTTGTTTGGAAGAGGTGTAAAGATACTTTCTACAGTGGTCACTTTCTCTGTTTCTCTCGGGTGGCCATTATAGACAGGTTTTGCTGTAGTAAATAATTATGTAAAATGTCTCGCACAACCCTCATCACTTCACCTATTAAACGGAAACACCATGTTCTATGCCAAATCTGACTGAATATGTAATATTATTATCATTAGTATATTTCTCTAAACCCTCTTGGCCAAACTAGTGCAGAGGGGCTGTAAATGCTATTCACTTGATACACTAGGAAAGCAAACTACACATGTGCTGATTCAGTTGAAAATCAAGTGTGGAAAATATTTACATTTGTTTTGATCTCTAATCAATATCCAACCTTTTCCAAATTTGATCAATGGGGAAAATTTGTCATGTATTTTTTTAACAGCCAATTTGAATAAAGGCTTGAATTTACCAAAACTGTATTATAGCCCAAAACCTCCTGACTTAAGATTATTGTGCACATGAAATTCAGAGTTATAAATACCTTCAATACATTAATAGCAAATGCAGATTTCTGGGTATTATTTATTTCAATGTTGGCTTAGAATGTGAATATCAATACAGCTGTGTTATGCATGCAGTTGGTGATAAATATAAGAATGCAATGAGAAATTTAAACTAAAATATATGTGTTTATAGATGATCTGCTTAACTATATTCACACAAAATGCAGGTACAGACTCTCATGCTTAATGGTATCATGTGTCCAACACCAGCCTCATCACATCACCTAGCAGAAGCACTGTGTTCTATGCCAAACCTGACTGACCTGACACTCTTAGAAGGGGATCTCTTTGAGGAGTTCTACTCTACATTGAAAGCAAAGGCATCATCCATACAGGTATGTGTGTACTAATGTAAATGTCATGGAGAGATTCATTGATAGAAAAAAAGAGCAGTAATGTTGATATGGAGCACATGTATCTACAGGTGTATGTTTTCTTCTTCCAAATACCCTTTTTTTTTTAAGGCTAATCACTTGGTATATTGGAACAGTCATGAAACATGGAATGAAAGCAAATTACACATGTACATGATTCAGTTGAAATTCAAGTGTGGAAAAGATTTACATATGTTTTGATCTCTAATTAATATCCAACCTTTTCTAAGTTTGATCGATATGGAAAATATGTCATGTATTTGTTTAACAGCCAATTTGAATAAAGGCTTGAATTTAACAAAACTGTATTATAGCCCAAAACCTCCTGACTTAAGATTCTTGTGCACATGAAATCCAGAGTTAAAAATACCTCCAATACATTAATAGCGAATGCAGATTTCTGGGTATTATTTTGTCAATGTTGCCTTAAGAATGTGAATATCAATACAGCTGTGTTATAGTGTGGTACGGTATGTCACTGAAACAGCTCCCGTAGGATTTTTGTGCCACAGTTGATTTCTTGTTTGCATTTTTGGATTCATTGGGGTCCAAGCTATCAGAAATTGATGGGGTTCAAATTTTCCCGAAGACACCAAATTTCCCTATTGCGCGTTATATAATTGTTTCGCTGAGCGAATTTTTTGTTTTTTTTGTTTAAGCAGGTTTAAAATCTTAGAGAAGATTTTTAGAGTGTAGATTGTTTGTTTCATAAGATGAGAAAAAAGGTTAATTTTGTTCATTTTAATAACAAGAAAGCTAGATATTCATTCTCTTTCAGCCTAAATGAAGCATTTAGGTATTTTATAGAAGGTGAATTGGCAATTTAAATATTTGCAATGTCTGTTGTATTTATGATCGATGTTTTTTATAGTAGGATTGGAAATGGTCTTTTCTTTGAGTATTTGTTTTTCAAGGATACCTTACATTCGGCTTCAATAACTAGCGAAGCCATTTTAGACACTTGTTCGTGTAGTCTGTCGAGCGTCAAGTCACTGGAGATGAGCTCTCCAGTTTTCTCAGTTTTCCCCGTTTTTGTCCTGTTTACAGTGACACCAGTGAGCCCAGTGTTTCGGCAGTAAATTGCTTAGTTCCGGCCAAAGAAATTGAATGCTATGGTTCGCTGACCATGAAATAAACTGCAAACCAATAATCCATTTTGGCGCCCCATATGGACCCCCCAGGAAATGAAGGAGGGGTCTGAAGATTTGAACCACATCATTTTTGGCCAATTGTGACCCCTTTGAAGCGAAAACAGCAACAACAACAAAAATCAACTTTGGCACAAAAATCCTACGGGAGTACATACCATACCGCACTATTATGCATGCAGTTGGTGATAAATATAAGAATCCAATGAGAAATTGGAAATAGTAAATAAAATGTATGTGTTTATAGGTGGGCTGCTTAACTATATTTACAAACAATGCAGGTACAGGCTCTCATGCTTCATGGTCTCCACTGTCCGACAACAGCCTCATCACATCACCTAGCAGAGGTACTATGTTCCATGCCAAACCTGACTGACCTGACACTCTATGGAGGGGATCTCACTGAGGAGTTCTACTCTACATTGAACGCAAATGCATCATCTATAAAGGTATGTGCGTCTTAATGTAAATGTCATGGAGAGATTCATTGATAGAAAGAAAGATCAGTAATGATTATATGGGGCACATGTATCTACAGGTGTATGTTTTCTTCTTCCAAATACCCTTTTTTTAAAGGCTAATCACTTGGTATATTGCAACAAATCTCCTGACTTGGGGGTCTTGTGCACATGAAATCCAGACTTATAAATCTTTTAAATCATTACTAGCAAATGCATATTTCTGGATACTATTAATTTCAAAGTAAGTAGGAGTGGGACTTACCAATGTAAACAGATTGAAAGCACTATAAAGAATACATTTAGATTTTTTTTTAAAGCCACTATTACTTCATTCTCCTCTCCATTCTTTCTTTTCAATAGACAAGAAATGAATTTGACAATGAAATCTATTTAATTGTTTTTGTTGAGAATTCAACTTTGTAATTGATGGGATTTGTGTGAAATTTAAAAAAAACAGTGAGAAGTTAGTAAATAAAATGTGTGCACATATAGATGAGTTAATTAATCCTAACCTATATTTCACCATGAATGCAGGTCAAGACTCTCATGCTTAATGTTAGCCTCAACTGTCCGAAAACAGCCTCAGCACATCACCTAGCAGAAGCACTGTGTTCCATGTCAAACCTGACTGACCTGACACTCTTAGGAGGGGATTTTAAAGAGGAGTTGTATTCTACACTGGAAGCAAATTCATCATCTATACAGGTTTGTGTGTCCTAACGTAAATATCATAGAGAAGGTCATTGATAGAACGAAAGAGCAGCAATGATTATGAGGCAAATGTATCTAAAAGTGTATGTTTTTTTTCTTCCAAACACCCTTTTTAAAAGGCCATTAACTTGATATATTGGAACAGTCATGAAACTTGGAATGAAAGCAAACTACACATTTACATGATTCAGTTGATATTCAAGTATGTATAAGATTGATATTGTTTGATCATTAATCAATATTCAACCTTATCCCAATTTGATTAATAGAAAAAATATGTAATTCAGTTTTTTTAAGGAGCCAACTTTAATAAAGGCTTGAATTTGACCAAACTGTATCGTAGAAAAAACCCTCCTGACTTGGGGGTCTTGTGCACATGAAATCCAGAGTTATGAATAGCTTGAATACATTAAAAGCTATTGTAAAAAGTAGTATAGAAGTGGATTTGAGCTTGTTGGTTAGCACCAACAATTGATGAGCAGCAGGCCCATTTCAATAAAATATACCCATGCAGTAAATCTTCAAATATCACTATTTCTGTGGCCTGGGACTATCCAAGACCACAATCTGTTTATGCTAATTTTCAGTCGTATCTTTTTTGATATGTTTTCATAGTTTTCAATGATATCTTGGTACGATTACATATGTTTATTTGCGTATAATAAGACACGCAGTACAGCGTATGCAGTGTACTGCATGTTCCTTCCAAGACTAGTCACAATTATATCCCTCATGTATAGTTTGTTGCATTGCGATTGAACTATCTACCTGAGATAGTACTTTTGTAAAGTAATTTTTTGCTGCTACCCCACTTGCCCACCCTTGCACATTGAATACGCATAGCAAAGTAGGTTACGCGAAATGTCAAAGTCAATGTCAATATGTCAAATGGGCGCGCATCGACTGTATTACATGTATGCATGTTGCGCTTTGACATGTAAAATCTAGCTGAAGCTAAACTGTCTGCAAAATCAGTTGTTTTAATTATGTAAAATTCACTTTAAATAGACCTTATTGCCGATGTGGGATATAAAACAAATATTAACCTCCTTTACTCGGGCAATGGATACAAACTATCATCGCCTCGGTGATCTCGGGGCTACCATCTTCCCTCGCCGGGAAGATAGTAGCCCCGAGATCACCTCGGCGATGATAGTTTGCATTATATACCTCACTTAAGTAATCCAGCAATCTGATTGGTCGAAATTGCATTCATAAACTTTAACTGTTCCCGAAAATTCGCAGTAACCATGGTTAAAACAGACCTATTTTCCCAATAACCATGGTTATTGGGAAAATAGGTCAGTCTCCATGGTTACCCCATAGGTTTACATGTTAACAAATAGTTTGAGCGATCGAGGATACCGTACGTGTGCGAAAAATTGGTCGGTATTTTCATACAAGACAAGACAATTCCAAACAAGACAAAAATGGCTCAAGAATCTCTCCCAAGATTTCAACTTATCAAATGCAAGACTCGCTGACAGCAAGAACAACAAAAAGGGTACGTGAAATTATCCATAAACATGTTCGTTTAGTTGCTGAAAAAGCATAGACGTATAGACTCTAGACGAAAATAGATCTATTTGTCAGGGTGTCTGATCGCGCACCCGATGTTGTGTGTTAAAATTATTCCCATAGAGATTGTACGCAATGCATTCTCTATGCAGTCTACGTGCATTCCGCGACCATGCAAAAAAGGTCAAGTTTTTTTTTCAATTCGAGATTCAAACCTTTATAATCTGTTGTGATCCTGAAGGTGATACTCAATAAGTGAGGTGTCATATGAAAGCGCAGGTTCTTCTCCATATTCCCCACAGGGCCGGCACACCCCCAAAATTGTAAAAATATCTTGCTTAGACTAGAATCTAGATCTAGTCTACTCTCAAAGATACGAAAATAGATCTAGTTGTCAGGGTGTCTGATCGCGCACCCGATGCATGTTGTGTGTTAAGGTCAAGTTTTTTTTTCAATTCGAGATTCAAACCTTTATAATCTGTTGTGATCCTGAAGGTGATACTCAATAAGTGAGGTGTCATATGAAAGCGCAGGTTCTTCTCCATATTCCCCACAGGGCAGGCCCACCCCGAAAATGTAAAAATATCTTGCTTAGACTAGAATCTAGATCTAGTCTACTCTCAAAGATACACTCATAAAAAACAACCGTGCAGATAAACTAGAGAAAGGCCAAGGTGGTGTCATTAGTTGACTCTTTTGTTTTCGGCATATAAAAGTATTAATGACAGCTTTAATATTCGAGAAATAGTTGTTTTTATACGCTCTCGGGAAGGTTACAATTAGGCTATTTCCCTCGGCACGCCTCGGTCAATAGCACAATTCTAACCTTCCCTTGAGCGTATAAAAACAACTATTTCTCTCAAAGCAGTCATTAATACTATACCATTACCCTCGTAGTCGATTAATATTTGCTAATGCTAGGAGTCCACTGAGCCAGCGCCAGTTGGTGCCAGTTCGCGCCAAAGATTATGTGATTGGCGCGTAGTGGCTCGCTGTGGCGCCGAATTAATGTCCGCTCGGCATGTGTCGCCAAGTGGAATAAACTGGGTGCCATATGGCGTGCGCCAAATGCCACCCGGCTTGATCCAAAATGTTGCGCCAGTTTGCGCCAGTTCGCGCCATTACACGGCCATTGATTCCAAAATTCACCCTGTTGGCGCCATTTGCGCCAATAGACAGCTACTTTGCCCCACTTGGTGATTAGTTTGTGCCAAAGGTCGCCAAATTGGTTTGAACTCGCCGCCGCTTGGCGGTACTTGCCGACTATATGATTACCGGCCATCGGCTACCTGGTTCAGACCCTTCTCTGCTGTATGAACAACATCTCTACTAAATATTTACAATTTTGATATGTCTGAGGCTTTTGATGATGTTGGAGTGATGATGCTGCTCAATCAGAAGATGATGAGAGATGATGAGGTGGCCACTGCCTATCAACTTATGCTGGCCAATCCTGAAGAAGAAGAGCCTCCTAAGAAGAAAAGGAAGCACAACTGGTTGTTTAGACCCATGCTCCACCCACAGTTGAGGGCCGAACGTGGACAGTACCACAATTTGATGGAAGAGCTGAGGGAGAATGACAGGAGGAAGTTCAAGAACTACACGAGGGTGTCCCCAGAGATGTTTGATGATCTGTTGGTCAGGCTTACACCCACTTGCAGAAGAAGGACACCCACTTCAGGAAGGCCATTCCCCCTGGTCTCAAGTTGTCCGTCTTCCTGCTCCATCTCGCCACTGGGGCCACCTATGCCGAGCTGTCTTACAACTTCCGAGTGGGCAAGGAAACCATCCCGAAGTTTGTCCCTGATGTAGTCAGAGCGATAGTGGTTGAGTATGCTGCAGAAGTCTCCCTCCCCACAACCAATGAAGGCTGGCTTGAGGTTGCAGGTGATTTTGAAGCCAGATGGAATCTTCCTCACTGTCTGGGAGCCCATGATGGAAAGCACATCCGTCTCCAGAAGCCCAACAAATCAGGCAGCCTTTACTTCAACTATAAGCAGTTCTTCTTGGTTGTCCTGATGGCTCTAGTAGATTCAAAGTACCAGTTCCTGTGGATCGATGTGGGTGGGGTTGGCCATCAGTCTGATGCCCAGATCTACAACAACAGTGAACTGAAGGAGTGCATTGAAGCTGGCACTTTAGGCATCCCAGATCCAGCTCCTCTTCCCCATGATGATGAAGAGCACCCTATGCCGTACTTCTTCGTGGGAGACGATGCCTTCGCCATGAGGACGTACATGATGAAGCCCTATGGCCGTCGTAACATGGACCAACAGCAGAAGATCTTCAACTACAGGCTGTCCAGGGCACGGCGTGTGGTTGAAAATGCCTTTGGTATTCTGGCTCTGCGGTTTCAGTGCTTCCTTGGCCAGATGAGACAGGAACCAGACACAGTCCGCCTGCTCGTTGAAGCTGCCGTCATGCTGCACAACCTCATCAGGAAGCGCTATCAGGCACTGGACGTCCGCATGTTGAACCAGGAGGATGCCCAGCACAACCTCATCCCTGGAGCTTGGAGAACTGCCGCCATCACTGTGAGAAAGTCCTGCGATGCCGCCCTGCTTTTATAGGGGGCAAGTGGCGCCGAATGGCGGGCAACCAGGTGGCATTTGGCGCGAAGTAGTCACCAATCGGGTGCCGTTTGGCTCGCGTAGTGGCGCAAACAAGATACCACTTGGCGCCAAGTGGCGCCATGTGGCGCGAAATCTCATTGGCGCAACTTGGCGCGCGCCATTACATTTCAGTGGATTCCAATAGGCGGATTGTTTGCGCCAAAGGGCAATATGTTCGCGCCATTTGGTGCCACTTGGCGGACACTTGGCGCTGATTGCTCGATGCAAGTGGCGCGACGAAAATTTCAAACATTTTGAAATTTTCTTGCCGCCACATTCAAATTTGGTGCCGTTACGGGCCACCACGAGCCAGTTGGGAGGCAGTTTGAGCCACTACACGCCACTAGGCACCTTATTGGCGACACTAGGCGCCACAGTAAATTGCATTGGCGCAAACTGGCACCAACTGGCGCTGGCCCAGTGGACTCGCATGGACTAGCATAACTTGCCTTGCAAAAGCGAGATGTAATGAAACTGGTTTTGATTACAAAGTAAATATCAGCTTTTCATAGAAGCATGCAGTGTTTAGAATAAGAACAATTTTTTTTTAATCATTTGATCGGTATGTTTTGAAGAAGAATTTAAGAGAAAGTCATTTGTTATTCCAACATTATTGTTTTTTCAGCATGATTCTTTCATCCTGCATTACTTTTACACCAGATTTGACGTTCAGAGGCATGACATTAGTACTCAATAAGCGCCAAACACAGATACATGTACAATGAATATAATGTCAAATGGGAGAATATACAAATCTGTGCCGAGGTACTCATGTGTTGATCATTATATACCTCACTTAAGAAATCCAGCCATCTGATTGGTCGAAATTGCAGTCGTGGTTTTAGCCATTCCCGTAAATAAATGAAAAGTGCCAAACCTATGTAATAGTTCTAGAGTAAATCAGTAAAATCCCGGCAAACTTCCAGTTACCGGGAAAACAGTTCAATCTTGCTGAAATACCCATTGGTTCCCGTGTTAAATCTGGTTTGAGCGAGCGCGGATACCATACATTGTGTGTGTGCGAATTGGTCGCTAGCTCAATTTTTAGATGTTTTAATAAGACGTAGATCTATGTCGATCGTACTACTAAATCCGGCCTAGATTCTACTTATAGTTTCCAAACAAGGCAAAAATGGCTGAAGAAACTCTTTCTAGATTTTAACTTCTTGATGATAATCAATTGCAAGACTTGCTAATTGATAATTGAATTGAAATTGAAATTGATTAATTCTGCTGACAGCAAGAACACTTTAATGGCACGTGAAATTCTCCAATACCCTACCATATTGTTAGTCTTATTATTAGCCATAGATCTAAGTTTAGATATAGATTGTGATTTTATTGTTTGCGATAACGGTGATACAGGTATTGAAGATTGTATAATGCAAGTGTTTGAATTCATTTGGTGGATGAAAAGTTGAATTCTACGGCGTTTTGGTGCGTCATTGCAGCGCTGAATTTGGTGTGAATGTCGCTAATTTGTGACAAATGTAAATAGCTTTTCTGATGGTATTTCATGCAAAATATATGTTATATTGATAAGCACTGATTCTTGTCTTTACCTTTGACTTGTTTCCTGTCTGTTATAGTCATTTAATAGATGGATTAGGTTTATTATTACAATTGGCAGAGAGTTCCAGATGTCTGGGCCGGCGTGTCTAATGGATTTGAGAGCCAATACGGTTTTGGGATTTCTTACATGGAATTTTTCAGTTTGCCTTGTAGGGTAAGAGTGGATGGTTTTATTCAAATTAAACAATGGGGGGAAGTATGAAGGCAGTAGACCATTTTGTAAGCGAAACATGAAAAGTGCTATTTATAGAATATTTATATCATCAGCTTGTAGAGTTTTTAGTTTTGAAAACAAGGGATTGGTGTGGTCGCGATAGGAAGAATCAGTATATACGCATTGCTTTCTTTTGTAACAGTAAAATGGCGTCAACGTTGCTTTTCGAATTTGCCCATATAATGTTACAATATGAAATATAAGGCAGTATTAATGAATTATATAAACATAAAGATATTTGAAGGGACATAATGTTTCAATTTACAGAGAATACCAATATTACATGACATAGTATTAGAAATATATTGCACATGATTATTCCATCTCAGATTTTCATTGATCAAAACACCAAGGAATTTTGTTCTATCCCTTTTTTTCCAATAATTCACCATCCAAAGTAATTTCAATGTCAGGAATATCGTTATTTGTTCTGTTCTGAAAGTATATATAGTTTGCTTTCTTTAAATTAAGAGACAGTTTATTACTTCTAAACCATTTTGATAATTTTGGTAATTCAGCGTTAATATTTCTTAAAAGGATCTGAAAATCTGAATTGGAACAAAATGCATTTCGGTGTAAAAATATACTGTAGTGCATTTGATGAATTATAAATATCATTTACATATATCAAAAATAACAAAGGGCCGAGGATTGACCATTGTGCCACTCCACACGTTATATATACTAATTCTGATTCATTTGAATCTTAACATACATATTGTTTTCTATTTGTTAAATAATCTTTAAACCATTGTATAGCAACACCCCTCAATCCATAGTATTCTAAGTTACGTATAAGTATTGTATGGTCAAGAGTGTCAAATGCCTTGCTCAGATCCATGAATACTCCAATAACATGCTTATGATCAGTTAAGGCATTTGACACTGTATCAAATAATTGTAACAATGCTAACTCCGTTGACTGAAATTTTCTAAAACCATATTGATTTTTATACAACAGTTCATGTATAAGTCTATTATAAGTCAGTCTTTCTAAGACTTTAGAATACTTGGTAAGATAGAAACAGGTCGGTAATTTGAAACTAGAGTAGAGTCGTCTTTTTTGTATATTGGAATTACTTTTGCTATTTTCAGTGAGTCCGGAAAGACTCCTGTTGTAAGTGATTAATTACAAATGTGTACTAGAGGCGTTACAATACGTCTTGCTATTTGTTTTAAAACGTGCGTACTCATCTCATCATGACTACAAGAATAACTTATTTTCAATGAATTGACAATATTCAACATTTCAACACAGTTTGTAGGCATAAAGAAAAACGATTTATCACATGGATTTGAAAGGAATTGTAAATAATCTGAACCATTGAAATTTATTTTCGATGTCTGATTAGGGCCTAAATTTACAAAATACTTATTAAAACAATCTGCTATATCTTTAGAGTCTGAAATTGTCTGACCATCATTGTTAATATTAATGTTTGACTTGGTCTTTTGCTTTCGAAGACTTTCTTTTATGACTTTCCAGGTAGATGCCATATTGCCGTTAGCATTTTCAAATTCTTTTACATAGTACATTTTACGAGATAGTCTAATTATTGTTGTTAATTTATTCCTATAACATTTATATTCGTATTTATTCTCGTTACTTGGATCGCGGAGACTACGTTTTTACAATATATTTCGTTTCTTAATTGAACGAACAATTCCCTTTGTTATCCATGGATTTTGTGGTTTTCTTTTCTTTTTATTTTGTTTAGTCTTTGGAATACATCTATCAAAGTGGGCTGAAAATATATTCCAAAATAGTCCATATGCAGTATCAGTTTCACTACAACATAGTACATCATTCCATGTTTCCATCATTAAATCATTATTTAAAGATAATATATTTTCTGTTTAAAATTTACGAGACATTGATATTTCCTTTTGACATGAGATCGTTATTACAAATAAGAAATATAGGAATGTGATCAGATATTTCACTGTAAACTAGACCAGCATTCATATGTTCAGTAACAACATTCGTAAAAATATTATCTATTAAAGTTGATGTGTTCTGCGTAATTCTTGTAGGTTTATCAATGGCTCAAATGAAAGAATTCGCTTGTAAAATATTCACAAAAGTATTATAATAATTATTATCCGAGTTCAACAGGTCTATATTAAAATCACCTATCAAGTATACATCTTTATTTTCATGATTTATCCGTTCTAATAAAATGTTTAAATCTTCAAAAAATATATCAACGCTCGTATTTGGAGGCCGATAGATCGTACAAACAATAACGTTTTGTTATTATGCAACTTAATTTCTACACTTTTTGAGTCAATGAAATTATTTTTGAAGGTAAGATCGGGTCTTATTTTATACGACAACAAATTAGATAAATACATCGCAACTCCACCACCTCTACCAGATTGTCTATCAGAACAATCATTGATATTATATATAGGTGGTGAGCTGTCACTCAACCAAGTTTCAGTAACACCTATTACTGAAAAGTGTATAGTAAGGGAAGACAAAAGAAGGTTTAAATATTCATGTTTTTTACAAGACTACAAGCATTGATATGAAATAGGATGAATGACTGTTTATGATTTATAAAATTTGAATTAAATTCATGGGGAAGGTAATATTCACAAGCTATGGCATCGTTAATACTTGGGTTTATCTCTTCATCATCAACCATCGTTATATAATATTGTACCTATGTCGTCCATAGCCTGACACATATCATGCAATAGTGAGATTAATATTACCAACAAAGGAGGAGATAGAAAAAGAAAGATGCAAGTCAAAGAGGGTGTACCAGCTGAGGTACATGGGTACATTATAAATACAATGTATAAGTGAAATAACAGTATGTCGCATATCAACTCTCCGTCTTAATATAAACAAAATATATATAGTCTTATCAGGCATCAACATTATTGATTACATCATTTACGTCAAGAGTAAATAGAGTGATAGAGGAGAAAGAAGATGAAAAGTGCACAGAAAACAAGAAGAAATTCATTATTACATAGCGATCGAGTGTGTAAAATACATACAAAAACATGCATTCATTCCACAGTCTTACTTGACGTTACTGGTTGGCTTGAAGATGTAGGATACTCCAGCTTGGTTTCGCCATTTACCACCGGCGAAAAGGAGTTTCACGTTGTTCTTATACAGTTCCTGAACGGAAGTATTCCATTTTCTCTTCTCGATGAGATCTTCGTAGGTGAGGTCGTCAGTCATATAATAATTTTCATCCGCTAACTTCTCACGCTGGTTCCTCATGAGATCGATTTTCTGACGATACGAGAGGGTTTTGAGCAAGATGTGCCTTGGGCGACCTTGTGATGACTTCCCGTCTCGATGTGCTCTTTCAACCTTGATGTCGAGCCCGAACTTGACCTGCGCGATGTTTTCCACGAGAGCTACGCTAGCCTTAAGGGCTCTCTGGAAAAAAATTGTATGATATTGTATTCCAGAGAGCCTTAAACGGCTCCCATAGGAGCCCACGGAGAGGCATGTAAACAACATCTAAAATGTGTCCCAAATCACACTTTCCCGCACCCGACCAATATTGGACAGTGGCCTTGATGAATTTGTGGCACTTTTACTCCCAATTAGCTCCTGAATTTCAAAATCGGAGGTAAAAATAACGAAATAATAGCAAATTTCTTACCAGAACGAAAGAGCTGGGAACAGTATATCTTTTCAAAATGAACGAATTTTTGTTCACTTTTCGTCAAAATTTCATCAAACTGATTCCTTGATTTTTCTTTTACATCTCCACACACTACCACCCACATATCTGACTTATCCTCATTAAACTGTTAAATGAAGATAAATTTATCTTCATTGAGCTGTTAAATGAAGATAAATTTATCCTCATTTAGCTGTTAAATGAAGATAAATTTATCCTCATTTAGCTGTTAAATGAAGATAAATTTATCTTCATTTAGCTGTTAAATGAAGATAAATTTATCCTCATTTAACAGCTAAATGCGGAAGAAGAAGACGAGTTCACTGTGGTCGCTTTCGCTTTCCGGTATCTTCGTTAACACAGTTTAATGAGGATAAATTTATCTTCATTTAAAAGCTAAATGAGGATAAATTTATCTTCATTTAACAGCTAAATGAGGATAAATTTATCTTCATTTAACAGCTAAACGAGGATAAATTTATCTTCATTGAACAGCTAAATGAGGATAAATTTATCTTCATTTAACAGCTAAATGAGGATAAATTTATCTTCATTTAACAGCTAAATGAAGATAAATTTATCTTCATTTAACAGCTAAATGAGGATAAATTTATCTTCATTTAACAGCTAAATGAGGATAAATTTATCTTCATTTAACAGCTAAATGAGGATAAATTTATCTTCATTTAACAGCTAAATGAGGATAAATTTATCTTCATTTAACAGCTAAACGAAGATAAATTTATCCTCATTTAGCTGTTAAATGAAGATAAATTTATCCTCATTTAGCTGTTAAATGAAGATAAATGTATCCCCATTTAACTGTGTTAACGAAGATACCGGAAAACGAAAGCGACCACAGTGAACTCGTCTTCTTCTTCTTCGTCGTAGCCATCTCGACGAAGGCGAAACTAACTCTGGCAGGTTCCGAAGCTAGTCAATGAAATCAAATTCAAAACGCGTTATTAAAAGGAAAAATTAACAGATTAAGGACAACACTGAACCGCGACTGACGACGTCGAATCGAAGAGTGATCTTAAATTTGGTGCTGGCGCGTGTTGTTCGTGCCAAGACTTTGTATATACTATTAGACAGAGATCTGTTTACAAACAACGTACGCATTGCCCGCGCTCGGCTATTGTACTCTTTGTTCTCTCTTTGGTTGTAGCTAGTCTGCAGACACAGACCCTTGACAGCCATTATGAGTAAAAACAATGTCTAAATTTCAAACATGAAAATACTGAGTTATGTCATGTAGCTGCTTCTGACACAGTGAAATACTGGAAAAGAAACATAACACATTAAGCAGAATCTGATTCTCCTGATTATTTCATGTGGTTTTATTCGAGAGTAAAGTAGAGTCTGTGTTTACAGACTAGGTTTGAGATGGTGAATAGATAGAACTGATAATCCCCGTGCGACCGGCTAACGACGGTCTGGGGAGAATATGGGTGTATCATCTTTCTGTTGTATCTGTACATGGAGGTAAATGGGTGTATCATAATCGTAAAATGCAGACCTTTTAACAATCTATCAGGGGCGTTACTTAATTTGCAAAATTTCACCTTTCAGAAAGAAAACGTGCATTTTTGCTAAAAATAGAAGACAAGACACAGGATGGGGCAGCATTGGGCTAAATAGTCCTATATAAAGTATAATATTTAATATTATCAGGGTACCAGCTGTGTGCCCGGCCGCAAAATATATGAGCAATATTATCTTTAAAAATGCAAATACATGTATTTCACTTAGACTATTAAGAGCATAAATCGGAGGGAAAGCTGAAAACAAACGATATTAATTTTATGTGCTTGAACACTTGACTTTTCTGACTTAATTTCGCTGAATATCCGTGTTTAAAATTTGTAAACTTGGCAGAGTTCAGAATGGGCCTTTGGACAGCATACGCATGGGTGTCGATCTGTAACTGATACCTATTCATCAGGGGGGATGATCTATTCATTCATCCCCCCCCTGATGAATAGGTATTACGTATAAGGATCGACACCCATAAGCATACGGGTCTGGATATGTAATTTCTTTCTTGTTCAAAATCTTAATCGATGTTTTGTGGAGTTCATCGGCATGAGAAACTTTCTTTAGTTAACCCAAGCATGATAATCATGATCGATGCCCCATAGGAAATGCAACTAAATCGTTCGGAAAACCATGCCTATATTTAATTAAAAAAAGTATAAACCAACTGCAATTATGTACGAACATGTAAAGACATGGCACCTAACCGAAGATAGGCCTATCAAATGCATTCGATATTATGAACTTCACATGATTGTTGGTAAATAATATAGTAGGCCTATATCATCCATAGTATTTTTGTTTAAACACCCATTTGGTTTCATTCCAAATCTAGCTATATAAGCCCGAAATGGCCCTATAATAATAGGTACGGGTTTGGGGTTTGACGGCGTCAGCGGCCCCCGCCCGCCCCCGTCGTAGGCCTTAATACACATTTCATTTTGTTGTACCAAGGCTAGCTATCATGATTTTAGGATATTTTATTCATGCAGCAAAGGATGGGGGCACGATTGGCGGCCCAAGAAAGATTGACACATTTTCTTGAGCATTTTTCGTCGGGGCAGGGGGGCCGGGGGGGGGGGGGCACGGCGGGCTGGTCAATGTCCGGCCCCTGGATCCGCCAAACTTCTTCATGTTTCCCCGAGTCCATTTGATCGCCGCCCCCGCACCGCGCCCCTGGTTGACCTTTTTGTGAATTTGTATTCATCTCTGCTTCAGTGTGGGTTAATAATTAATATTTTCAGAGTTAAAGAGCTAAAGAGAGAGAGAGGGAGTTAAAGAGTTGGTTTGGGTTTTGCATCTTCAGCCTGCGGTACATCCCCGTCTGTACCAAATCTGAGTCCCCCCCCCCCCCGGCCCCTCCGGGTCCCCATCACGGAACCTCATGAGTTACATCTCTTAGGTCAATAGGCTGTATATAATAGTGGAGGTACTATGGGAATTGGAATAGCACCCGACGGGGGCTGATACAAGATTTCCCAACAATAATAATTATGAATAAGACGCCTTGAAATTTGAAAATCACGCAAATTCCAGGGATTCCCGATTATTATTATTATTGTTATTATTATTATAATCATAAGAAGGGGTCTAGTAGTAGTATTTTAATAGTATTAGTAGTCCAAAGGGGCGGCGGTCCGGGGGGGGGGGGAACGACGTTCCCCCTCATTTTTCTTTTAGAGGCGGGGGGGGTCGTTCCCGCGGGCAATTTTGAAAAAGTGCACACAAGAAGCTCTGGAGGGCCCAAGAATGCTGCGTTTAGACTCTCAATGCAGTGTTTAGACTTATTTGCTATAATAGCAAATAATGAGTCTAAACGCTGCATTCTTGGGCCCTCCAGAGCCTAAAAGTGTGTTGCAGTCTTTAGTCAGTATTTGCTATACATTTCTTGTGGGCAATTTTTCAAAATTTCTGGCGGGAACGACCCCCCCCCCCCCCTCTAAAAGAAAATAGAGGGGGAACGTGCCCCCCCCCCCCCTCCCCCCGCCCCCGGATCGCCGCCGCCCCTCGGACTACTACTACTAGACCCCTTCTAACGATTATTATAATAATAACAATAATAATAATAATAATAATAATCGGGGGCCGGAGGGGAGGGGATTGCTCTGTAAATGGAAATAATAATTCGGGCTAACTCGGACTTATAGGGACAACTCAGCCCGACGACTCCTACTTGGGCATGCATGATGTGTAAAGGTGAGCACATTTTGTTGGGGGACCCTCTAAAATTTGAAAATTTGCAGCCCCCTGGAACGCCAGGGGGGGGGGGCATCTCCCCAAAAAGGTAAAATTAACGTGTATTTACACGTTTTTTACTCCCCCGGGGGGGGGGGGCGGGCCCCGGATCCGCCACTGTCGAGTTAGTGGATGTACACACCCTGATAGCTGGAGTATTACTGTTTATGATTATTGTCACTTAATTCTGCTTCGGAAGCGGCCGCTCGCGCAAATTGAGGGGAATCCCTGGAATTTGCGTGATTTTCAAATTTCAGGGCGTCTTATTAATAATTATTATTGTTGGGAAATCTTTGATCAGCCCCTGTCAGTTGCTATTCCAATTTCCATAGTACCTCCACTATTATATAAAGCCTATTGACCTAAGAAATGCTCATGAGGTTCCGTGATGGGGACCCGGAAGGGGGGGGGGGGGTACTCAGATTTGGTTTATACTTTCTATTAAATATAGGCATGGTTGCCCGAACGATATAGTTGCACTTCCCAGTGGCGGATCCAGGGGGGTGGGGCCGAAACGGCCGCGGCCCCCCCCCCCCCCCCCCCCTATTGGCGGCGCAAAAAAAAAAGGAGAAGAGAAAAGAAAGGAGAAGGGAAAAGAAAAGGGAAGAGAAGAGGAAAGATAAAAGAAAAGATAAAAAAGAAAGTCTAACCCCCCCCCCCTCCCCCCCCCCCTCCCACCCACTCTGGGGTCGGAGGGACCGAATTTGTGTTCCCAAAATTTCCGATAAAGAGTTACTTTTCACGCAACAAAGTCCGGCCCGTAATACACAAAAATCTGGCCCGTACTGACTTACACCGGAGATAGAGGGGTGCTTTCAAAGAGAGGGAACATACATGTGCGTAACCTATACTGAGTGGGTGGGGGGGGGGGGAAGTCGGTGAGAAAGGGGGAAAGACAAGGAAATGGCGCTAAGTGACAGTAACGACGAATAAGGGAAAACTGAAATCGGGAGATTTAGGTTCCAGAAGGCTTGGCAAGCGTTATTGAATAGAGGGGGCCGGGCCGGCGGCATAAATTGTCGAGTCGCGGATTCAAAGTTAAACGTAAAAAACAGCGCCCCTGCGCTACAAAGGTCATCACTCTTTAGTGAGAAATTTGAAAAGGGCACAATATTTTGGATGTCTTTTAAATAGAAGCTATATACTCAACAGTCAAATTTTAAATTAACGGTAGGGCCGCTTCATAACTCTTATTTTGCCCTTCATTTGGATTCAGCTCATACCAACACGCTTGTGCTTGTATTTGAACTCATGTTGGTAGTAATCATGGACAGGGGCGGCAATCCTGGGTCCGATAGGGAGACACGTCCCCCAGGAAATTTAGAAATATAGCTAGAAAGAAATATAGCGGAATTTTCTAGAATGCATGATTTCAACATTGCAAAATCTCGCTTGGTCGCTACGCCCCGGCCCTCGGTGCCCGAAAACACAAAACTATGATATGAACAGACGCTCCCGGCCGTGATTTATCCATATGATGGTTGGTGTAATAGATCTTTTTTTCCCTTTCATTTCTACAAAGTAACCTAATTGTGTGCTATCACAATCATGATTATTTCATTTTCCCTTTAAAGCAGGCGCGTAGCCAGGGGCGGTAGGGGCAGTAGGAGGACAAAGGACGAAAAAGGAGCAGACAAAGAAAAACAAAAAAAAATTCCGACAAGTCGAGAACGGTACAACGAATCGTCTTCTTTCTCTAATAATTAATGGAACGTCAAAGCGGGAGGGGGAAAACTGAATTCAAACAAGGATTAAGAGACAAAAATGGTACAACGATTCGTCTTCTTCCTCTAATAATTTAATGAACCGTCAAAGCTTACGCGCTACGCGCGGGCGGGGGAAAACTGAATTCAGACAAGGATTAAGAGTCGAGAATAGTACAAAGACACGTCTCCTTTCCCTTATAATTTAATGAAACGTCAAAGCTTCCGCGCTTTGCGCGGGAGGGGGGGGGAACTCAATTCAGAGAAGGATTAAGAGTCGAAAATGGAACAGAACAACGAATCATCTTTCTCTAATAATTTCATTAAACTATGAACTATGGGGGGGGGGGGCTGAATTCAGTCAAGTAATAAGAGTCGAGAAAGGTACAACAAATCTTCTTCTTTCTCTAATAATTAATGAAAGGCCAAAGCTTCCGCGCTTCGCGCGGGCGGGAGGAAACTGAATTCAGACAAGCCCGATTAAGAGTCGAGAATGGTACAACAAATCGGGCGTAATGGGCGGGGGGGGGGGGGAGGGGACAGCGAGCTGCCCGAATATGAGTTTTTGATATCTTCTCTCGTTTATTTTGGTGATAAATAACACTTTTACAAAATACATATTATGCTCAAATTGTTGCTCGCTCGCTTCGCTCACTATTTCGAATTGTGAAAAGCCAGAAAATTACTTTTCGGGCAAAAGGCTATAGTCCCCCCCCCCCCCGAAAAAAATGGTACCGGTATGGTGCTTCTAATATGACCTTGTCAGTATTGGTATTTAGCTGTTACATGAAGATAAATTTATCCTCATTTAGCTGTTAAATGAAGACAAATTTATCCTCATTAAACTGTGTTAACGAAGATACCGGAAAGCGAAAGCGACCACAGTGAACTCGTCTTCTTCTTCCGCATTTAGCTGTTAAATCATGAAGATAAATTTATCTTCATTTAGCTGTTAAATGAAGATAAATTTATCCTCATTTAGCTGTTTAATGAAGATAAATTTTTCCTCATTTAGCTGTGTTAACGAAGATAAATTTTTCTCATTTAGCTGTTAAATGAAGATAAATTTATCTTCATTTAACAGCTAAATGAGGATTAATTTATCTTTATTTAACAGCTAAATGAGGATAAATTTATCTTCATTTAACAGCTAAATGAGGATAAATTTATCTTCATTTAACAGCTAAACGAGGATAAATTTATCTTCATTTAACAGCTAAATGAAGATAAATTTATCTTCATTTAACAGCTAAATGAGGATAAATTCATCTTCATTTAACAGCTAAATGAGGATAAATTTATCTTCATTTAACAGCTAAATGAAGATAAATTTACCTTCATTTAACAGTTTAATGAGGATAAGTCAGATTTGTGGGTGGTAGTGTGTGGAGATGTGAAAGAAAAATCAAGGAATCAGTTTGATGAAATTTTGACGAAAAGTGAACAAAAATTCGTTCATTTTGAAAAGATATACTGTTTGGGGTAGAAATCCACATGTACCGTGCGAATTGCCGTTCAAAATAACAATGGCGCTGACCTCTGACTTGTGTTAGAGCTGTTTCCGTTGAACGTGCTGTTTATAGATGAAATGCATGCAGTGCGACACTGGGATGTTCTGATGGTTATGATGTGGGATGCTATATGTTAGCGTGCTAGCGTGCGGTATACCCTTTGAGATCGCACGCTATTATTTCGTTATTTTTACCTCCGATTTTGAAATTCAGGAGCTAATTGGGAGTAAAAGTCCCACAAATTCATCAAGGCCACTGTCCAATATTGGTCGGGTGCGGGAAAGTGTGATTTGGGACACATTTTAGGTGTTGTTTACATGCCTCTCCGTGGGCTCATATGGGAGCCATTCAAGGCTCTCTGGAATACAATATCATAAAAAGCATTTCCAGAGAGCCCTTAAGGCTAAGCTACGCAGTCCTCTTTGCCGGCGGTAGGCTCCGGGATTCCAACGATGCGTACGTTGTTCCGCCTGGAGAATCGCTCGCTCTTGTTGATTGCTGAGGTTTGCTTCGTCGTTTCCAGTCGCAACGCTTGAACTTCCTTTTCAAGCTTACTCATTCTCCTTTCCAGCTGTCTATTCTTCTGCTCAACCTCCGTCACTCTCTGACTTTCAAATTATATTGCCGATCCCAGCTTTGTCTCGACTAACATGATGTTTTCGACGAGATATTCCACTGCTTTCTGTATCTTACGTTCAAAGTTCCTTGTTGCCTCTTTGAAATATCGGGCAATTCCTGCTGCTGTAGTTACGTCATCTTCTTTGTCATGAAGATCGCTCGGAATGTCACCAGGCGGCAGGTAACCGATGGGTGTACCCACTGTCGATTAGCCTGATGTTGCAGAGGCGGTCTTTGGACGAGTACTGGGCCCTGGAGTGTTGGCGGGTTGGGTCGCACCAGTCTGTTGAGCTTTGCCTTGCGGGGAAGCCTTGGAAGATGGAGAGTTGACATCATGTGGTTTTGGCTTCAAATTCCCCCTTTCCGTCTTCTTTAACCTTCCGTGGTAGCGTCGTTCTTCCAGCTTCTTTCATAATGGTGACTTGGGATGATCAAAATCGCGCAATATACAGATATTTCCAATAGATATTTCCAAAAGATCGGGAGAGTTGACAGTTCACTGTGTTATTCGTTCGCCATCTTGTATCAACTTCTTACACTGCTTAGTCTGCTGTCGAAGACCCTATTATATATTTTAATCAACAAACTAGAGAAACGCTCAGGTGGTTTCATTAGTTGACTCATTTTTCAGTATAAAAGTAATAATTACTGCTTTAATTTTTGAGACATAGTCTAGTATAGTATTAATGACTGCTTTGAGAAAAAAGCCCCGGGCAATAGCTCGATTGTAACCTTCCTTGAGCGTATAAAAACAACTATGTTTCGAAAATTAAAGCAGTCATTAATACTTGTATATACCGAAAAGGTTCATAGAATACATGTGCGACTTACCAATCATGGTAATCAAGTTAGTTTACGCTATCGAGACAGCAGACAGTGTAAGGGCACAAGGTACATACAAATACGTGTGTGGGACTATGAACGGGCTGGATTGTTTGTGTTACTGAAATGTGCTCAGACTTCAAGTAATTCATCTATTAAATGACTATGACAGACAAGAAACAAGTCAAAGGTAAGGACAAGAATCAGTGCTTATCAATATAACAGAAATTTTGCATGAAATACCACCAGGAAAGCTATCTAAATTTGTCAGAAATTAGCGACAAACACACCAAATTCAGCGCTGCAATGACGCACAAAACGGCGTAGAATTCAATTTTTCATCCACCAAATGAATTCAAACACTTGCATTATACAATCTTCAATACCTGTATCACCGTTATCGCAAGCAATAAAATCACAATCTATATCTAGACCTAGATCTACGGCTAATTATAAAACGTAGGGCCTACCCTTTTGGTGTTCTTACTGTCTAGCGTCCAATTCTTCGCACACACACAATGCATGCTATCCGCGATCGCTCAAACCAGTTTTTAAGCAAGACTGAACTATTCCCGGTCACTTGAATTTTACCCTCGAACTATTACATGGGCGTGGCATTTTTCGTTTATTTACGGGAATAGCTAAAACCATGACTGCAATTTCGACCAATCAGATGGCTGGATTTCTTAAGTGAGGTATATAATTGTTTTTATACCCTCTCGGGGAGGTTACAATCGTGATATTGCCCTTGGCAAGCCTCAGGCAATAGCACGATCGTAACCTCCCCTTGAGCGTATAAAAACAAATACATGTATGTCTCTCAAATCAGTCATTATTACTATACTATTTTATTGCTAACAAACAAACATAACTTATAAGAGGCTTATTTCTCATCACCATCCAATTTCGGAAACAGGTACCTAATTTCTATCACCCGTGTACCTGGCCCACCATGTTCACCTTCATTTTGCCTTCTTTAGGTTGCCCTTTTTTGTGTTAGTGCCCCCTTCATTTTGAAGGATGCTTCTCCACCCAATTTTAGATAATTATTTAAAAAGGTAACATTCAGTTCATATTTGTTCATTGCGCTAAACCACAATTTAAGTTTATTTAATAAAAAATAGTCCCTTTCGTGGTAGGGTAATCCCCTCCACACACACCCCCTCCCCCTCACGCTCTCTGTTATATTGTGGAAACTGTTTGGATCTTTATACTATCACAGTTTAACCTACTACACAAAATGGAAATGAAGAATTCAAATTTTTCATCTAAGAATTACAAATTTTTCCATCTATGTGATATGCAAGCACATGGACAGAAAAAGAGACAGTCAGCAAAGAATCACCCGAGGATGAAGTGATTAGATTATGGGGTGAGATGGAAAAGGTCAAAGGTTACAGGGCCATGAAGTGGTACAAAATCACATAAGTTTATAGATAGTGTGATATAATATAAAGACTTTAAACCACAAGTAGGTATAAACCTGTAAGGATAAACTGATTAATTTTTGGGTGAATGAAATGTTACAAATCCCAGAAAATACCTTATTAATCTAAAAATTAACAAAAAGTAACCAGTTTCAACCAAACTGGGCTCGGGTGTATCATATATATGTAAGCATAAAAATATGAAATGAAAAAAGTTTAGGTTTGTGAGGTCAGATGTTAAAGGTCAAACGATCGTTGATCTGTGAACATGCATGTAGGGGGAGTCATGTCAGAGATGCAGTCACATTTATCCATTTAATCTGAATTGTGTACATTACATATGGGTAAATGTCTATTTTGGCTGTGCACAGTGCTATCATTTGTTATGCTGCACAGTAATCAATAGTTAAATTCTATAAATTTTGTATCAAAGATGCACAAGATTCTAGGCTATTAAAATGAGGACAGATCTTGGAAATAAATTATTTCCAAACACATTACTTACGGGAAAGGAGACAGATTCCACCCACCTGAAGCCCTTTTAGAGTTGAATCATAAAAGTAAAGCTATTCTGTTCTCTGTTGTTGTTCTCTGATCCCCTAATAGTATGAGGAAAGGTATAAAGATTTGTCTAACAGCTATTTTTTTTTACTCGGTACTTAACTACTGCTTAAGTGGATACTACTACCAACACTAATACAGTAAAACTACGCACTATTATTAATATTACGATTTTAATGAAATTACTATATGTATTGGATCAATTTCTTTTGAATTTTTTGTTGATCTCTTATGCAAAAGTTGTCTTACTCTAGCTTCTTTTGATTCTCCATACCGGTACTTTTTTCATTTTGTTTAAGGGATGTAACTGTAGCTCTTGAGCGTATATTCCCAATGTTGATGTTATATGTTACAGGTTTCTTTTCCTCAGATTAGGAAGGGAAACTTCAGGTTCAATGGAGTTGCTCAAGATGACTTGTACTCATTTCTTCACACCCTCACATGTTCGAAAAGGTCAGTACAGTAAATGTGATTGAAAAACATAAAATTCAGATATAGCATGTAGACTTTTCATGAATAGTGCAATATAGAAATAATTTAAAGATTCTCTAATGGAATACTAAGAAAAGCTACAATGCTGATATTCCTTCAGGGAGCATGCGATCAAGTGATACTTTTTATCTTTAAAACAAATTAAAGATTTTTTTGTCTGACAGAACTAAATATTCAGAAAAAGTGAAATGAACCAATTCCCTACTGTAAAGTGTAATCAATCAACTTAAAATGTGTTGAATTTTTGTGTTGTTTAAAACGGGGGGGGGGGGGGGGGACTCTAATCTCTTCTATTTGTTTTTCCCTTTCTTCAGTCACTGATCAAAATGTTTCTTGAGACCAGTACTTTCAATAAGACAAATAGCAGTTGATTTTCTGTTTCTCATCTTGCAAACGGATAGTAAGGAAACAAATATGTTGCCTTTATAGCTCAGCCAACTTGGGCATCGAACACACTAAAAAAAAATGGTACACATTTGCACCCTATAGGGTGCAGACTGCTGCTACAATAGCAGCCACCTATAGGGTGCAATTTTGCAGACTTGCACCCTTAGAGGTGCAAACGAGCACCCTTAGGGGTGCAGACCGCTTCTACAATAGCAGCCACGTATTGCAGACTTGCATCCTATAGGTGGCTGCTAGCGATCTGCACCCCAAATGTACCCCTATTTACTAGTGAGAACGTCACTCAGCTTGCCATCATTCCTTACAGTACTTATGCACCTTATTTCAGGTCACGTTGGCTACCATTAGGTATACACAGGACAAGAAGGACATTACCACTATCAGACCACCCTCAACAGCAACCCTTGGGTGATGTACACTCTCCAAGAAGGACATTACCACCATCTGACCACCCTCAACAGCAACCCATGGGTGATGTACACTCTACAAGAAGGACAGTACCACCATCAGACCACCCTCAACAGCAACCCATGGGTGATGTACAGTCTCCAAGAATTAGGACATTACCACCATCAGACCACCCTCAACAGTCCCTAGTATGTTGGCAATGCATCAGATACTGTATGTCATTTTTTTCAGATACACAGGGAAGGCAGCAGCAGTCAGAGCAAGAGGCAATCTACTTGCTACAAGATCCACATGATGATCCTGAAATTTCAGAGAGACAATGAAAGTATGACTGGTATCGGTAGAGTAACACTTCATCTTGACTTCGTGTATGCATGATACAGGTCACCACACTAATTTTTTTTGGAAAAGAGGTTCAGATTGAACTTTTTACGGTCTGTATGTATGATCCCTAAGTAAAAACTTCCAAATTCGGCCTAGATTTTGAACATCCATGTGTCCCAGCTAGTCTGTTGGTTTCAAGCCCTGGACTGATAGGAAGAAATTGGGGGGTGAAAGTGGATAATTTTCGGTGATGTTTGAAAACATTTGAATATTTGTAAAAAGGCTGTTTTCTTCCTTTTTACCTTGATGAGTACAGTACACTATCTGGTGTTCAGTGTTATACATGTAGCTAGCCTTTTGACAAGTCTCGTGACTCTGGCTATTTTCCACCCCAATCAGCGGCTGAGATGAATCTAGAGACCCGTGGTGAAAGCGCGATCGAATGGCGGCAGCCATGAGGCCTTTTGCAAAGTAGGTTTTTACTGCTCTGCATGAATTATTCATTACTTTGTATTTATTTACCAATCAGAACGGCCATCTCCCAGTTGGCTTCGTTCGTGATTCGTTCTTTATCAAAACATGTAAGAAAAGGAAAAGACGTAAATAAGTTTTGCTTATGAGATGAACATATGAATGATAGATACAAAATATCACATTCAAATCTAATTTACATGCAAAATTACAATGAAATAGGGAGCATTTGATGACTTATGCTAACATAAGTGAGATAATTGGACTTTCCCTGTATATAAAATGAACCAGTCTAACTCGTTTTTCGTTCCATTTAGAGGTCAGTGGTCTTAGCCCGTACGTTATTCTTAGTTCATAGTATGTCCATGTTCGTACTACGTAGAGTTCACTGTGTGTGTGTGTGTGTGATGGATACTATATGCTGACGTCATGCGAGGATACGTTCGCTGATTGGACGCTACCATTTCGGTAGAGAATTGAAATCCAATCCAGATTACTAAAGGTTACTTGGATGCGCTACTCGCTCTGTCGTTCACTCGGGTTTTCGCAATTAGTCTCTTTTTAGTCGCTCGGCGTCTATCAGACATGTGGCCTTGTGTAAAGGCTATGTTATAGCTAGATAATTTTTAGTGGTGAGTGTGACTTCACCGACGCCATATAAATCCCAAATCCTGACCTCTGCAATATCGTGATCGCGAGCTATAAACACAAATACACGTGCGTACTAGCATACCTGCCAACCTTTCCGAATAATCCGGAATATTCTGATTTTTCAAATTCCAAAATTTTAATTTTGTTTTTTTGTGCAAAAGCCAAATTAAGCTTATTTTGTCATGTGCCGCGATTCGAGAGTTCACGTTTTGCGTGCATTGAATGGCTGCATGATAGAGCAGCGAATTTGTTTTCGCTTTTTTGTACAGACTTACCGCGTGTTGCGGCCAGTTATACTGCGGCTGCACGTGCGAACGCCTGTTAAGGGTACAGATTTCTTGTTTTCGAAGGCATCCCGTGCTAGATATTCTTAATTCTTATTTTCAAATGTTGGCAGATATGTACTAGGCGTATTATTAAAAACAAGTTCGGCCGAACCCAATCAATACAAAAATTAATATTTTAATTGTAACAATATCGGACAAATTATGAATAATGAAATAAATAATATTATAGTATTTGTATTTATTGTGGAAAATTACGATTTTTATTATATACCCTATTAAAAATAAACATTTATAAAAACAGTAATCAAACGAGCCTGGGCTGCTATCTCTGTATATTATACATCGGTAAATTCAATATGGCAGCTTTCATGAATTGTAACATTAGACAACAACACTTTACAAATTGAAAACATGGTTCTTGTACAATTGGAAATAGAACATGATAAAAGATGGAAATATTAATGTAGGTACTACTTTTCTTTACAAATGGTTACGTTTAACCACGATTGGGATCACGAGGTTAAAGGTCAAAGGTCACCGGGCTCATTATGTATGCAAAAACAGCTCGTGATCGCGTTTTCTCAAGAACAAATTGATGGGTTCCTGCCAAACTTATATCATGTATGTATCTTGCAGAGCCAATGAATTGAATAGATTTTCGGGTCACAAGATCAAAGGTCACAGGGCTCATTATGTATGCAAAAACAGCTCGTGATCGCATTATCTCAAGAACCGATTGATGGATTCCTGCCAAACTTAGATCATGTATGATACTTGCAGAGCCAATAAACTGATTAGATTTTGGGGTCATGAGGTCAAAGGTCACAGGGCTCATTATGTATGCAAAATTAGCTTATGATCGCATTATCATTAGAACAGATGGACGGATTACCATCAAACTCAAAACATGTATTTTTCTTGCAGAGCCAATGAACTGGGTAGATTTTGGGTTCATGATGTCAAAGGTCATGGGTCTCATTATTTATGCAAACATAGCTTGTGAACGCATTCTCATTAGAACTGACAGATGGATTACTATCAAACTCATGACTTGTATGTATCTTTCAGAGCCAATTAACTGATTAGATTTTAGGGTCATGAGGTCAAAGATAAAAGGGTCATACATGTATATGAAAAACAGCTTGTATAATCACTATATTCTGAGAACCTGTTAATGGATTACAATTAAACTTGAATTTGAAAAATTGCTTCTGTTTTTGCTTGTGAAATCGCTCTACGGCGGAGGCATCATTTTCGACTACGCGTAGTCGAAGGTCCATCTAGTTTATGTGAAATTAGTGCCTACCGGAAGCAGTGTTTTTCATCAGGAGTGGTGGGCGGAAACCCTCCGTGCTGGTCGGGCCCAGCGCCGACCACCGTAGCTAGAACACTGCTGATTGTCACAATGTTCGAAAACATGTGAACGGCCTATATAGAAAGTGATGCGAAATTAGGATACGTTTGTGAATGTGTACTCAATAAGCCCAAAACAGAGTAGTATCAAGAGCCCATTTGTGTATCTGTTTTATGCAGAACTTATGGTCATGTTGTGTGAAAAATGTTTTGAAGATACTGTAAATAGGGGTTCATGTTTGACTCTGCAATGATCGTGCATTGTGCCTGTGTATAGAAGGTGACAAAACCAGGGACTTGTAGTTACAATGATATTAACAGTGGCTCATGATATAGTGAACATGCCAAATATATAGCGCTTCTGGCATATCAGGTGCCTATTTAACCCTGGGAGGAGAGTGGCAACTGTAGATTAATGCCTTGTCAAGGATGTTAGTGCATGTAACAAGTATATGTGTATTGTAGACGCTTACTATTTTGTTTTAGGTGATTGGCCTGCAATGTATGAAATACCACTCAACTTTCACAAAGTGAGTTATGAGTTGAAGAATGTTAAATATTAAATTATATCACTGAAATGTCACTATATTGGTTAACATCATTGCACATGTTCAATTACAATATAATTAAGTAGGATCTAAATTAACTTATGAATTTGTTACCAGAAATGACCCAGATGTTATTAGAGCCATTTCTATCTGGTTATCATGTCAGCGAACTTGATAGAACTCAGTATACTTGAGAACTAGCTTTGTCTGGTAAGGGTGTATGTAATAGGCCTGAGTTTTTAGTGTAACAATTTACCTGACGTGGATTGTAGTTTGTAAATTTAGAGCTACACCCAGTTCTAGATTTTAAAATCCATTTGAGGAAATATTTTCTAGGATTTTCTTCACATCATTCCGGTGTATATGTAAATATGCTGCTATAATTTTAAGATACATGTCTTTTTTGTCAATCTAACATGCCTGAGTTATTAGTGTCACATTTCATTTGACATGGATTATTATTTGTATATATGTTTAAATACATTCACCATTACTATATGATAAACCCAGTTGAGAAATATTATCCATGATTTTCTTTACATCATTTCAGTGTATAGATATGGTACTATAATTGTATGATATACATACTTGTTCTAATTGTATTGAGTACTGAATTTCAATAAATGTTATATATTGAAATATTGAAATATTGAAATATAAAATATATTCCTTATGCATTATGCACTGGTATAATACATGTATATTTTGAACTTATATAATTATATGTTTGCCATACATACTTGCCTTTTAAATAAGTTTTATATTTTAGTTATTTTGCATTCCGGATTGGCTTATGACATACTAATGTAGATACTACTCTCATGAGCATTCTGTTACCTTGCCTTTTGATCACCATCCTCTTCTGATTAAGTGATGTCATTTTTATAATCCACTCTGATTTTCATGATAGACATTGCAAATTGCTCAGATCTGCGAGTACATTCTGCATTATGTCATGCAAAAGGATGTACTAAACAGGTCTTTCTATGTATATTGGATGATCATGAATGACTCAAATGAAGTTTGCAGTGCCTTAAATATTTCAACATTTTGATGTCCAAAGGAGGCGAACGAATGTGCAAGTTGTAGTTTTATGATGATGTATTTGTTAATTAGTGAGTATCCCATTAGCTGAAACGGTGTCAAGTGACACTCTGCATTTGTTTTATATTCGCACGACTGTGCAATATAACAACCTTATTTTGCATGTTACAACGCATGCAAAAGTGAATTAAACTACGCGCATCTCGATTCCAGTTCTCTATGCGTTACCCAGTGTTTGCATTATCTTAACCGCACGCATCTGATGCGAAGGCAACCTGAAAGTAAGCAAGAGGGCATGACTCCAAAGGTTTCATAAATACTCCCAATTTTATATAACAAATATTGCATGCATTTCATCACTCAGTGTAACATGTATTCACTTCTAAATTCAGATTTCCCCTCGTGCTGTTATATTTCATCCTCAGCCTATGGCCTCAGTACAATATAACAACACTTGGGTTCGTAAATGCAGGTGCCTTTATGCTAATTCTGAAGTGAGGGAAGCTGATGTAAAGCATATCCTTTTTATGTATTATACAACTGGATGCATGTACAATTGTACACACAAAACAACAAATTATTTCAATCTGGACAGCAGAAATCCAGATTTACACCAAAATTGTTTAATTTTCAGGTTCTGGGTTTCTCTTTTACTTTTCTTCAAGGCTATGTGAAAGATACCAGTAGCCAGAATCAATTTATTGTTACCATTTTAGTGATGGTTCTGCTTAATCTTAAATAAGTTCCTGAATTGTCAAGCATATATTCATCTTATTGCAATGTTCATTACGTCTGGTTAGGGGATAATTATATTTTATTAATCTATATATACCCCTGTAATATATACTGCATTGATCAATTTAAGCTTGATAAGACTCACATTTATACGAGTGCGAAGTTTGAATAAATCTGAAAATCAAATGAAATATGATTCATCTTAATTGTGATTATTTGGAAAATAGGAGCAGCAAAGTATGGATTTTTCAACTTCATGAACTTCTTGTATCAACGTTTATGTACGATTTGGTAAAAGGTTTTTTACCACACTCTTTAGTGGATTATTGTCAGATGATACAGCATAGATATGCAACTAGGAGAAAAGAAAGTGGCTTACTTTATCAACCAAAATGTAAGACAACGCAAGGGCAATTTTGTATTTCGTTTGTAGGAACAAAGCTGTGGAATGATCTGCCAGATGAAATTAGATTAAACACGTCAAGGTTATCTTTTCGGAGACATCTTTCCACCTACCTTCTATGTAAATAACATGGGCTCAATCCCACCCCCTTCGTTTTTTCCTTTTATATTACTTGTCTTCCTTTTATATATGTATACACTTATAGCGGCCTTAAGCTTTTACAGGATTTGTGCATGTACGTACATGTGTATGATTATTTTTATTAATACATCCTTTTCATTTTTATGAACACATTGATGATTTTATTTCTTCAAAGATTTGTTTTCTTTCATTATAATGCTTTAACGCTTAAGCTTTTTTATTTTTATTTTTTCATTTTAGTAAAGAAAAAAAGTTACATGATATTGTATTATTTTGCTGTATATATGTAAATACAAAACAAACAAGTTTTACATTCATATGTAAAAACAAATTAACAGAAAAAAAAACTTGCCAAAGAATGGAACTAGGCTCGACTAGCACTTGTGCTAACAGTTCCCATTAACAACTTCACCTAAACATAGTAATATACATATTTAAGTATATATCTTTTGTACATTTAATGGTATGCAGATGTATGTCTAAAAAATATCGTTTTAAAACCATTACTGTTCAATCGACATTACTCTTATGTTATGTATACATGTATCAGTATTATTATTATTTTTTTTTTTTGCATTGTATGATTGTTCATATGTACTGTCATTATTGTGATGTGTTGTTGTTAATAAATTCAAAATTCAAATAAATTCAAAATTCAAAAGAATGAGAGATGAAAGAAAAAATTGATATACGAAATAGGTGTGAACATCAAGGAGATATATTTTATTGAACTAACCCCTTATGAATTTCTGAATATTTGTTGATTTTACCAGTGACTGCCATTCCTTTTTGTATTTCTCTCAGTCCCTCTCTCACATTACTTGTTATGCTTGTTATTATTTTACTTTTTTGTGTCTTGTTATTTTATGTTATTTCCATTCCAGCCATATCAGAGAATGATGATGTGAGAGTTGAAAGAATAGTTGAGTTATCAATAACAAGATATAAGAAGCAAAAACAAGGGGTTATACATGTTCATCAATAAAGAGAGAGAGAGAGGGTGAGTGATATATAGAGCGAGAGAGAGAGAGGGGTAAGATAAAAACATTTATAAAAATAATGTATTATTATTATAGAGAGAGGGAGTGATCTATAAAGAGAGAGAAAGAAAGGGGGTATAGATTAGAGAGAGAGAGAAAAAGAGAAAGGGGGGCAGATGGAAGGGAGGTAGCCGGAGATAGAGGGAGCTGGGAGGCAGAGAGGTAACAAGGGAGAAAGAGAGAGAAAGAGGGGGTCAGAGGGGAGGGAGGCAGCCGGGGATTGAGGGAGCGGGGAGGCAAAGAGATAACGAGAGAGAAATAGAGAGAGAAAGAAAAGAGGAGGGGCGTGGGATAGAAAGGGGCCAGAGAATGACAACGTGTGTGTGTATGTGAAATTGGAGAGTCAGACAGACAGACAGACAGAAATAGGGGAGAACAGAAATTGGGAAGATTATTTAAAGAGAGGGAGAAATGAAGAGAAAACTAATGATAGAGAAGGATACGGGTGATAAAGAAAGTGAGGCGTAGAGGGAGACATAACAGCTAATGGATCAGGAAAGAGTTATATAAATTAGATTTAGGACAAAGTTTAAACACGAAATCTTTTATGATGTTTTGTCAAGCCCTAATAATGCTAACAGCTACAATCGTCAGTAATTTTAAGAGCCTGCAACACGAAGATCCTTTTCCTCGATGATAAAGGAGAGAGATACCCGGCCGCGTCTTATTTTCCACACAAATGAAAATCTACAAAGATCAACACGATCAACTCTTGATCAATCCCAATGGTAAAGTGGTATGCCGCCATCAACGTTGAATTGGCTATTAAATCCCCCACGCCCAGGGTTCACTACCATCCTAGAATATGAACTTGATTGAAAGTTAAAGCCCCTCTAAAGTGTTGGGAGCCCCAAAATCGCTATTAAAAAAAATGGATGGCAAAAGTCCACTTAAATTGTGCAATGGTGTGAAAGAGGATGTCATTTAACATTCAAGTCTGCGAGGATTTTCAAAACAAGTGTGTTTGAAGACGGATATTGATGAGAGAATACAAAACTTGGGTTTTGTTTTATACGCAGAAAGCCTAAATTTTGTATTCCTTCATCAATATTCGTCTTCAAACAAATTTATTCTGAAAATCCTTTCAAAAGGCAGTGTTAAGTGGCATCTTCCTTTACTTCATAATAAAATTTAAGTGAATTTATTCCATTCAATTTGTGGGGCTCCCAACACTTTAGAGAGGCTTTAACAACATGATTCAAGCGGTTCGATACATAAACTAGATTCTTGCGAGTGTACGTGATTGTGTGATTCATCAGGGTATGCTAACTGGGTGAAAAGACTTGTGCTGATAGCCATACACCGTGATAATAATTAACACACATTTACAGATGTTATATTATGATATAAATTAATTTTCCCGGAAATGATTTGGATTTAATCAATGACACATACAATATATAAAGGGCTCGAATAATAACACGGAACAAATTTAGGTCAACCGAGAAAATCCGGTTCCCCGATTTTTAGGGTGCTAAAATTGCTAGGGCTCTGCGGAGAGTTTACCTTTCCCTTCTGTGTGTCTATAAAGCCACACCATTTGAAAAGTGAAATAGATTATAGTGCGTAACATGATTATGTGTATTATGGTGATGAGGCGTCCTGTGTATTCCATGAGCCCAACAATAAGTCTTTGTGTGCTACAGTATGTTGAATTTGAATTTTGAATTTGAATTTATTAACAACAACACATCACATTAATGACAGTACATATGAACAATCATACAATGCAAAAAATAATACTGATACATGTATCAGAAAAAAGAGGGTTTCTGCTGGATATAATTTTCCTTCTGTTTTGCTATTAACACTGCATTGTAAATTTATTTATACGGTACATATGTTAACAGAATATTGATTTGTTACATTACATTGTAAAGTGATTATATGTTTATAAACAGAATATTGATTGACATCAATAAAGTTTAATAAATACAATACAATACAATACATGTATACATAACATAAGAGTAATGTCGAGTGTACAGTAATGGTTTTAAACGATATTTAGACATACATCTGCATACTATTAAATGTACAAAAGATTATACGTAAATATGTGTATTACTATATTTAGGTGAAGTTGTTAATGGGAACTAGAAGTTAGCACAAATGCTAGTCGAGCCTAGTTTCATTCTTTGGCAAGATTTTTTTCTGATAATCTACCCTGTATACAGGTTTGGATTTTAGAAAGAGATCCGTGCTTTTGAAGAACTCAAAGAGATTTCATCTAATTAGCTTACCATGTGGTACATATTCATCATGATTGCGTAGAACTTTATATATATATATATATACATATATATATACACCCATGAAATATATATATTATAATATATATCAAGTCCTGAGCGTACATATTCTAACGTAATTTTGTTTTTTAATTTGTATTTCGTGTCGGCTTTAGTCTGTTCCTTTGCGGCATTGCCTGTCTTGTTATCATTTTGTCATTCTGAGATGCAGTGAACCGCTTGATTGGCCAACCAGAGCTCTCAGTGAAAGTCTGCTGTTTCAGCACATTGTTTTTGTAAAATGGTTGGTGATGCAATTCCTCACGTTTTGAAAATTATATAATACAATACATTATCTTGAAGCTAAACTAGACATGAATGTCTAATATATCGGGATATTGGTGTTTCTCATCGTTGAGCCTTAATTAAAAGCTGATTTATCCGATCAAATACCTTATACAATAACTTCAAAAGCTTCATCAATTGAAATGCTTACGTCCTTAGGCAGCAGGGCATGTCAATGAAATTCACAACGACCCTTGATATAATATAACATGACCAGTGATCAGAGCAAACAGACTGTTAACATAATGTGACACTACTCGAGTCTATATTGGATTTGCTATGTACTGTATGTCAACCGTCATATCGATCACTATGGAGTTTGGCTACCATTCAACTATCAGCAGCCCCAGGCTCACCAGCAAAGCGGAAGACAGACCGAACACACAATTATACAGTACCCCCAACCGGCAAAGGATAGCTCGGTGTGCACTTGGTGTGGCGGTGTGGCAGGGGTATGCGTTTCATATGTAATATCGCGGCCGTATCGATCACCCTGACTCACGAAATGAGGGTCGCTATTCATATAATAGGAGTAGAGGGTCGCTATTCATAATAGGAGTAGCTAGGGTCGCTATTCATAATAGGAGAAGAGGGTCGCTATTCATAATACGAGTTAAGGGTCGCTATCCATAGTACGAAATGAGGGTCGCTATTCATAAAACGAGATGAAGGTGCTATTCATTAAAAAATAAATAGCAATAAACAAAATGCAAATTAAAAAAGGGAAATATTGCATGGAGAACACTCCCACGGCTATGGCGTAGCTGTGGGAGGGGGGGGGGGACACATGGCCCTGAATATTTTTTATTTTTCTGAAAGTAGGTTTATTCTACCTTTTATCTTTGATAATTTGATAGAGACATCCCCCGCTCCTGTGGTGACGAAAAAAAGAAATGAAACGCACATATAATCTTATCGTAATTTGTCCTCCGTGTTGGAAATCTTGCCCACCACCCTGCCCCAGACTGCTTTTATCCAGGCTACTTGGGGACATTAAGTAGACAAAGCAGGCCCATTATTATAGTTGTAAGGACTGAGTTTGCTACTAAATAATCTAGTAATTGTTTATACGACAATAATGTTTTTGTAGAAAGTAGCCTTTAGTAGGACTTATATATCGGGGTTGGACAGGACCATGAGCCCAGAAAGGGGTCAAAGAGGGGAGGGGGCACTTTACAATTATGTTTTGTTTGAGGGATAGGGGGCTTGAACACTTTCGGACCTTGGATTGTTTTCGCGTCATGTATAGCGTACAAAGAGGTAATGTAATCCGAATATAACCCAAACATTTATTGTCATTTTTCTGTTGGGATGAGGGCAATGGTGGTGGTGATGGGTAAAGAGGTCTCATAAGGTCTAGGCCTTTATAGTGCAACAAAATCAAAGTAAAATGCCGTGAGAAAGTTGTTTTTGTTTTTTATTTAGGGGTGGGATAGCTAGCCCTCGTAGGAACAAGGGGGCAGGATATAATGATAAATACAGAACAAACACAGGAAAAATGTGAAATGTTAACATAAATATACATGCAGGTTCAGAAAAAGTTAAACACTGATTAAATGGAGACATGATCCATTCAAAGCAAACACAGAAAAATCCAAGTAATAGTTTTTTAGGTCTATGTATACATGCAAGATTCACACACAAAATATAAAGATTCTTTTACCACCAAAAGAAAAAAAGAAAATACAATAAAGGGAACAAACCAAATGAAGAGTAAGGCTGAATTGTCATGAAACAAGATATCATTATACATACCACCTGTCAGTTCATCCTACACATTAAAAACAGGAATATATATATATATATATATATATATATATATATTGTTACAGAAATTGGATGCGCGGCCGATTGCTAGGGAGGTCTGAATTGGGAGACTAGCTTTTATTTGGGCACGGTTTTGGGAGTGTGAAAAAGTTTGGAGCGGAGGCCGAAGTAGTTTTGGGAAGTTGAGTTTGGAAAGATGTTGCTCGGGCGTTTTTAAAGTCACAATGGGCAAGAACCAGTATAAATGTGAGTAAATGTAACTGTATAATTAGGTTGTGGCAAGTTAATATATCGGATACCACCTTCATGTTTCTTTTGAATAAACATCAGTTACTTTAAATCATTGTTCGATAACTCTTTTCTCGCGGAGACTGTAAGAGTGCAATTGTATGTGTTTGTGACTTGGCCATGGCCGTGCGTGAGCATTGATTTAGGCTAGCCTAAATCTATACCCCTAGAGTCTTAAAATTCCCCATTTTCTTATTAAAGAATTCCCAAAAATTATAACACTGGTGTCAGAAGTGGGATCTGAAAAGAGGAATTTTAAAGGATTGTTAGGTAGGGAAGTCACATTTGATTTCGATTGTATAGATATCTAGCCCCATGCCCAGTAAAGATAAGTCAATGTTCGTGCATTGGCATTGTACACAAGTAGAAGTTCGAACTGCACGTGAACGGGAGTACTAGTAGCTCTGTGTGTATACGGTGTGCCACGCGTTTTGTGTGTGTGTAGTATACAACTGATCCGAGAAAAGGGGAAAGTTGGTAGATAGATGCAGCTAGTCTTGCATTGCAGACCCGTTTAGCTACTTTTAGTTAGGGGTAGTCAGAATATAAATTGGGAGTAAATTTAGTCACATTTAAGTCACTTGAGTAAGATTATTTTCTTCTCCATTGGATTTTATTGTGGAAAAGTCTGAACTATACTGATCCTGAAGTGAAATTTTGTAGTGATTTAGGATATAGCCGTATAGTTCCCTTTGATATAACTTTCTTAAACAAAGTGAGAGTATAAGCCCATGAAAGTTATTAATATTAGTGCTTGAGGGTGATACACAGTTGTTGAAGTGGCTATCGAATCTCAACCATGCATCGCTCACCAATCTCGTCACGTACGCGTACAAGAGGGAGGGGACGCCTGTCGAGTCCTCTAGGAGTTGGCGCCCTCCTTCAAGCATTCGAGAAGTATGCAGAAAGTACAGCCAGTAACCAGACAGCAATTCTGGAGCGACTCAACCAATCTTCCACAGCACAGCAGAGTATTGAAAGCCGTCTGCAGGTGCTGGAAGCCAGAGTTGGAGACCAGAGCCCAATGCCATCACCAAGTGTTCAGTCTGAGCAAGCCGAGCTCCTTTCTCCGTCGCCCTCTGAAGTGGCCTCCCAGGCCCAGGAACCTTCTCCAATTCAAGTACTGCCACATGCCCCATCATCCAATGCAGAAGGGAAGAGATCAATCCATCTTCCATTATATGATGGGAAGATACCATGGGAGGCTTACTCTACCCAGTTTACCATGGTATCAGAGTTAAATGGCTGGGACAAGAAGAGGAGAGCAATACACCTCGCAACGAGCCTTTCCGGACAGGCGGCTACAACACTGGCAAGCCTTCCACACCAGAAGCGTACTGACTACGATGCCTTAGTTATGGCACTCAACTCAAGGTTTGGTGTGGCTCACCAGACAGAGCTAGCGAGGGTACAATTTAGAAACAGGAAAAGGCTGAAAGATGAGGCCCTGCCGGAATTGGCTTGTGACATAGAGCGCCTGGTGCAGCAGGCTTACCCCGAGGCATCGTCAGTTATGCATGAGACCCTGGCGATCGATCAATTCATAGATGCCTTGGTGGATGAGGATATGCGCCTCCGTCTCAGACAGAGCAAAGCCAACACACTACAGGAAGCCCTCAAGCTCGCTCTGGAGTTGGAGTCATTTGTCTTGGCCAGCAGACAAAGGAGCAAGGAGGTTCGAGTGAGAGAGATAAAGACAGATGTAGACAGTAGTGTACTCGATAAATTGGTGTCGACGTTCGAAAAGCTCCTAGAAAATAGGAAAGGAGGTGAAAACTTCAGGAGAGGTCAACCGAGGGGAGTGCGTGGACCATGCTTTAATTGCGACGGCAAGGGGCATTTCGCGAACCAGTGCAAAGAGGAGAAAGCTACTTGCAGGTTCTGTAAGAGACAAGGTCACTTGGAGAAATTCTGCAGAGACAAGGCGGATCAACTAAAGGCCTCAACGATGGAAGAGGGAAACGCCAACTAGTCGTGCTTGAGGAGCAGAACACGACTAGAAACGACAAAGCTCCTGTCATTACTAGATCCCAAGCTGGAGAACCAGAAGGACCTTGGGTCATTATTAGATCCCTAGGTGGAGAACAAGAAGGACTTTTTGTCAGAGGAAACGTTGGTGGAAATGAATGCAATCTACTCATCGATACTGGGTCGGGGGTGACCCTATTACGCCCAGATATATGGAAAAGGATCCAGTATCAATCACCACAACATCAACTGGTTCCAGAGCCGAGAAGGATAGTGACAGTGACAGGAGAAGTAGCGAAGGTGAGGGGTGCTGCTGACTTACATATTTTTATAGGGAATAGCAGTGCCTGTCATCATGTCATCGTTGCGGACATCTTGGACGAGTGCATCCTTGGAGCGGATTTTCTGACTGCAAACCAATGTATCATCGACTTGAAGCTAAAGATATTGAAGACACAGAATATACAAGTCCCCATCTACAGCTGTCCTACTGAAGGTGATGTCGGAAGCTATAGAGTAATTGTTGACCAAACTGTGACCATTCCTCCCAACAGTGAAGTTGTCATTTCAGCTACAGTGTCTGGTGCTGACAAAGGATTGAGATGGGGTGCAGTGGAGGGTCACCATAGTAACCCAACAGGCGTGATGGTTGGTAGGACACTTATAGATTTAGAGGCTCCTTGTGTACCAGTTCGAATCGCCAATTTGAACCAGCATACACAAACCCTACAAGAAGGTACCTGTGTTGGTAAATGTGATAAAGTTGATTTTGTCATTGATGTTCCACCTCAAGAGGAAAAGGATGATGGAGAGGCAGGAGATGTCGAAAGAGAGTTGGCTCCGCATTTGAAGCCGCTGTTTGAAAGGAGCAGCGTAGGATTGTCCGGGGGGCAACAAGATGAAACGCGGGAGTTTTTACTAAGACGACAAGACCTGTTCTCCAAGGGATCAATGGATTTAGGACGGACAAACATACTTACACACAAGATAGAGACGGGTGATGCTCAACCTAGTCGACAGCGGCCGTATCGTTTACCCCTAGCCAAGAGGGAGGAGGCTGTCAGAGCTATTGACGAGATGAAGTCACAAGGAGTGATAGAGCCAGCATCCGGAGAATGGTGTTCACCTATTGTACTCGTTAAGAAGAAAGATGGCAGTACGCGCTTTTGCGTGGATTATCGCCGTTTGAATCAGGTGACAAAGAAAGATTCATACCCCCTTCCTCGCATTAACGACATTTTAGATGCACTGACGGGCTCTCAGTGGTTCTGCACCCTTGATTTGAAGTCCGGATATTGGCAGGTAGACATGGATATAGAGGCCCGGCCGAAGACTGCATTCTCCATAGGGACTGGATTATGGCAGTTCAAAACCATGCCATTTGGATTGTGTAATGCACCACAAACATTTGAGCGGCTCATGGAGTTAGTGCTAGCAGGACTGCCATGGAGTACATGCATGGTGTATCTTGATGATATTGTAGTGCATGGCACATCATTCAAGCAGACACTAGAGAGGCTGGATCTGGTGTTTGATCGGTTACAAGCTGCTGGACTGAAGTTGAACCCAAAGAAATGTGAGCTGTTTCGGAATGAAGTGTCATATTTGGGGCACATCATCAGCGGTGATGGGGTTAAGACGGACCCAGTGAAGACACAGACCGTGCAAGACTGGCCTACCCCCCAAAATGTGCAAGAAGTCAGAAGTTTTCTCGGGCTATGCACATATTACAGGCGCTTTGTTAAGGACTTTGCTACTGTAGCCAAGCCACTGCATGAATTGACCCAGAAAAACAGACGATTTTGTTGGGATGAACGCTGTGATGAAGCCTTTCTCACGCTGAAGAAAGCGCTGACGACTGCTCCCATTCTTCAGTTTCCTACTTGCCATGACCAATTTGTTGTTGACACCGATGCAAGCCAAGATGGAATCGGGGGTGTGCTCAGTCAATTGGTGGATGGGAAGGAGCATGTGATAGCCTACTACAGCCGTACTCTTAGAGGTCCAGAGAGGAACTACTGTGTTACAAGGAAGGAGCTCCTTGCTGTCGTGGCAACCGTCAAACACTTTCATCACTATCTTTATGGTCGCCATTTTGTCATTCGATCAGATCATGCATCCTTGAGATGGCTAATGAATTTTCGACAGCCTGAGGGACAGCTTGCCCGTTGGATGCAAGTACTGGGTGGATATGACTTTGTCATAGAGCACCGGGCTGGTCGACAGCATAGCAATGCAGACGCCATGTCTCGACGACCATGCTCGGAGGACGACTGCCATTACTGTGCAAGAGAAGAAACAAAGTCCACCGATGGGAATTCAACCCAGTGTCGAGCAGCAAAGATGACATCAGCTGAAAAAGGTAATGAAAAATTCCGTGATGAACAGCTGAAGGATGACATCATTGGAAAGGTACTCCAACTGAAGGAGAGCTATGGAGATAAACCAGAGTGGGCTGATATATCCCACCATGGACTGCAAGTAAAAGCCTACTGGGCCCAATGGGAAAGCCTTCAGGTGATATCAGGGGTGTTATGTCGCAAATGGGAATCACCAAGAGGAGATAGCTTTAAGCTACAGCGTGTACTTCCGGCATCATTACGGTCAGAAGTGATGAGAGAGTTACACGATAATGTCACTGCAGGTCACCTAGGAGTGAATAAGACTCTGGAACGTGTTCGAGAACGTTACTACTGGTTACACTATCGAGAGGATGTGAAAATGCACTGTCAGAGTTGTGATAAGTGTTCATCAAGGAAAGGACCAGCGAAGAAGGCTCGTTCTAAGTTACAGAAGTACCAAGTGGGACGCCCCATGGAGAGATGGGCCATAGATGTGATGGGTCCCTTGCCTGAAACTGATGCAGGGAACAAGTACGTCTTGGTAATGATGGATTACTTCACGAAGTGGCCAGAAGTTCACGCCATACCTAACCAAAAAGCAGTGACTGTCGCAAACGTATTTGTGAAGGAGGTGGTGGCGCGTTTTGGAGTGCCATTACAATTGCATTCTGACCAGGGTCGCAACTTTGAAGCTGCAGTTTTTCGACAGATGTGCACCATCCTAGGAGTGGACAAGACCAGAACAACGCCATTACATCCAGCTTCAGATGGGATGGTAGAAAGATACAACCGGACGCTGCAAAACCAGTTGGCCCTCTATGTGAATGATCACCAGACAGACTGGGACGACCACTTGCCATTGCTATCCATGGCCTACAGGACAGCAATCCATGAGTCCACTAGTTATAGCCCCTCAAGATTGCTATTTGGTAGGGAGATAAAGGTACCCCTGGACTTACTTCATGGTCAACCACCAGATGATGAAGAGGAAAAAGAGCAGAAGTACACTAAGTATTCTGAACAGCTGGAAGGGAAATTGCACTCAATCCATGAGCATGCCAGAGAGCATCTTACCATCTCAGGTGAAAACCTCAAAACAAGGTATGACATCAGAGCAAACACTCATGCTTTCAAAGAGGGAGACCAAGTTTGGCTGCATAATCCTCGAAGGAAGAAAGGTGTGTCACCTAAATTGACGTCAGACTGGGAAGGCCCTTATTCTGTTCTAAAGAAGATAAATGATGTAGTCTACAGGATCCAGTTGACGAAAAGGAGTAAACCAAGAGTGGTTCACAGAGAACGTCTTTGCAAGTACAAGGGACAGAAGGAGCCCTGGTTCCATGTAAGTGATGATAACTGTTCTTTTATCGCTGTAGCAACACAAACTAGTACTCAGGAGCATCCCAAGCTCAGCGAGAAAAATCAAGTATGTCAACCTGACGATGCTCCGGATGAAGAACCCTCGAAGCAAAACAGTCACGAGCATCAGCGTCGTCAAAGGAAGTCTCCCAATAGATATGGTTGGGATTAGCTGGTAGCTTTGACAGCTGTGTATCACGCTTTTCACATTGTCTATAATTGTACTGGGTTACATTTACACATAGCTATGGATTATTATTGTTAATCGAGGATATTGCTATGGTTAAGGACTTGGTTTTCATTAAATTCCTTGTTTGTTAGGTTTTAATGGTTATGCTTACGACTAGCTGGTTCTTTTCACATTAGCAGAGCTAGAGTGCTTGAAAGTCAGTACCTGCTTCCAGCAGGGATACAGCACAGTTCTGTGTGGGAAGTTTTCAGTGAAGTTGCTGTGTAACTGCTTATAAAACAAATATGGCAGAATTGTTTTTGTTTTTTTGTATATTGAGATTACAATAAGTTTAATAATAATATTGCCACAACCTAGTTAGTTGCATTTTCTCTTATTACGGCTATTTACATGAAAGCCAATTTTCTGCATGTGTATACCAAATATACGCATATATGGTTGTACCACTCTGGTACACCTTTTTCTGCAAAAGATGTTATTTTGTTGCAGAAATATCTACTTGGAAGCCAGAATTGGATGGCAGATTTTCTCCATCACGCAGCTGAGGCCTGACAAGCAGATAGTGAGGTACCTTACCGAGGAAGCTTCAAGCCAGGACGCGAGATACCAGTACCGCAAGACGCCGGGATGCCGTCCCAAAGTATCTTCACGCGTGTCGGATGAGCGTATCTGGTCTCCATGGCAACGCGTGTCGGATGAGCGAATCTGGTCCCCATGGCAACGCGTGTTGGATGAGCGTATCTGGTCTCCATGGCAACGCGTGTCGGATGAGCGAATCTGGTCTCCATGGCAACGCGATTCGTGTTTATAACGGTGAACAACTTTTATATTAAATGCCATGCAATTTTATGCAGCCTTACGAAATCCATCAAACTTTGAAAGCTTTTATAGTGAACACTTGCATGGACTATAAGTGGAATTTCATTTATTTGCATTGATTAGAGGAACAAATAATTGGTCACCATGAGTGACAGGACTCCATTTAGCTGAAGCAACTTTGGAGACGCAAATGAACTTAAGGAGTCAGACACTTATTCCATTGTGCTGCTGAACTTTACGAATGAACCAGTCGAACATAGAACTGAGGGACCAACATTTTGGTGTTATTAGCATTCCTCGATATTGAACTTGTGAAGAGAAACACAGATATTGTTAATTGTTCCTATAAAGGAGGACTTGTATGAATCACGTTACTACGATTTATTAAAGAGAGCAGAGAGACTAAGAAAACTGAAGTGACGTCCTTGCGTTAAGTGTAATCACAGATGAACGTTTTACTAACTTGGACAGTTGAAATGAGCGTTTTTGCTGTCGCATTCAAATTCAGAGCATTGTAATGACTTTCCAGGATTGTAGTTATATGTTGTTGGCAACTCTAATTTTTCCGACCAAACCAGTTTAAAATGAACCGGGATATGCCATTTATTGTTACCAAAGAGAAATTACAAAAGAGAACAAATGCCAGAATATTATGGTTATACCAGAATAATCTTTCATTTTTGCCATATTTAAAGGCGATATTAAAAAAAAAAAGGTGTTTGTTTATATCCATTTTTTTTTAATAGTGATTATTACTTACGTGTGCAACAGGCTAAACATGTTGACCAGACTGTTATGGAGCAAAAATGTATATTTCATGTATGATGTATTTTGTTCTGGTATACTGAGAGTTGAAGTCCAGTTTGTTGTATTGATATTTGAAATTTACGATCAACGATATCATGTCAGGCGTATATGCCGCATGCAGTTGTCTTATTTTGTAAATACTTTTTCTATGCATTCGCCACAACCTAAGAATTGTTTGTGAGGCTGAAACAAAGGTAATTTATGTATGTCTATAAATGAATGTATCATGCTAACATGCTACTTTAGAAATTATGATGATTTCTTTCAGGTTTTCCTATTCTGTGTTTCACACTTTTAATGTTGTTAGATTCAGGATTCTATTATTGTTGTTTTGCTGACAGGTTCCTGTTTTTAAGTTCCTAGTGTTGAACGAGACGTTCAAAGTTAAGGAGGGGGCAGTGTTACAGAAATTGGATGCGCGGCCGATTGCTAGGGAGGTCTGAATTGGGAGACTAGCTTTTATTTGGGCAAGGTTTTGGGAGTGTGAAAAAGTTTGGAGCGGAGGCCGAAGTAGTTTTGGGAAGTTGAGTTTGGAAAGATGTTGCTCGGGCGTTTTTAAAGTCACAATGGGCAAGAACCAGTATAAATGTGAGTAAATGTAACTGTATAATTAGGTTGTGGCAAGTTAATATATCGGATACCACCTTCATGTTTCTTTTGAATAAACATCAGTTACTTTAAATCATTGTTCGATAACTCTTTTCTCGCGGAGACTGTAAGAGTGCAATTGTATGTGTTTGTGACTTGGCCATGGCCGTGCGTGAGCATTGATTTAGGCTAGCCTAAATCTATACCCCTAGAGTCTTAAAATTCCCCATTTTCTTATTAAAGAATTCCCAAAAATTATAACAATATATATCTTCTTTTTTTTTTGATTCACCATATATTATTAATATTGATGTAATTTTGTATTGTAAACGCCATTATATTTCATCCCATGCTCACTGTCTTCCATAGGGTCTCATTGTCGGAGACATCTCGTAGGAGAAATTGGTTATTATAAAGCATATATATATTGTCTAACTGTCATGTTATAAATCTTTCTTTTTCTTTTTCCTTTTTATTTGACAAGAAAAACGAGAAAAAAGGAAAAACAAATTGTAAAAAGTATTACCAGTAAAATAATTTATTCTCATCCCTGTATTATATTCCAGAAGAGACATGCAATAGAAGGTTTATTTTTGTCATTCCTGGTTATTGTCAATTTTACTCTTACACTCAATTGATAGCCCCATCTATGTTACACTATAATTTTGAAATTTGCTATCCTATGTTATTAAAAAAAAAAGAATTTAAATCAATAAAATTCGAATTGAATTGTGAAGTATCGGCAGCCCCCCCCCCCGCCAACTTCTATATGATGACGACCCGAACATTCAGATGTCGATAATTTATGTTATTTTTCGGGGGGGGGGGGGCTGAGGTGATTTCCTTGTAAAACATATCGTCTTGTCACCCGAAGTAAATTTGTCCCCTATCCATTATTTCGCTTTCTTATTAGCATTTTGTTTATTGCTTATTTCATTTTTCATATTTAAAATTTAAACAAATATGAATAGGGACCTTTATGAATGACAACCCCGATTTCGTATTATGAATAGCGACCCTCTTCTCATATTGTGAATACCGACCCTCTTCTTTGAATATATGAGTAGCGGTACCATAATGAGCTCGCGAAGGAAACCTGCGCATGCGCACATGGTAAAAATAAGACGCAGCCGGGGACTCCCCTTTCATTCGCTCAGTTTCATTCGCCATTTTTTCTGCACAGAAATGTGCATACTGCCGCGCCATGCCACCTTACTTCAGATTCCGATTCAGTGATTGATATTGCCTTGAGATCTTTCTTCAGTTGCAGTAGATTTCGATGTAAGTCTTTGTGAACCTGGCCTGATCAGACTGAAACGAGGTTAGTCTAGCTATTTCAATTAATAACCTTGTTCCTTCACTTCCTTGTTAGCTAGCTAGTGCATCAATGCACATCAGCAACAAATACATTTACATGCAGGTAGTGGTCGATGCTAATGCGTAGCGCGTACGTACATGGGCTCGTGAGCTGAGCATGGGCGTACGTATTGAGCATGGGTGATGAAACTCCAGGGTGCTCCGACGACGATGCATATTTAATAGTACGGAATAAGGTATGGCAACATTTTATAGTTATAGCATAATAATAATGGCGCTAATTGATTCAGAATCATATATATACTTAGACCGAAAACTTCAGTCTCTCTAATCGTCGGTTGTTCCACTGAGACTACGTCTGGCTCCACTACCCACTAGACCTCTGATTATAGAGACTGAAGATTGTCCTATCGGGACTGTACGGAACCAATGGTTCGGTTCGGCAGGACCACGATGAATGAGATATGCTACGAGATTTTCACTCTTTACATCCTCATACATGCTGCAATATGACAATAATTAGAGTCTAATTAAAAATATCATATATAAAGCTTATTTGACTTACGATAGCTTGCTCATTTAGATCCTAAATTAATGATTAATCCGAGAAAGTCTTGTCGTCAACATTATCCGTCTTGGTGTTTGTTGATGAATATTCATTTTTTTCTTTTCGAACGTCCAATAGCTACCGTAGCTACGTACGAGTAAGCCCAGCTTGACCAACGAACTCCCACGAAACGAGTGCTCTGATTGGCCATTGGCGTAGGTTGATCCGGAAATATACCGGCCGCCGGGTCATATAGCTCTATTTTCGAGTGCATGAACGTAGTTTCACAGAAATTGGATAATTCATATAAGTATGGTGGTGTGACCAAAGTTCGCGCGTGACCTAAGTTCGCTATCTCAAAAAATCGGTAAGATTTCGAAAATCTGATATCACCAATGGAAAGAGGAACTTAAAATTACCCAGAAACGAAATTTTCTTTAGAATTGGGTGTGAAATTGTGAAAATATTGACAAAAGATCGGCAAATTTTGCAGTCTTTTGCGTCCGTTCAGAAAATTTATCAATTTACCGATAAGGGTCTTGAAATCATCATTTTGAGACCAGATATCTTCAGAATTGTAAGTAATAAGTAGTACCGAATGATTGTATGATATCTTGCCTTGCAAATTATGATATTACCTTATTTTTGATGGATCGCATTTTTCTATAAATCAGCTGTAAACCCCCGTGCGTGAAGTTAGGTCTCGTTGTTTTTTAGACTTTTTTTGATGCAGCGCGCACGCACGATCGGACATCGAATTTTTAGATCGCGATATCTCCGAAATCCTTCGACGATACATTTTTCTAGTTGAACCAATTTGTAGTAAACAACTTTGCCGTCAATTTGGTAATAATTAAAATAAATAAATGTGTGTAAAATGTGAGAAAACATAGATCGAATATCACATTTTGTAATATGTTCTAAAATGTCCGCGAACTTTGGTCACCCCTTCATAAGTCCGAAAATTTCACATTCTATAATAGGTTAGCAAATTTTGAAAACTGTAATTAGGAGATATATAGACCGACCTAATTTACATCTGATTTAGAAATCAAAAAATTAGATCTAAATAAAGAAAATCGGGGGAGAAATGTCGGAAACGAAAAGAGGTTCCGCTGTGCCCTCTATTTACCCCCACGGTACGAGATCTCTGTGTTGCCATCTGTATTGGGGAATGACAACAAATGTCAGTTTTATTAAAGAAATGACCCAAATCAGATGGTTATTGCTGTCTAATATATACTTTGACCTTAACTCTAGCGCTGATTACTTACTTGATTACCCAACCCCGAATTCGGTGAAATACTGTGAGGGTCAATATGTGTTTGGATCCAAATGCTAATAACATGTTTATACATTGTATGTATTTTCTCTCCCCTTTTTCCAAGAATTCGTCCGTCCATAGCAATGCGTGGCAAGAAGCGCATAAGGCGCATAAAGTGTGAAAAGCGTGCTAACCTGTCGGTGGAACCCAGAACGTTCGGGAGGGGGAGCACAATGCTCCACAACACAAAACCACATTCCCTAGCCAAAGCATAGGCGTGCAATGAGGGAGCTGACATCAAGGGACGGGGGTCTCCTAAATGCCCCCCTTTTTATAGTCTCATTTTGGCCTAGGACCAAACTATCTTATATGGGTACCGAAGTACCTGCGTTTATAGGCTGCCCTTGTAGAGGCGCAACAAAATTTATGAATATTAAGTGCCAAATCCAGCCAGCCGCTGATCTGAATAAGCGGGAAAATTTGGCAACGACTCAGCCAGCCGCTGAATAATTTTGTTGGTATATGGTACGGTTTGGCGGGAGGGCGGGAGAATGAACGTGGAGGCGTGAGACTCCCTCCAAATGCGGGAGGGTTGACAGCTCTGATTACATACCAAAAATCAACTAAATCATCATCAATTGTTCAAATAAGATTTGAAGCTGTTAATGTTTCTTACCTATGGCTGCTATGTGTCAATTTTGTCATCTATTTTGGAGTATTTCTCCCATAAACGAATTACAATATACACTTCAACTTTGTCACAGGATTCACGGCAAACTGCTGCACAGTTACAATCGCATATCGTATAGACGGTGGGGTGCAGGCACACATAGGTGCATTACTATCCTGGCTGTGTATTAAAAGCTGTGCTATTGATTCTCAACATTTCAAAGTACACCACTGTACAAAACTCAACTGATTTCACTCAAAATCTGTACTTTAGTGACGATTGATGACACCTAATTAGCAGTAAAATACAATTTGTTCAACTTACCGATGTTAGAAAGAATAATTACCAAACTTCAAATTGTGTGCATTTGACTTCAGTTGCGCCCGCACCCCACCGGCAGTGCGCTAGATGGTATGCTATTGTATTGTGTAGCAGTTTGCTGTGAAACATGTGAGAAAGTGTATATTATAAGTCTTCGTTTCGGGGGAAAATACTTTTTTAAAAATTAAAAAATGGACACAAATTAGGTAAGAAACATTTAATAACGACTTTTAAATCATGACCAGTATAAACACTATGTGAAGACTGAAGAAGCATGCAGACGTACAAAAGATCATCAGTGAAACTATTCCACAAAGAAAACCTGCCTTTAAAATTGGCATTCTTACTATTGACATACTATTATTTGTAATAGGTGTGTGAAGTAATTTGTAACAAGGTACTTAGCAAATGGCTTAAGGGTGTCTGTGCTGACTCCAATTAGAAGGCTTAACTCCGGTCTCACTATCGTGGGCAATTGTCATTGTGACGTGATTGAATTTAAAAAAGTAGAGCATGATCTTTTGCAAGGTAAGGGCTAATCGAGGCTTGTCTATAATCATGATAATGTAATTATTAAGATAAGGGATGGAAGATAATGAGAAAAGCATAGGGCTTATAGGGGCTCAAAATAGCTACAGTAAATATGTAAATATGTCGACGGCCTCTCGTTAGTACAATGTCGGAAATCTACAGATGTCTCACAATTACAATCAGTACTTAATTCTGTGCAATCTTGGTCTATTGTGAATAATATGTCACTAAATCCCTCAAAGTGTTTTACCCTCCAAGTTAGTTTCATGAAAAATCCACCAGACCCAGAAACTCTTTTTATTAGCAACACCGAGTTGTGTAATAGGCATAGTGCTAAGATTCTTGGAGTGATCATCCAGTCTGATCTAAAGTGGAATTTGTATATTGATGAGCTAATGAAAAGATGTAATAGAAAAATGTATATGTTGAGGAAACTCAAGAAATTTAATTTACCTTTAAATGATTTAGTATTAATCTACACAGGTTATATACGACCAGTATTAGAATATTGCGCCCCTGTGTTTCATAGTGGTCTTACATCTGAACAGAAAAACAGTCTTAAACGAATACAACGGAGGGTTTGCAAAATTATTTTAGGCTCTAATTTTATGTCATATTCACATGCATGTCAAGTATGCAATTTAAGTACACTTGAGGAAAGAAGACTAGTACTGTGTATAAAATTTGCAAAATCCTTGGCAATTCACCCAGCATGCCAGAGCTGGCTACCTCCAAAAAAAGAAATTAGAATATCATTACGTCAGACTCCTATATATCATAATTTTAAATGCAAAACCAATCGCTTCAAAAACAGCCCTTTACCATATTTGATCAATCTAATTAACCATAATTAAATGCTTTTTTAACTACATGTTAAATTTCAAACACAGTACTAGTCTTCACCTCAGTCGTCTTTAGTCTTAAAATCCAATGTATTCATTTTAAACGAGAGTATAAAACTTTCTTTTGTTATTTTTAACGTGTAATGTTATTTTGAATGTATTTTTAACAATCTTTTTAACGTGTAAATATTTAAAAATGCAACCTGTCACTTTATTATGTCAACATGTAAACATGAATAATCCAGCTTCTGCTGCTTTTCATGTAAAATGACAATTATGATGCATGTATTTTGAAATTACATAATAAACCATTATTGAATTGAATTGAATTGAAAATATGATAACACCTGTTTCTCCTTCAAATATTGTCAAGCAATACATCAATGTACATGTAAGGCTCTTGATAAGAGAAATTCAGTGGTGAAGCGATTGAAATTGGATATTGAGTTATGGCTTGTCAAAGATTCTCATCTCTTAATTGTAATCTTCTGCCACACCTCTTGGAAGATAATTAACTATGATCTTGGCCCGTTGCATAGAACTTACCATTGATGGTAACTTTGCTATCAATGGCAACTACCATGGTAACAGGGCTTAAAAGCCAATCAATATTAAGGATTCCATGGTAGTAGCCCAGCTCAGTAACTTTAAGCTTTATCATCATGCTGTTAAAAATATACTACTTAAAACAAAATACAGCTCTTGATATGAGGAAAGCAGTGCCAAAGAAAGTGCAGTGGGAAGTTTCTAGCAAAAGGTTATCACTTTTAAATTGTGGTCACTACCCTTCGTTCAGACTGAGCAGCGTCTAAAATATCTTATACGCTCTCTCCCGGGATCTCTGCATACGGTGCAGTATATTGCACATGATGACGCTCATTTCCCGCAGTGAAAGAAACCCGGACACCCTGATTCAGGACTACAAAAGAAAATCACAAAATCATTATTTTCTGCCCAAATACAGCATTCCTCGAATGTGAACCCAGCAAGGCACAGTTTCTTGGCTGGTCCCAGCCATTCTTGCCAAAGTTGGGTTGAAGGAGGCGGCAGTAAAAAGGTTTACGGCGTTGAAAGCCCCCAAAACATTACGCTATTAAGCATTACAGTCAAACCTGTCTATAGCGACCTCCCAAGTGAAACACAGATAGTGTATTAGATATAGTGAATTGAAACTTTCAAAGATCTTTATAATGTAAATATTTCTGAATATTGTTTTGCAGGTATTGTCGCCTATGTCTTATCACCATTTTCCAGAGGACTACACTTTTGTCGAAGGAGAAGGACATCTTACACTATGGATGGATTCTGCCTTCTCTATCTGCGCCTGCTCCTCTTGATGAGATCTGGTGACGTTGAAACCAATCCAGGTCCTAACACTGCAGTAAGGTATGCATATACTAGTAGCACCTTTGGGGGATGAAATTGAGTTCTGGGCCCTGTTTCATAAACCTTGTTATCCATTACAGGTTCCAATAGCTGTTATAAGCTACTGAAATTATTGTATTTGATCGGCTGAGAACAGATTTGTCATAGAAATTTAGCATTTGTGATTGATAACAAGTTTTTATGAAACAGGGCCCTAGTCACATGATTACTTTGCGAAAAAAAAACAATGTGGAAGTGATTGGAAAGGTTGAACCGTAGCACAAAAGTATACATATACTAGCTGTGAGGTTTTGGAGTTGTCAAAATGTAATTTTGCCCAGTCTTGAAAAAAGTTGCATGAACTGGTCCTAAAAAATGTGTATATGGGACTGTAGAAACATGTGGCAGGAAAGTGTGGTCTGAAACAAAATATTTGTCATTATTTAAAAAATGAGGGCATTTGAAGAGCTGTTTATTTTCGAACTCCCTTTCACCTTTCACAGAACTCAACCTTCTTAAAGTTAAACTAGGCGAACCAAAAAATGTGGTCAATAGGCCATTTTTGTAATGTAACCAACTTCAATACATAATTACCCTCGCCAGAACAATACCGCCCTCACCTGCAACTTGGAGCAATATGTTTCAAACGTTCAATACGCTCAATCACGTATCACAAATTGTTGAGTGTCACATGATAACTTCTCAGCCAAAAGGATGTTCTCTAACCAATATCCTACCGTACCCAATTGCTTTATTATTAATTTTACAGTACTGTCAGTGAAATGGAGTTCCTGAAGCTGGCCCAGGCTATCCCTCCATCTTACTACGAGGCTGTAGGGATATCTCTAGGGATCCCCCACGCTCAGCTACAAGCAATCCTAAGTGAGAAGTTGAAGAACTACGCCAGTGCATATTTGCATGTATTTATGAAATGGAATGTCATGCAGCAACCTCCACACTCAAACAAGCGACAGCTTTTGGCAGACAAACTACGAGAGATTGACTTGGGTAGCCTATCAGACGGATTACTCAATGGACCTCCAATTCCAAACAGCACAGGTAAACAGATACTAATTCTTGCTACACCAGAATACATAGCAAACCATGTATGAAGTGAAGTCAGTTTTACCTTAGTATAAAGTGCTCTGTGCTTTATACATTTGCCACAATTTACAGAACTGACAATTTGTGTATCAGGCCCCATGCATGTTATATTTTACTACCTGTACTTTAACTTTGTTAGTCTTAGATATTTTCTGTACACCAGTATAGTACAAGTGCTTTGAGTGACAGCAGAATTATGTCAACTTTCTTTATGTGCACATGTTCTACAAATAAATTATATTCTTTTGCGTCATGATATGATTATGATAACTGTAATTATGCATCCGCCCACCCAGGGTGGTGCCGGAGAAAATACGGTTTGGAGTTGTATGTCCATCCATCCTGCTTTTTTCTATTGATATGTCAAGAATCACTTGAAACTTGTTGATACATGTAGTATGTATCACCATATGAAAATAGTCTTGATTAGATTTAGGTGTAACTGTAAGGGGATCATAGATAAATTACAGGTTATGTCAGGAACCACTTGAGCTACAGTATGAACTTCAAACTTGGTGTTAGCACTCATCACCAGAGTGAGATGAAGTGATTAGATTTGGGATAAGTACAGTGTAGGTCAAAGGTCAAGGGCCATGAGGATCAAAATAAATTAATTTTTAAGATTTTAGCCCCATTATTGCAATGTCTCAAGAACGGTTTGAGCCATGAATTTCAAATTTGGTGTTGGTATGCATCCCCATATGGAGACAGACTGAAATATGTGGGGTTAAGGTCAAAGGTCAGCAAAATGAAATGATTATCACCATATCAATAACTACTTTAAGCTAATTTAGCTAGAAATTTGAAAATTAAAAAAAACTACATATGGTATATGTCACATAGGGAGACAGACAAGTGATCAGATGTTGGATTGTCAGGTCAAAGGTCATAGAGGAAGATCAATCAACATGTATTTATATATGTATATATATATATATATATATGTATATATATTATTGATCATTCCAAAAAGTTGGGGCAAGAAATATAATGGTGTCTTTCTAATGTACATGTAGGTAAGTGATCTTCTAATACACATAGAACATGAAATTATCTGTTGAAGATTTTAATGCAATGAATATATTTAGTAATTAATGCCCTGCCAGATTCGTTCATTGCAATGACGAACCTTCGTCATTGCCTTGTTTTCGTTCACATTCTTCTTATTAATATTCTTACTTCTTCTTCCTCTTCCTCTTCCTCTTCTTCTTCTTGTCGTCCGGAATCCCATTCGTTTTGCACGTAGTGTTTGTTATTCCTAGTTAAGTGCTTTCCTCATGTCCTTTTCCTTTCAAACTTCGTAGGCATCATCTCTAGCATCTCATCAAGGTCACCCATTTTTTCGATTTTCGAAATCACTCATGCATAACCGTCCAGGCGCCATTTTGTCCGTTTCTGGTCCATTTTAAGGCCTTTCTATCTTCCTTCCTATCTCCACTATCCTAGATCCTACAAACTTCTAACAAATTCCTCTAGATAGTCTAAGAGATGTTCTTTAATCTGCGATGTATAACTTGCCTTTCAAAATGCCATCTTCATACTCAAAATTCAAATCTGAAACCGTCTCCGTCAACAATCTCTCAAATTCTTGAAAAATGGACCCCTAAATAATCTAAAACTGCCATAACTTTCTCATATAAATTCTGTTTTGTTATTAAATCGCACAGTATCTTTATCTCATAATTGCGCATAGCCATGCCAAATTTCACGCTCCAATGGCTTTGCAAAACATAAATAGCGCCCTCTAAAGTTCTGGGAAGTGGCTTTCTTTCTGTGGCCGTATCTCCATTATGGCTTGGCAAACCCGTACCCTTTTTTGGATTTAGATACTTGAAGATATGCCCTTTCCAGCCATATACAAAATTATATACCCTAACACTGACCGACTTTGCGAAAAATGCCCTCCAAATTCGCCATTTAAAAAAAAAAAGAAAAATAACTTCAAATTGCTCTAAATTAACGATCTTTATACCTACATCAATGAAACTTGGCATACAAATGTATCCATATACGTGACAACTGTCTGCCAAGTTTGGTAAAATTTAAACGTGTCAGCGCAACGTTATCGCCAAAAATGATGAATTTACTATGCATTACGTAATAGCGCGTTTAATGCGTGCAATACATTGCGCGAAGATAACAATGGTGTCAAACTGACCGCAATAAAATGCCCTTTCGAATGATACCAAGTATAGTATATGTTCACACAGAAAATTGTGAATAAATCGCATTTAAACAAAGGTCACTACACGAATTCCGCCGAGTTTCGCCTATGACGTCATTTTTTCAGACTGCTTTTCGCCCCTTAAACGTCCTTTTTTTCCCTTGATAATTGGCAGTGACATGCCGAGTTCTAATACGCAGGGCAACTCGTGGCCGGATTTTTAAAATTGGTCAATTGGGCCATTTAAGACGCCATTTTGTCCTATAAAGCTATTTTACATCACGTGTTTCGATAGGATTATCATAGAAAAAAAGAGAGTTGTTTACAATAACAACCATGAAATTCTCTTTCTAATGATACCAAATACGGCCCATAAAGAGAGATAAAGAGAGAGAGAAAAAACAATTTAACTCCGGTCATAATACAGATTCTGTACGTTTTCCGCCCATGCATTACACGCATTGTCTATGGGGCATATCGGGTTCACGCTTTTGGCCCCCAGAACGATCTTGATTGCAATGACGAACTTGCACCAAATCCCATTGGTTTTGGCACGCAGTGCTTGCGAGCCCTTTCTAGGTTCTTTCCCCTATCCCAATTTCTTTCAAACTTCGTAGGCATAGTCACTACCATCCCATCAAGGTCACTGTTGAGGCCTTTCTTTCGCCCTACCTATCTCCAATATCACAGAAGCTACAGACTTCGTAAAAATTGCTCTGGATAGTCCGAGAGAAGCTCTTTCGTTTGACACGTAGAAACATGGCGTCATTGCACGCACATCGTTGTGACACGATTGCATTTCTAGTGTTTCATTTGCTTTTCTTCATATTCTTTGCATAATACACATTTCTCTTTTTAACAGCGTTACACGGACAACTTATTCATATAACATTACATAAACTTTTGGTCCATAATATTGATAAACTATGAAGTTTGAGTACGTTTCTCACTTCTGGTATGTCACAAAAAGTCGACGGACGGACCCATATATACCGGTAGGCTTTTTGTTCTCATTGTAATATTTAGAGATTGATTCAAGCCCTGATCTCAACTGAATTCAGGCAGAGGCATACTGGAGATGCAGTCATAATTTTCAAAATACGATTTGTGCTTGTCAGGGAAACTCTACATTGCTGAAATGTCCTTGGAAAAAATTATTCCAGTGATATTCATCTACAAGTACGTGTATGCACAAATTTCTCAGATTTCAAATGCCCTTAAAAATTGAATGAAGTCACATAAATTCAGAAAAACATTTAGGACTTTGTGTCTTTGAGTACATGCACCTAGTTGCATGTCACGCTATTAGCCTCAGGCCTTTACAATCCTTTCATATGTATAAAACTATGTTTACGTATAATAATGTGAATATGGATTATCTATTTTTTTTAGGAGGGCCATCAAGACTGCTCGAATCACAGACCAAACCTCATTTAGCTGAATCTCAGACCAAACCACTTTCTCCTGAACTGGTTGAGCGGTGTGCAAATGATTTCAAGTTCAAGTACAGGTCAACTGTCTGTAAGATTAGAGCTGATCCTCTAGATCCTGCTTCCACTGTGCAGTTTAAAGACATGTATACTAATCTCTTCTTACAAGAAGAACATGGGAAAGAGAAGCGAAAGCTAGATTACAATGATATCCTTGATCTCAAAGTCAATGGAGAGTTCCCCAAGAGGATCATGGTTCAAGGAGAGGCAGGGGCTGGAAAAACTACATTTTGTGCTAAGATTGCCTGGGACTGGATTGAAGGGAGGAATTTCAGTCACTTTGTGTGGGTCTTGATCGTTCCTCTACGTGAATTTAAGCAACACACTATTGGCGAGATTGCAAAGTCTTATCTGGCCAAAAGCAATCCAGCAACGGTTTCACAGATTACTGAGTATATCCGGTCAAATCCTGACAAGGTATTCATCGCATTCGATGGGCTAGACGAAGTCCGTGGCAAAATCATGAATACAGAATCTCACAAATCACAGCCTAGTGATCAAATGCAGCTTCAGCCAACACAGACAAGTGTCACCTCCTCAGAGGCATGTGGAAGCTCATCTGAGACTGGTGATATTGGACTTGTAGATATTCTTTGTTCAGATCAACTCGCCTCTTGCCCAGTCTTGGTGACCACTCGCCCATGGAGAGCAGTAGATGTTAGATCAGATGGTGATCTAATGAAGCTCTACACATTCATTCATGTTGAGGGTTTCAACAGAGAGAATCTGTCAGTTTACATTCACAAATACTTTCCAAAGGATGAGGATTTAGCAGATCGACTCATCCAGTTCTGCAGTGAGAATGATGTCATATCTGAAAACATGGCTCACTATCCTATATATGTAGCCATGTTGTGTCTAATGTGGAAAGAGCGTGACAAGCAAAAACTGAAGGAAATGAAATCACTGACAACTTTTTCTCAGATATTCAAAGAAATTATTGCCTTTCTAAAAGAACATTATGCTCAAAAAGAGGTGAAGAAAGTAGGCAGCCCCTCACTTATTGCCTATTTGAAACAAATTGATCAGCTCCTTGGACCGATTGCCAAACATGCCCTAAATGGTCTGCTAGAAAATACATTGGTTTTCGGTGAAGATGATTTCGAAATATGCCCAGAATCCAAGGATACTGCTTGTAGGGTCGGGATTTTGTCTCAGGAGGATAGAATTACCGCTGACACAGATACACATGAGAGGAATTCTCATGTGCAATTGCCAGTCTTCTTCCCTCACAAACTGTTTCAGGAGTACATGGCTGGAGTCCATCTTGCTTCCATATATGAATCAGATCGTAATGAATTTAACAGGCTGATTGAGCAAATAGTGCTGCCAAGGAAGCAGGAGTTTAGGTATCTCCTGTACTTCACTGTGTCACAGAACAAGAGTATTGCAACCCATCTAATCAAGTCTATGCTTCAGAGAATGCCCATGCACATAGCTAGGAATTCACCGCAGGAACAGATATATTTCGTTGTTGATGTAGCCTTTGAGAGTCAGGACCCAGATGTAGCAGCCTTGGTGAAGGACAGGGTTTCATCAGAGGAGAGTGATCTATTCATATCTGATGACATGACAGCGCACACTGTAGCTGGTTATGCATTCATCAAACCACATGTGGTAAGTTTAATCATAGTTAAAAATTTGTTCATTTATTTGTGTACAATTTCTTATACTTTTACAGTTTTGTATTTTCTTACAGTACAAAAGTATAATAATGGAAAAGTGCATTTTGACGAGCACATGTGCTATTATCTTGCCCCTTTTACCAACCAATAGTTTCTCTCGTAATTATATCATTGTATGAAATGTATGAATACTTTATTGGTGTTGGTAAATAAATCAAATCAGAGAGGTTTTAACAGTAATAATTTGGAAACTAGAACTGCAACCGTAGAACGATGTGCATGCATTGATGCCTGCATTTCTATTTCTTTGAGCAGATAAATAAAGCAAATACCAGGTAGATGATACTATGTACACAACATGCAACAAGGCACACACGTCGTTACGCATGTATGGCTTTTCATATATACTTTGGCCTATTTGGCCTTGCATGCTAACATATTAATACATGATGCATAATATAGTACAATACATTGTAATGCAGGATATAAAATGTTACTGAAACGTCCCGCTTGACAGATGCCCTGCTGAGTTTGGCCATGCACCCATAATATACTTGCAAATTTTCATGATAAGAGACAAATCGAAAAGGGGCCAAAATCAAACCGAAACGTGTTACAGTACGTTGGAAAAAAACCTACGGGAAGTTGAATTGTGAGCTGCTTCCAATTTCAATTAACACCAAATTTTCTGAGTGAGTGTCATTTGAAGGGCACTTCATTGTGGTCATGTTAACCCCTTTGTCATCCATGCTAATGTGCTACAAGCATGTCATATTGTAATGTGATGCATAGCAAAATTCTGCATTTTTTTAAATAACCTTGTGATGATCGACGTCATGAAATTTTACCAAACGTGGCAGGCAGTTGTCAAGTGGGTTGATACACATGCATGTCTGCCAAGTTTCATAGACCTAAAATGTAGGTATAAAGTTCGCAAATCAAGCACATGTTGAAGTTTTGGGGGAGTTTTCCTAAAAAGTTTGGTTTTTAGAGCAAATTTTTCGCAAAGTCAGTCAGTGGTAGAGTGCATTTAAAAAAAAAAATTTTGCTTTAATAAAAGGGTTTGGGTGGTATTCTCGAAAGCGGCCTTAATTAAACCTAGCCTAACTTAGTCCGTGGTTTAGTTAGGCCAGGCTTAACTTAGGCCGCTGACCTAAGTCATTTTCATTTCTCGAAAGGTGGCCTAACTGATCCATGGTTTAAACCTGGCCTAACTTAGTCCATGGATCATTCACCATGGTTACAGTTTCTGCACAGTACCGAAGCTGCGAGGTCACAATGCACTAAGACAATGGGCTAAGACAATGGGTGCGCGCAATGTGGAGAGGATGCATCACCTCGACAACTTGAGCAATATGACGTCCAGGGGCGGCGCACAGTGGGCCAGAACCGCCTCAAAGTGTGCCAAAATTAATTTCTCATTGAAGAAGGTTAATGAAGTTCCTGGTTAAAGTATCTAAGGGGTTTTCAGACCCATAGAATTCGATGGGAGTATTTTCATATCCGTGTGACGTCATCAAAATACTGTTTTCTGATTGGACAAGGCAAATTTGCATTGTAACACATAGACAGATTCATATTACACTGATTAGTGGAACTTATAAGGGGTTTCTGGACCTAAGAAACACAATTGGAGCATTTTCAAATTTCTCTGACGTCATTAAAATACTGTTTTCTGATTGGACAAGGCAAATATTCATTGTAACGCATAGACAGATTCATATAACACTGATTAGTGGAACTTTATATAAGGGGTTTCTGGACCTAAAAAACACAATTGGAGCATTTTCAAATTTCTCTGACGTTATTAAAATACTGTTTTCTGATTGGACAAGGCAAATATTCATTGTAACGCATAGACAGATTCATATTACACTGATTAGTGGAACTTATAAGGGGTTTCTGGACCTAAGAAACACAATTGGAGCATTTTCAAATTTCTCTGACGTCATTAAAATACTGACTAGGGAAACTTTTCAGGGGTTTCTGGACCTAAGACGCACAATTGGAGCATTTTTAAATTTCTCTCTATAAAAGTGTCCGGCATCAACTATTTTAGTCCACTATTTTCGTATTTACAAACTACTTGTTTTCTGTTTATTGTATCGGGTTTCCCTTTCCATATGAATTTAAAGAATGAGACATCGATTGATTTCAGAAGATGTTCAAAGGGATTTGGAATATAATCAAATAAATGATTATGATTTAAAAATATGAAATACCCTTGAACGTTTTATAACGTTTTTGCCATATCTCTATGTATGGGTCCTTTTGCTTCTCATTACGAGTCACTGTCTGGAGAATCATTGTCTTGAATGACCCGAAAGTCTTTCAGCATCTCTTGGACTTCACGTGGCAGGGTTCTTGGCTGTGGAGTTTTAAGTGATAAAAGACTGATGGCAACATCGCCTGTAACCATAAGACGGTGGAACACGTCACTCATATTGTCTACTCTTGATGTCTTTCTTGCAAATTTCCTTCTGTATACCTTGTTGTCCTTGTTTCTGGCTTCTTGAGCTTCTTCGCTCATCATCCCGATCGGTAGAACTGAACAAGCACTGATGGTAGAGCCGTGAAGCAGCAGTACATGCACACTCACAGGCATTTTGTACCATGGGTAGAGTTGTACATAGATTTCTGCTGTTCTGCGACAATAGTCTCCAAATCGTACTGGATTTAGAGAGGATTTGCAAGAAATTGCTACTAAGATCATGTGAATCCTATGTACTAAGTTCAAATCTAACCCGCAAATGTCAGCAAAGGTGTCCTCCTCTTGGAATGCTCTGCGTGCAGTGTTCCCGTCGTTTGTATTTCCCGATCCTTGTTTCGGTTCATCTACTTTAAGACCCATTTCCTCTTTGAAGCGATCGTGTATTTTCTTCTTCTGAGCAGCGACGACAGCTTTGTCATTTTCAGTTGAAACACGCCACTTTTTAATCGTAATTCTGTAAGCAATGTGAATACACATCTCAAAACATCTGATCCATTTATGTAGAGGTGAGAGTCCATAGCTATAAGCTTCCTCATTTGACGCGGAGGGAAGTTTCTCTATGTCATTGAACTGTTTGGGAGTAGCCCCACAGACATAGCATCGCATAGATGACTTGGTTTCTGTCAGAGCATTCACGACTTTCTGATCTACCATGGTGAAGTGCAATTCATAGTTTATCTGTATGTTGTCGTTCCTATTTAGATCTGCTGCCAGCTCATAATCAATGTCCAAAGATACATTCATAGGTTGCAATTTCTTGATTTCATCTTGAACAGATCTATACTCTTCCTGAGAGAGTTCAGTTGTTTCTTTCTTGAATTGAAGATGAATGGGTCGGCAAAATCTTGACGAAGAAGGAACCGGATTTTGCCACAAAATACTGTCTTTTACCTTCAATTGCAGCGGAACTAGAGTAGTGCAGAATATGCTGCTGTCATCCAAAGTACCTGCAGTAGAAAAATAAAATTATTATGTCAGAAATGCATAATCGTGTACAGCAAACATGAATTCAAAATTACTTTAAAATTTCATCAGAATGAAACTTAAAATGTTATACTCATACATCATGTACGTCCAAATGTATCTATATTATCCCAACATTTGGAGGCTTTGATTATTTATTTTATCAAAACATAAAATATCATTGCTCATAAGAAATATATATAATTATCAGGAAATAAATATTAATGGAAACCTAAGCTTGTTTAATTGTTGGAGCATTAAAACCATGTGTTTTTATTTTACTTAAGATATGTCCTTTTTTTATTTGTTTCATGAATCAGCTTTAATTATGATGTTGGTCTCTCTGATAAAAAAATAATAAACGCATTTACCTCTGTAGGGTGGAAAGGAGAAAACACGTACCTGTAGTAGACTTCTGTTTGTATTCACTGTGGCCTGATGAGCCGTCAAAGCCACATTTGCACACCAATTCACAATTGAACTGTTCATCTTCTTCTAAATTTTCAATGACTTGCGTGATAGTGTCCTTCTGCTCCTGAATTATCCGAAGTGCAGTGTGGTCTAAGAGGCTTTGGAGGGGTACTTTCCCAGAGTCTTCCGTGACTGAGATGTCATTAGGATAACATCTTTCCTTAGCTTCCCTAATCTCGTTATACGGTGGATAAATATCAGCATTTTTACCTTTTGCAGCAAGTCTGGTTGTTTGGTATGCCTGTTTTGTCATTCCTGTTTCAACTAAAAGTGACAAAGCTTCTTCGCTTGAGAATTTTAATGGTTCTTTCTTTTTTTCTGATATCAGTTTCCTCATTTTAGCTGGTCTTGATGGTGTTAGCATTGCGAATTTCAACACATATTTCAAACTTGAATTTTTCTTATACACGCCTTGAGATGCCGCATATAGAAGTTCCTCTGGTTCCCTGTCTTCTAGAAGGTGGTGTGCTTTTCTTTTTTTTAGAACGATCTGAGAGAGTGTCCCAATTCTTAGCTGGACGTCCCACATTGGATGCGCCCTGTGACGTGCCTGGCAAGTCTGAAGTTGGCTCTGTTTCTGTCCCGGTATCTGTGCTGTTTTGCTGTGCAAGAAATGTTTCTACTTCAGTATTGAATGTCAATGTCTGATTAAGCCAGTCCTCGTCTAGCTTTCATGAAATATTCCTGGCGACGACCACACTTGTTCCATTTCTCTCGCATACGATACAGAAAGCGTCCAATAGTCTTTGACAAACTCTTGAAAAGTTTTGGTGGGATGTTTGACTTGTTACCCACATTATGATATGCACATAATGCATCAATTGATGTTTTGGATGCCAGTTTGATGTCTGAAATGAAGCCAGCTGAATGCACAGCATGAAAAAGCTGTCTTCTTAATACCGCCATCGTTTATTTCAATCCAAGTTCTCCTAGAATGATATCATATATGATTGCGAATTGCATCAACGTGTGAAAGCAATATACACTACGCTACACGCTCTACTCACGTAACCGTTGCCATGGTTACGCGGACGAGCGTTGAATCGGCTGTGCGTAAACGGTACAAAATTGTACCGATTATGCCTAATAATAATCGATGGACGTGGGGAGGAAAAGCGCCTGCACATGTAGAGTAGCAAATTCTGGCAAAAAGAAATACCATACATGGAAAGCTTAGGTTTGGGCGGACATTTTGAGATTAACATCACTGCAGGAATCGGCCGGAATCCTAATTAATATGCTACTTTTATATAAAAATTGCATTTTTCCCCTTTTTTTGTGAAATTAAATGCTCATTTTTCCCAAAATGAAGCTTCCATAAATTTGGTCATTGTATTTTCTAATTGGGTTACCAATAGGCAAGAAGTGCACGCAGTATCAAGTTGATTGCTTTTCCCTTCATACATTCTCAACACCTAGTGTAAAGTTACCTTTTTTATCATTTTTGGAGCAACATATAGATTTTCCCATGTTCGCAGGGGTATATGACACTTTTAAAACTCGCTAAATATTAAAATATGGTTGGAAAAATATTCTTTAGAATGTTTTCTTCCCAAAGCGAATGAAAAAAATATAAAAATTCACATTCGCCAATTTTGAATTTTGGCACACTTTGAGGCGATTCTGGCCCACTGTGGCGGCGGAGCGACTTCCAAAGCGGGGGGTAGCACCAACAAAAAACATATCACACCTGAAAAGGGGCATTGAACATATTTAAAAAGGGGCACAGTTTATGAGAATGAAAAAGAGGCACTTATAATAAAGGAAATGTGCATTTGTTGAAAGAAAAGGGGCACCGATAATTTTGTTAATAGGGGTACCTCTCAGATTTAAATAGGGCAATTATCAGAGGTGAAGGGGCACTTTTCAAAAGTGAAAAGGGGCCCTTATGCAAAGGAAAATGGAAACTTGTCAAAGGAAAAGGGACGCGTGTCAAAATTAAAGGAGCACTTATCAGAGGTGAAAAGGGGAAGGGGCACTTTTCCTTTGGAAAAAGGGGAAGGGGCACTTCTTACAAAGTAAAAAGGGAACTTTCCTATATAAAAAGGGGCATTTGAAAAAGGGGGCACTGTATCCCCCCAACTCTTTCTCCCTATCTCCATCTCTCTCTCTCTCTCTCACACCTGACTATCTCACATTGTTTATTTCTCTCACTAAAAGGCACACTGTCCTACTTGTAGCTACTTGCTCCCTTTATATAGAAAACTTCCCATATCGGTGCCTGTTGGTCCCCCATGATCCTCTTTTTCTTATGTTAAATGAGAGCTGAGTTAATGAGATAGCCACCTGTCACAATGACTTCGCTGGCTCGCTGTGTGGTCTAATCCCTTCTAGCTGCAGTAGTAACGCCTACCTTTAAATTGTTCTTTCTCATTTGGTTCCCTTTCTCTTTTACTCTATCTCTCTCTCTCGCTCGCTCTCTGTTCTCTCACTGTTCTATTTCAAGACTTTTTCCATGTATAATTCAATGAACCCAACAGTATGCACACTTAAAATCAAAAGATATGAAAGGAATATTGTATATAACATATCAACAATTATGTTCAATTTATTTATTTTTCTTAAAACAGTAAAGATTGCAATTCACGATGAATACGATTATAAAATTAAAGGTCAAAATCAAATATTAAGCTCCAATAGCCTCATAATCTGCTACTTGAAACTATTAGTATTAAATGTTATGTATTTGTTACATTACCTTCTCCCATTTTTTTAAAACAAAGCATAGTCTACTTTTGAGCCATGTTTTTTGGGCAGGGAATCTGTTATATCATGACTTGCACTATATTATAAAACACATTATAAAACATGATTTCTTAAATGATTCAAAATCACAATTTTTCCAGTGAAACAATGAACATCTGATGTACATAAAAACATCCTTATGAGTGATGGTTGCTTTGTGGTTCACACACACAACAAGGACATATCAGGCTTGTTATCAATGGTTGCTTGTTTGTTATCATAGCTTCATGTTATGAGGATTATAATACAAAGGTTTTGATCCCCATGAGCAGGCCTGATAAAAACCCGATTAAAATCGGTTTCCCGATTTTTAAATTTTTTTTCCCCAGATTTGTTTTTCCTTCCCTATTTTATCATGATTTTCCCGATTCCCCCCTGATTTTCTCTATTCTTCCCTATTTTGCCCTATTTTTCCCAATTTTCTTACTCGAAAGGGGGGAATGTTGTTAGATGCCATTTTTTCCCCGCGAATCCTCTTCTTTTTTTGTTACTCAAGGGGGGCGTGGTTGAGGGGAAAACAAAAAACCTATTTTTTTTTAAGTGCTCACTATCACCCCTGATGAGTCACAGTTACAGCAGATGGAGTCTGGTTCATTGAAGAGGCTAAGTAGAACTTCATAGTCCTTGCAAGTATGTCTGTTGAATGAAAAGAGAAAAGAATGAAAGGGAGCACATTGAAACCTATTTCTGTTAAACATTAAAAAGGTCTTGCATGTACATTGTGGTAAAAGTGGAGTGCATAATCAATTACATGAAAGTATTGATGGCAAAATGTGAATGAACAAATGCCATCCTTGAAGTACCTGGGCATACAAACAACAACTTATTCGTACAGCCTACCTGTCAGAAATTCAGCAACTCAGTAGTACTCCTTCCTCTCTCTGAATTTGTCTCAGTTATCAGGGAATTTGCCTTCATTTATTTTACTGAAGAAAAACATCATCCTGAAAAAAAGGTTTGGACCTCATTAAAATATCAAAGATCTACTCCATTGATAATTGTTCTTAGTTATAGTGTCAATCATATTCTAACTTAAAAAAAACAAACTTAAGGCGCCTTTCATGTAGGCAGTGACTAGGCACCCCCTCCCCACTCAGTTACTAGTAATCATTGATTTACAGAATGACTACCGGTATCTCTTTTAAAGTCAAGAACAAACATACACATTCTTGCAGTACTATCTCATAAATGTGCTTGCACCAAGTTGTACTTGCCATGTCATGGCCTAAGAAAGCCCTAAGTAGTTAAAGTCTATAGCCAAGTTAGTCCCTTTCCTAAAATTAAGTCTAGAGGTCTACATCTTGCTTAGATAACCAGCCGACAGTTGGCCTAACCTAGATGTAAACGCAGCCTGGAATGGAGATTTTACAAGGCCTTAATCGTTAGAGCCCAACTTTTCCATTTTAGTTCAATCTAACATTAGACCAAAGATTGTCTTTGTTACGTTATCTCCCAAAATGAGCTTCGTGAAAGGGGAAAAAGTAAAATGAAAATTTACAGCACTGTACTGTACTGCAGTCTGTAGGTCTCTAAGTCTTATATGGTCCAGAATTTTAAGTGGTAGGTTTGAATTTTCTTCTGACCCAAATTTGAAAGTAGTTAATCAACTGTTGATTATTTGTGTCTTATTTTCAGATAGTTCCGCCCAAAAATCTAGGCCAAGCTATCACTGTCAGGAGTGACTGGTAGCCATGGCAATCGAGCTTAAAATATTAGCTTGTGCCCATGTAAAATGAATAAAAGTTTGAGTGTAGATTGCACCTACATTCATCAGACAAAACAATTTTAAATCACTTCATAATGTACCTGTAGACGCATCTGCAGATTCATAAATTCAGCAGATCTTTTCAATAAAAATTGTATAAACATGATTTAGTTTACACAATTTAGATCTAGATCTAGGCGTAATTACAGCTTTACTCACCAGCAGACTTTCCAAGAAAAATGTAGTATCTATTTTTCCTGTTCAGGAAATAACTGGTGTTGGGCCAACTGGCTTGGAGATGCCTACGTGGGTGCAATCATTAGCACCGACCATATTAACGCCAGGTAAATGGCAGTAATTATAAAATTCATGTTGGGTCTTGTTGAAGGAATTGTGATGTATTGCTCCCATCTCCTGGCAATGGCTATTAAACCTGCCCTCTGAGCGGACTAAAGTTAGGCCGAACTATGACGTATTTAAGCCTGGCTTATCTTTAGTCCACCTTCGAGAATAGCAAAAAAGATAGTCCATGGTTCAAACCAGGTTTAGGCCACTGATTTAACTTAGGCCGCTTTCGAAAATACCACCCTTTATCTTAAAGTATCTTAATCCAAAAAGGGGACCGATTAAACCAGGCTATGGCTACATAAACACATTCATTTTCAGAACTATTTATATCATGTGTGCCCATTGATCTGTTAAATTTAGCAGAAACTTGTGCTTTGCAAAAATAAAGACGCTGTAAAAACTTCACACAGAAAGAAGGAAAAAAAAGAATTTAAAGAATTTTAACGATAGGTATTTTGGCAAAGATGAAGAGCAACTTTTGCGCAATCTAGAGTAATTTGTTAGAAGTCTGTAGCATATTGCATAGTGGAGATACATGTAGGTGGGCTGAAAGAAAGGTATGAAAATGGGCTGGAAACAGTTAAAATGATGCCTGGATGGTCAGTTCATGTGTACACGATGGGATGTAAAAGAATATGCATATAAAATCTGAAAAGAATTAGGATAGAGAAAGGGCCCTAGTTAGCAATAACAAGCACTGCGTGCAAAACGAATGTGATGTGGGTAAAAGAGGAATAAGAAAAAGAACTAGACATGTAATACTTGCTTGGAACAAGTATAGGTGGGCTGATCCAACTAAAATTTGAGACAAAATTGAGCAAAAAATAAGCGAGATACTGCTAAAAAAGCAATGTCATGTAGAATAGATTCATGTTGTGAATGAAATTCACCTTCTTGAGGCATAACATGCAAATTAAGAAATTTCTGACATGTGGCCTTTAAAGGGATCGTTTAACAATGTTAAATCTGAGATACACGGCCCTACGTGTTATCAGTGTGTGTGATATGGTGTAATATTGAAGCCCTACAAAATGCGCTTCAAAATGATCAAGAAGTGCCTCAAAAAAGTAAAAATCTTTGAGTGACCGGTTTTACCATACTCGTTTTCCCCAATAGACTGTAGTGTTATGAAAACCGTCAGGCGAACGGTTTTCAAAATTTGTAATTCCAATCATAAATATCTTGATAATCAGACAGGCGATCGGCTTGTAAAAGTCATGGGGTTCCTGACTGACCTAAAGGTTTATAATTATCATTGCATCATGAGCTAAATCCAGAATTTTATTTCAGAATCTGAGACAAAGTTACCGGATCCCTTTAATCGAAACCTTAATAATGATGACGTCATCAAAATGAAGAATGGTGATAACTGAGCTTGTAGAGAATTGTCTTATGCTATGGTCACAAATCAGAGCAGCGACCGACCGATCAGTAGCCTGCTCGGTCACTGCTGGAATTTAGGCATCACCCAGCAATTAGGTCGGAGCCCGGTCGGCGACCGCCCAGGCACCGAGCATATTTTGGGTGGCGAGTGAAAAGTGAGCAGGCGCCGCCCGAATTTTAACTCCGCGCTAAAACTTTAGCGGCGACCGAGCGATGCCCTAAAAACGCAGAATTGGGTAAAAACTCGGCCGCCGAGTAGGCTACTTTTGGGTAATGTGACCATAGCATAAGCTACAACATATCGAAATTTGGAAGAAAATCAATCAATATTTACAGAGATACAATCAATTTTCCATAAATATGCTGACGTCACAATATGCAAATTTGTATTTTGAGTTTGAAGGCCATTATCATGACGTCAGAATATTTTTAACGGCCAAATGAGACATGATTACATATCTCCGACTCACACTCTATCCAAATATGAAAAAAAATTGAGGGTCCGGTTTATCCAAAAGAGCTATAATGGCAAGTTTTTGCCCATATACATGTATGCTATGTGTTACAAGAGCTCGCGCGCACGGACATTAATCTTGAATGGACGCTCATCTTAATATTAATGGTCATAAAAAGATGAACATGGTATCAAATTGTTTGCAAAAATATGGGAATTATCATGAATGAAGAAAAAAATGGCGATTCTATGTTGTGTAATGGTGTAACGTGCGAAAACGTGCATGTGTGCGTGCGCGATTTTTTTAATAAAATGCTTAAAATGGCCTTAAACGTATGCAAACAACATTTGAGACGATTTTGAGCATTTTAAAATTGTGCGCCCGCGAAATTGACCGGACGTATATTGACCTTGATCATGATAAATATGAATGAGAAATGACTTACGGTTATGAAATATGATCATGAGTAAATTTTCAGAAAATTCCACAAAATGGCGCCTAGACAACGTCATTAGTCAAGGTCAAGGTTGCTGTCCTTTGTCCATATGCCTATACATATGTGTGCCAAATTTCAAGGCATTTGATTGAGCCATTTCAAAGTTATCTTACACACAAAAAGGTGGGTCGAAATAAGAAAAATAAAGAAATAAATAAAGGCAATTTTAACAAAAATATATGGTGGTCTGTATTAGATACAGCCCACTTGATTAAGAGTGTGCAAATATACAAGGCATTGACAATGAAATCAATGCGATAAGGGAGTTTATCTGCGCATGGCCAGTAAAGGTCATTTGTACCAAAATAGTAAAACCCACAGAGATGAATACTGGATATGCGCTCATGAAAGTTATGTAACATTATTCATTTATGCTCCAACTGTACATTGTATGATACGCAGGTGGAAATATTCTTTTCAAGAGGTCAAACAAAAGGTATTCATGAAGCACATCTAGGACTTTGGCAGTTATTATTCTAAGATGCTCAAAGTGGAACCTCTCCATGTGTAAAAGATCTGTGGATATTTGGGGTCATTTGTACCATGTGCTATCTGTAAACTCCCTTATTACATTGAAGCTATGTACTGGCACATGCATATAACATATATAGTGTACACAGTGCATCTAACATAATCAGTGCATCCATACCTTTTAGATGAGATAAAATATCTCTTGCCTAAGCCAATTCTTGGTTTAAAAATGTTTAACAAGGCACAAAGGAATCTGTTTGATATTCTTGGCCCTGTGTAAATTGGTGTTATTGATATGAATCATATTCAAGCACAGTTTGAATTTGATAGCATTTGCAACTCTTAACATTCATGATTACTTTAGTGTAGCTTAATTCATCCTATCTTCTGCTTCACTCTCTCATGGTGAGAATAAATACATGTTTGTACTCGTGCAACATTTTACTTCTTTTCTCCTTTGTGAACCTAGATTTTTGCTCCGTATCCACCTTTTTAATTTAGTGATAGTGTTCCTATTTACATTTATAAATGAATAAGTTATGAGGCACCAGATGGTGTGAACTTACATAATCTTCTTTGCAACCTTATCTTAGACGTTATCTTACTCTCCTTTTATTTTATTCTCTGTTTAGTAAATGGTAAACTATGATGAGATATTCCTAATGTTGCAAAAATAGGAACTTGATATGAAATGTCATCGCAATAGTTCTTTAACCTGTACCCTTTGCTATTTACTTTTCCCTCTTACTCTTTGTAGTTCTAGCAGCACATCTAAGGCAACCGCTCATATAGGTTACACATGTATGCCTAACATCCAAGTGAACATCTACACCTGTATATCCCATCAGCAATCCCTTTGTCATTTTTTTCCAGGTAAAGCTCTCTGTTGAGAGACTCTGTGGACCTACTATGTCACTTGATGTGGCAGAGATAATATGCTCCATGCAATCCTTGAAGGAAGTTTCTCTTGAGCTAGGTGTTTTCTATGATTGTTTTTTTGAAACACTTGCAAGGAAAGGAAATAAATCAAAGGTGAGCAGTTCATCCACAATTGTAATATGTGTAAGTGTTTAATTTAGTTTCATTCCATCACCATCTCTATCTCTTTCCTTTTCTTTTTGTACATGTTACTTTTCTGTAATTCCTATTAATGTCTCATACTGTACATGCTTGTTCTTTTGACAGAAGAATATATTGGTGGTCTTTTCATTGAGGCTACCACATGGTGTTGTCAAAAGCCTTCAAGTGTAAATAATTACCATGGAAACTTATATTGTCGGTGGGGACCACCTTGTGGTATGACTTGAATGCTATGATAGAAACCCCGGTGCCTTGATCGACGTCTACAGAAAATCACAAAATCTCTGTTTTCTGCCCAAATACAGCATTTCTCAAAATATGAATTCTGGGCGGCACAGCTTCTTGTCTGCTCCCAACCAATTCCCAGGAGAACAGGTTTCAGAGGCATATAGGCGGCTACTCCAAATGAGTAATAGAGATACCCCAAAAAAGGAGGCAAACAATTTGTCATTAACTGGAGAGGCCACAGGTGGGGGGGGGGCACCTTTGCACCACATAATTCCTATCTAATTTACAACATGAATGATCATGTTTAGAAGTGGAGCTTTATGAATGGAAAAGAAATAGAAAGCATGTGTGGTGAAACATATGGTAGATAACAATAGTATACAATGTACTGATTTTTGTATTAATACAAAATCTCATTTTAGACTTATTCCAATGAAGAAGAAAAAGAAGGGAGAGTGATTCTTGCCCTGATTTTGGACTCTCTGGCGCCTTTTTGTGTCAGTCACATTTGTATTTGCATAGACCATACGACTTGAGATTAATTGTATAACATGTTTTAGCACGCACTGAAAGTCAAATACATGTATTTCTTAATCCTAAAAATATTATGTAGGTGAAAGTAATAAGCGTTTGTTATTATTATTATTAAACCATGTAGATAGACTAAAATATTTTCCATACATGTTAGTGTATCACTCTATTGTTTAATAAATGATTTTATAATTGTCTATCGATGGCTTGATGTCAAGTGTCACTTTCTCTTCTAAAAAGTAAAATAAAACAATACAGACAGTGTTCTCCACTCTGAAGTCTATATATTAGTATAATTGCTATGATGTATAGAGGGTAGCCAAACAAATATGTAGGCTATGCCTAAATATAGTAGATATTGGTATTTTACCAGCTTCTCTCTCGGAGCATCCCTTTTTATATTTAGGGTGGGTCGCAATACATGAACAATCCTGACAAAAGATATTGTTATATGAATTTAACATGATCCATTTCAAACCATATTTGGCCACGGTCAACATTCATGAATGAAATGTAAATACAGGTTACTGGCATTATATGAGCTTTAATTTGAGGACCTCATACCCTGTACCTATAAATGGTTGTGGTCAAGAGTTATTTCCAATTAGAAAGTGGGATGACAGCATCTAACAGGAATGTGCTTATTCCTGAGTTTTCTGCATTGGCATTGATGTACCACCCAACATTTAGCATTGTGTTTAGGGTAGTGTTTTAAAGGGTTTCTATATTAAAAGGATCATAATATTGGGTCTTAAAGTAGATATTCATTGATTTAAAAACTAACTTTATTTTCATTATTGCAAAATTGAAACTTTGATTCGAAAAGGTTATCAAACTTCAATGCTTGGAAACATTCAAAGTAATGATTATGTTAAATTACAAAACGCTTAAATACAGCCCCGGCATAGCACCTGAAGAGCTCTCCGAACGCTGCTGAGATGCGTGAGATCACAGACATAATTTGCACAAGCAGCCGATATCCCATGACATCTCACACATTTTCAGTGCCTGTTTTGTTCATCTTCTCTGGAGTTCTTTCTCTTATTTCACTACCGTGAGGATAAACGTATAATTTATTGCCTCACTCTAAACCCCGCGCATGGTTTTATTTTGATGACAAATGCAGCGATACAAAAATAAAGGAATCTGTCGCTTGTAAACAAAATAAGATGCCATTGTATATTCAGCTGCACACACCGCGGTATGTTCAGCGTTTCAAGAGGGAACAAATGCTGTCCTTAATATCATTCCGGAGGTTTTTCAATTTGAAAGTCTGGTTTCTTTGATTGTCAATAAACCCCTATCCTGTGTATTTAAAAACAAAAGATTTTAGTTAAATTGGTTTCATATCCCCTTTTGTATGGTTTGAAATGCCATCACATTTATACACTAAACGCATTATAATTTGAGAAATAATAGCATTGCAATTATGTTAATTCGTTATGGCATGTCGTCTGCTTGGGCAGCATTGGTCCATTATGTGACGTCATTAAAACATCATTATTTTTCCGGCAAATCTCTTGTATATCCCGGCAAATCTCTTGTATATCCCAGCTGCTATGGAGGTGGTTGTATTTTTTTTTTTTTTCAATCACCCGATATGTAGTTGACCTAAAACTTGTACGATGGCCATCTGTTAGCTTACCAGTTTCTAGTGATACATTAGTGGACATATTTGTGATTTTATTTGAATTTCCACTTTAAGTAAAAGCTTTAATTCACCCCACACCTAACCTAAGAGTAAACAAACTCCATTGCATGAATTGAAGTATATGTATCGATTGATTTATATACCTCCAACAATAGCAATATGTGTAAAAAATTTGGCTTTGCATTATCAAAACAAATGTTACAGAATCAAAACAGTTGCAAAAAGGCAGTAAAAGCGGCCAGAAAATATCACATGTGCTAGTTGAAGCACTAATTTTTTAGAATTGAAAAAATACAAGATGTTAAGATTTACATCACAAAACACAAAATGCAACAATTAAAATATATATAATAACTATTTTTCTGGGGTAGCAGGGTTTGTGTAATTTAAATCAATTCAATAGACCATACCTGGACAATTACCCCCCTCCCGGGTAACTTCCCCGGGGACAATTGGTTTGGTGTAAAACTGTTAGAGGTAAAAATGCGAGGGATAGAAAAAAATGTCAGAAGTAACGATCCTACACATCATTCGATACACTTTTTCTATTTTGCTTTTGTTTTCCCTTTTCCTAGGTCAATTCAAAAATAGACAAGTAAGCAAACTAACACAACCAGGATCACTGCACTGGTTGTCAACATTTCCATGTCCCACCTGCCCCCTTCCCCTTCCAATGTTGTGACTTAATTATGCTACTGATTGTTGTTTGGAAGAGGTGTAAAGAAACTGTATACAGACGCCACTTTCTCTGTTTCCCTTGGGTGGCATTTATATTCAGGTTCTGCTGTAGAAAATAAACATATGCATGTAAAGATGGGAGTTTCGTGGTCGAGTGGTTTAAGGCGCTTGACTTGAGATGCGAAAGTCAAGGGTTCGAATCCCTACACGGCACTAATATCCTTTGGCAAGATATTATCCTGCACTTGCTACTCTCCACCCAGGTGTTAAATGGGTACCCGGTAGGATGCGACTGTCATTGTTGGTCAAACAGCTTGTGAGCGTCACGTAACGCCCGGCTGGAATGCTCCCCAGGGAGTGGAGATTGTGCACACAGTGTGTGCGGGCAAGCACTGAATCCAATGAACGGGGAAATAGTGTATTTGTAAAGCGCTTAGAGACATTTGTATTAAGCGCTATATAAAAATTAAATATTATTATTATTATTATTATTATTATGAGCTGCTTAACTATGTTAACAAAGAATGCAGGTACAGAATCTTGAGCTTTCTTTTGTGAAATGTTTCACACCATCCTCATCACATCACATAACAAAAACGCCATGATCTATGCCAAACCTGACTGAATTGCTATTATTGTTATTTCTCTGTTTCCCTTGGGTGGCCTTTGTATTCAGGTTTTGCTGTAGTAAATAAACATATGCATGTAAAGATGAGCTGCTCAACTATGTTAACAAACAGTACAGGTCCATAATCTTGAGCTTTCTTTTGTGAAATGTTTCACACCACCCTCATCACATGACCTAACAAAAACACCATGTTCTATGCCCAACCTTACTGAATTGTTATTATAATCATTAAAGGCACACTGTCCTACTTGTAGCTACTTGCTCCCTCTATATAGAAAACTTCCCCAATCGGTGCCTGTTGTTCCCCCATGATCCTCTTTTTCTTATGTTAAATGAGAGCTGAGTTAATGAGATATCTACCTGTCACAGTGACCTCGCTGGCTCACCGGGTGGTCTTATCCCTTCTAGCTGAAGTAGTAAAACCTGCCATTAATATGTTTGTTTAAATGCTATTCACTTGATACATCGGAAGAGTCAACAGCCAATTTGAATATAGGCTTGAATTTACCAAAACTGTACCTTGGCCCAAAACCTCCTGACTTAAGGGTCTTGTGCACATGAATTCCAGAGTTAAAAATACCTTTGATACATTTATAGCAAATGCAGATTTATGGGTATTATTTATTTCAGTGTTAGAAGTAGGACTTATTAATTTATACACATTGGGACCCTTTCAAAGAATACACAGGATATTTTAGAAAAAATGTATATTACTTAAAGGGCCACTCTAACCTGCCTAACATGGCCTTTCAAAACATGAATACACCTCAACTTATTGATATTCCAGCCTCTGATTTTTCAGAAAATCTGTAAATTGACAAAGAAATGATAATAGCCATCAATTTTTCACAGTTCACACACTCACTGGGCTATGGCCCTCGAAAAAGGTGATACGGTCACGTGGCCTAATGACGCATTTGACGTCATTGCGGGCATGTCCGATTTGATAATTTGATAACTAGGAATGACGAAATTGCCAGAAATGTACTGGGATTATCGAGTGCATATTATTTTTCAGATAAATGTCCTTTTTTTTTTAATGTCTAAATCATCCTCCTTTTCACCGGAGAGGCGTCTAGAGTGACGTCAAATGCGGGATCACCGAACTGGGCTTTTTCTGCGCATTCTGAGTCGTCATTTTTAAAGCTAGATTCCAGAACTATTGATGATATCTAAGAAAAATCATTGTCATGTTCGGAATCTCCGTCAAAAATGATTCTACATGTCTTTTTTTCATTTTTGAGCCCGTTTTGGTTAGACTGGCCCTTTAATCATTTATATGATATAACTAAGCTTTAGTGTTAGACAAGAATTGAATTTTTCTTTTAAACTATATATACATGTAGTTATCTTTGTTAAGAATGTAAATATCAATACAGCTGTATTATGCATGCTGTTGGTGAAAAATATAAGAATGCAATGAAAAATTAGAACTAGTATAACTAAAATATATGTGTTTGCAGATGAGCTGATTAGCTATATTGACAAACAATGCAGGTCAAGACTCTCAACCTTCAACATGTTCAGAGCCTCACACCAGCCTCATCACGTTACCTATCAGTAGCACTGTGTTCTATGCCAAACCTGACTCACCTGAAATTCTATAGACAGCTTCTACACAAGGCGTTATTCTCTACATTGAGAGCAATGACATCACCCATACAGGTATGTGTGTCCTAATGTAGTCATGGAGGGTCAATGAAAGAAAGAAAGAGCAGTAATAATTATATGGTGCACATGTGTATATTGTGCTTTTCCTATCACCCTTATTAAAGGCCATCATTTGGAATATTGAAAAAGTCATGAAACATGGAATAAAAGCAAACTACACATGTACTGATTCAGTTAAAATCCAAGTGTTTAAAAGATTGACATTGTTTTGATCAATAATCAATATCCAACTTTTCCAAGTATGATTGATAGGAAAATATGTCATATAGTTTATCAAGAGCCAAATTTAATAAAGGCTTGAATTTACCAAATTGAACCATTGCAACGAACCTCTTGACTTCGGGGTCTTTTGCACATGAAATCCAGAGCTAATGCATATTGGGTCTTATCAATTTCAGTGTTAGTTGGAGTAGGACTCATCAATACAAACAGGTTGGAAGCCCTATAAAGAATACATTTATAATTTTTTTTAGAAAAGTCACTATTACTTAATTCTCCTCTCCATAGAAGATGAAGTGTGTTCTTTTTGTCAATAGACAAGAAATGAATTTGGAATGAAATCTATTTAATCGTTTTTGTTGAGAATGTTGTTATCAATGCAACTTAGTAATTAATGGGATTTGTGTGAAATGTTAGGATACAGTGAGAAATTAGTTAATAAAATGTATGCATGTATAGATGATTAACTTAACTATATACACCATGAATGCAGGTCAAGACTCGCATGCTTAATGAAATCGAGTATGCCACACCAGCCTTATCAGATCACCTTGCAGAAGCACTGTGTTCTATGCCAAACCTGACTGACCTGTATCTTGCTGGAGAGGATCTCAATGAGGAGTTCTGCTGTACTTTGAAAGCAAATTCATCATCTATACAGGTATGGGTGTTCTAATGATGTAAATGTCATGGAGAGGGTCATTGAAAGAAAGAAAGAGCAGTGATGATAATATGGGGCACATGTATCTACAGGTGTATGTTTTTTTCTCCAAACACCCTCTTTTAAAGGCCATTCACTTGGTATATTGGAACCGTCATGAAACATCAAATGAAAGCAAACTACATATTAACATGATTCAGTTGATATTCAAGTGTGTATAAGATTGACATTGTTTTGATCAATAATCAATATGCAACCTTTTCCAAGTAAGATTGATAGGAATAATGTGTCACATATTTGTTTATGAGCCAATTTTAATAAAGGCTTAAATTATAAAAACAACCTTTACAACAAACCTCCTGACTTGGGGGTCTTGTGCACATGAAATCCAGAGTTATGGATCTTTTAATGCATTAATAGCAAATGCATATTTCTGGATACTATTAATTTCAGTGTTAGTAGGAGCAGGACTTATCAATGCAAACAGGTTGGAAGACCTATAAAGAATACATTTAGAATACAAAAAATTAAAGTCACTATTACTAAATTCTCGTCTCCATAGCTAATAATGGAGTGTGTTCTTTTGTTCAATAGACAAGAAATGAATTTGACATTGAAATCTATTTAACCTTTTTTGTTGAGAATGTTGTTATGAATGCAACTATGTAATTAATGAGATTCGGGTGAAATGTAAGAATAGAGTGAGAAATTTGAATATAAATGTATGCATGTACAAATGAGTTACTTAACTATATTCACCATGGATGCAGGTCCAGACTATCATGCTTGATGGTGACATGTGTCCTACACCAGCCTCATCACATCACCTAGCAGAAGCACTGTGTATTATGCCAAACCTGACTGACCTGACGCTCACTGGAGGGGATCTCAATGAGGAGTTCTGCTCTACATTTAAAGTGAATGCATCATCTATACAGGTATGTGTGTCCTAATGTAAATGTCATGGAGTGGGTCATTGAAAGAAAGATAGAGCATTAATGATTATTAGAGGTACCTACAGGTGTATTTTTTTTTCTCCAAACACCCTTTTTTAAAGGCCATTCACTTGGTATATTGGAACAGTCATGAAACATCAAATGAAAGCAAACTACACATTTACATGATTCAGTTGATATTCAAGTGTGTATAAGAATGACATTGTTTTGATCAATAATCAATATGCAACCTTTTCCAAGTAAGATTGATAGGAATATTGTGTCACATATTTTTTTAAAGAGCCAATTTTACTAACGGCTTAAATTATACAAACTGAACCTTTACAACAAACCTCCTGACTTGGGGGTCTTGTGCACATAAAATCCAGACTTATGAATCTTTTAAATCATTACTAGGAAATGTATATTTCTTGATACTAGTTATTTCAGTGTTAGTAGGAGTAGGACTTATCAATGTGTAAAGGTTTGGAGCACTAAAAAGAATACATTCATAATTATTTTTGTAAAAGTCACTATTACTTCATTCTCCTCTCCATAGAAAATAGTGTGTGTTCTTTTTTTCAATAGACAAGAAATGAATTTGAGTTCTGGTAAAAAAAAAAAAAAATTAAATCTCACAGAATCAAAAGAAACGTACACTGAATGTTCAAGATAGCAAATAAATGTCATTTGTCAACAATTTTGGTAGAAAATGTATACTGGCTGAGTAATGAGTATAGAAAGATAAGGAAATCAAGGTTGGTAGCCCCGACACCATTTGTTTAGTCCCATATACATCTCATAAAGTGCTTGTTACTTTACCAAGACTGGGCCTAATTTATTATGATTGTGATGACTCTAGAACCTTGCAGTACACACCAATACTTACATGCTACATGATCAACTTTTTCTGATCCATTCCACACCTTTTCTTTCACAATGCAATCGCATGACCAAAACTCAACTTTATCTTTAATTGTTTTTGTTGAGAATGTTGTTTTGAATGCAACTATGTAATTTATGGGATTTGTGTGAAATGTAAGAATACAGTGAGAAGTTAGTAAATCAAATGTGTGCATATATAGATGAGTTAATTAATACTTCACTTTATTTCATCATGAATGCAGGTCAAGACTCTCGTGCTTGATGTTAGCCGCTGTCCAACACCAGCCCCATCACGTCACCTAGCAGTAGCACTGTGTTCTATGCCAAACCTGACTGACCTGACACTGCTTGGAAGGGATATCAATGAGGAGTCCTACTATACATTGAGAGCAAGTGTCTCCTAATGTTAATGTCATGGAGGGTCAATGAAAGAAAGAAAGAGCAGAAATAATTATATGGTGCACATGTGTATATTGTGTTTTTCCTATCACCCTTATTAAAGGCCATCACTTGGTATATTGAAAAAGTCATGAAACATGGAATAAAAGCAAACTACACATCTACCGATTCAGTTTAAATCCAAGTGTTTAAAAGATTGACATTGTTTTGATAAAGGCTTGAATTTACCAAATTGAACCATTGCAACGAACCTCTTGACTTTGGGGTCTTTTGCACATGAAATCCAGAGCTAATGCATATTGGGTCTTATCAATTTCAGTGTTAGTTGGAGTAGGACTCATCAATACAAACAGGTTGGAAGCCCTATAAAGAATACATTTATAATTATTTTTAGAAAATTCACTATTACTAAATTCTCCTCTCCGTAGAAGATGAAGTGTGTTCTTTTTGTCAATAGACAAGAAATGAATTAAAAATTGAAAAATATTTAATCGTTTTTGTTGAGAATGTTGTTATCAATACAACTTAGTAATTGATGAGATTCGTGTGAAATGTAAGAATAAAGTGACAAATTAGTAAATAAAATGTATGCATGTATTGATGAGTTGCTTAACTATATTTCACCGTGAATGCAGGTCCAGAATCACCGGCGTATTCTTTTCCATCGTTCCACACCAGCCTTATCAGAACACCTTGCAGAAGCACTGTGTTCTATGCCAAACCTGACTGACCTGTATCTTGCTGGAGAGGATCTCAATGAGGAGTTCTGCTGTACATTGAAAGCAAATGCATCATCTATACAGGTATGGGTGTTCTAATGATGTAAATGTCATGGAGAGGGTCATTGAAAGAAAGAAAGAGCAGTGATGATAATATGGGGCACATGTATCTACAGGTGTATGTTTTTTTCTCCAAACACCCTCTTTTAAAGGCCATTCACTTGGTATATTGGAACAGTCATGAAACATCAAATGAAAGCAAACTACACATTTACATGATTCAGTTGATATTCAAGTGTGTATAAGATTGACATTGTTTTGATCAATAATCAATATGCAACCTTTTCCAAGTAAGATTGATAGGAATAATGTCTCACATATTTTTTTAAAGAGCCAATTTTAATAATGGCTTGAATTATAAGAACTGAACCTTTACAACAAACCTCCTGACTTGGGGGTCTTGTGCACATAAAATCTAGACTTATGAATCTTTTAAATCATTACTAGGAAATGTATATTTCTTGATACTAGTTATTTCAGTGTTAGTAGGAGTAGGACTTATCAATGTGAACAGGTTGGGAGCACTATAAAGACTAAAATTCATAATTATTTTTGTAAAAGTCACTATTACTACATTCTCCTCTCCATAGAAAATAATGTGTGTTCTTTTTTTCAATAGACAAGAAATGAATTTGAGTTCTGGTTAAAAAAAAAAAAAAAAAATCTCACAGAATCAAACAAAACGTACACTGAATGTTCAAGATAACAAATAAATGTCATTTGTCAAACAATTTTGGTAGAAAATGTATACTGGCTGAGTAATGAGTATAGAAAGATAAGGAAATCAAGGTTGGTAGCCCCGACACTATTTGTTTAGTCCCATATACATCTCATAAAGTGCTTGTTACTTTACCAAGACTGGGCCTAATTTATTATGATTGTGATGACTCTAGAACCCTGCAGTACACACCAATACTTACATGCTACATGATCAACTTTTTCTGATCCATTCCACACCTTTTCTTTCACAATGCAATCGCATGACCAGAACTCAACTTTATCTTTAATTATTTTTGTTGAAAATGTTGTTGTGAATGCAACTATGTAATTGATGGGATTTGTGTGAAATGTAAGAATACAGTGAGAAGTTAGTAAATAAAATGTGTGCATATATAGATGAGTTAATTAATACTTCACTTTATTTCATCATGAATGCAGGTCAAGTCTCTCGTGCTTGATGTTTGCCGCTGTCCGACACCAGCCTCATCACGTCACCTAGCAGTAGCACTGTGTTCTATGCCAAACCTGACTCACCTGAAACTCTATAAACGGTGTCTTAAGGGGGATTTATTGTCTGAATTGAGAGCAGTGACATCACCCATACAGGTATGTGTGTCCTAATGTTAATGTCATGGAGGGTCAATGAAAGAAAGAAACAGCAGTAATAATTATATGGTGCACATGTGTATATTGTGCTTTTCCTATCACCCTTATTAAAGGCCATCACTTGGTAGATTGAAAAAGTCATGCAACATGGAACAAAAGCAAACTACACATTTACTGATTCAGTTAAAATCCAAGTGTTTATAACATTGACATTGTTTTGATCAATAATCAATATCCAACCTTTTCCAAGTAAGATTGATAGGATTCATAGGAATAATGTGTCATATATCTTTTTTATGAGCCAATTTTAATAAAGGTTTAAATTATAAAAACTGAACCTTTACAACAGACCTCCTGACTTGGGAGTCTTGTGCACATGAAATCCAGAGTTATGGATCTTTTTACTCTTACTGTACTGGGGGGGGGGGGGGGGGGGCTCCCAGGCCTTCAACATTTTCGGAGATTGCGCCGCAACCGCTTAGAATTTTGAATTGTCGTTTCATGACTTTTTTTCCTCAAGTCTTACGCACATTTTGATACCATTTTCGTCGAAATCGGATATACCTGTAAGGTGTTACATAACATTTAGTATGCGCATGTCATCAAAAACGTGCTATAAAATGTACAAGCAGAAATGTGAATACAGGTTTAAATGTATTTCTTCCTATGAATTGATATCAAATTGCTTTTATATGTTTCTCAAAGTAGCTTGATGTATTCAAGAACAACAGAATACATTAGATAAAACAATATATATATAATAAGAAATACAAAAACAATAAGATACAAAAGAAAATAAATATTTGAAAATTGCATCAAATTTGCATAAATTATCATTAATTACATCAAAATAACTATTTTGTGTAAGAAAAGAAGTTTCATATGAAAAATGAGTTTCAATTAACATTCAATAAGTGGAGTCTGACAATTTTTGTAATGATTCTAGTTCCCTGTATATTTCCAGATTTTAAATTCATAAATGCGTAATTTGCGTATTCATAATTTATGCAAATAACCTATGCATTCTCAAATATCATAAACATAATGTAAACTCATTAATTTTAGATGAAGGAACATTTATTCAACACATTTTCAAAATTCTTCACAAGTCTACAGACAAATATGTAGAGTTTTCTGTAAAATGCATAAAATTAGCATTTTGCATAATTAATTAAGCTATATAACGACAACAATTTGCATATTAGGAAAAAACTAATTATAACATCTTGTTCCTTATGTAAATATCTACAAACTTGCAAATGTTTGTGTTCATCGGACTTTCGACGGCCGAGATCATATGATATCCCCCCCCCCCCCCCCCAATCACGAGGTGCTCAAAATAGCCCAGTACAGTATTAAGGGTTAATGCATTAATAGCAAATGCATATTTCTGGGTACTATTGAATTCAGTGTTAGTAGGAGCAGGACTTATCATTAAGAAATTGTTTTTAAAGTCTCTATTACTAAATTCTTTTAGTGTTCTTTTTTCAATGGACAAGAAATGAATTTGAAAAAGAAATCTATTTAATCATTTTTGTTCAGAATGTTGTTTTTAATGCAACTTTGTAATTGATGAGATTCGTGTGAAATGTAAGAATAAAGTGACAAATTAGTAAATAAAATGAATGCATGTATAGATGAGTTACTTAACTATATTTCACCGTGAATGCAGGTCCAGACTCACCTAGCAGAAGCGCTGTGTTCTATGCCAAACCTGACTAACCTGGTACTGGAGGCAGAGTATCTCAATGAGGAGTTCTGCTCTACATTGAAAGCAAAGGCATCATCCATACAGGTATGTGTGTCGTAATGTAAATGTGATGGATAGAACGAAAGAGGTCATGTATCTACAGGTGTATGTATTTTCCAAACATCCTTTTTTTAAGGCCATTCACTTGGTATATTGGAACAGTCATGAAACATGGAATGAAAACTACACATTTTTTATGATTCTGTTGAAGTTCAAATGTGTATAAGATTGATATTTTTTTATTCAATAATCAATATTCAACCTTATCCCAATTTGATTGATGGGGAAAATATGTCATTTTGTTTTTTTAGGAGCCAATTTCAATAAAGGCTTGCATTTGACCAAACTGTACCATAGCAACTTACGGGTCTTGTGCACATGAAATTCAGAGTTATGAATAACTTAATACATTAAGAGCAAATTTATATTGTAAAAAGCAGTATAGCAGTGGATTTGAGCTTATTGGTTAGCACCAACACTTGATGAGCAGCAGGCCCATTTCAATAAAAATGTAAATATCACTATTTCTGTGGCATTTCTTGGAACTATCCAAGACGACTCTGTCTATGCAAATTTTCAGTCGTTGTATTTTCAGATATGTTTTAATAGTTTTCAATGGTATCTTGGTCCGATTACATATGCTTGTTTAGGTTTAGTTAGGCACGCATTACAGCTTATGCAGTGTACTGCAAGTTCCTTCCGAGAAGGGTCCAAACTTGCGTTTCAAAAGCAAAATTTAATGAAACTCGTCAAAGAAGCCTGCAGTGTTTAGAATAAGAAGAAGAATTGTTTAACAAAAATCATTTGATCGGTATGTTTTGAAGAAGAATTTATCAGAAAGTCATTTTGTTATTCCAACATTATTGCTTTTCAGCATGATTCTTTCATCCTACATGAATCAAAATGGTGGCTCACATATTCTATTCTACTTTTACACCAGATTTTGACATTAAGAGGCATGACATTAGCACTAAATAATCACCAAACACAGATACATGTATAATGAATATAATGTCAGATGGGAGAATATACCAATCTGTGCCGACATACTCGTGTGCATGTTGACTTATTTCATTGCTAACAAATATTATACAAATAACGCACGGCTCAGAGTGCTATAGTGGTGAATGCAGTACGCGCGAGGTTTCTTTAGATTGGTGCCGCTCTGTGCAACGAGCTGCTTGCGGCGAGTTCACAGTGCGCATCATCTGAAGAAACCGAGCGTACACTGCATTTACGTTTCGCACAACAGGGTCAAGTGCGTTATTTGTTTTATAAAATAATGACACAAATCAAAACAAACAAGTTTAAATCTTAAGTATTAAGTTAGAGTCTACGAGAGTTAGATCTAAAGGCCTAGTTATGTTGGTTCTAGACTAAGACTAGAGTTGCAAGCTTACCAAAAAGTCCACGGGATTCATTGCTTTGAGTAAAAAATTAAATCCAAGGGGGTCTAGAGACGAATCTACATCAGACAGCTGAAATTCCTGGCTTCATTATAAAATCCCAAAGTCAAAGCAGGCCTAAATCCAAGGCAAAATGATAAAAAATTGCTTTCTAATAATACCCCGCTCTAGTCTATATAGCTAAGCTATGCGTATGCTGCGCGCGCTGGGATGGATCATGGATGGAGCGTACAATACTAGCTACGCGTACAATTACAATGCACTCGATGGAGCGTACTACACGTACGCGCTGGATATCCATGGTAACGTGGGATATAACTTTTTTTGCGCTTTTCTGGCGGCAAAATCGTGCTTGCATCAATAAATTTGTGCATGTCATGTGACGCGTATTGACCAATCACGATGCTTAAAATACTAGAGCCATTTTATAAAACTTATAAGGGGCTTATTTTTCATCACCATCCAATGTTGGAAAAACAAGTACCTAAGTTCTATTACCCGGGTACCTGGCCAACCTTGTCCACCTTATTTTTGCCTTCTGTAGGTTGCCCTTTTTTGTGATAGTGCCCTCTTTATTTTGAAGGATGTTTCTCCAACCGAATTTTAGATAATTATTAAAAAAGGTAACATTTGATTCATATTTGTTCATCACGCTAAAACAAAATTTAAGCTTATTTAATTAAAAATGGTCCCTTCCGTGGGAGGGGAATCCCCCCACATACACTTTATCCCCCTCACGCTCTCTGTTCCTTCGTGGAAACCATTTGGATCTTTAGACTGTCAGAGTTGAACCTAATTCTAAACAAGATGAAAAATGAAGAATTCCAACTTTTTCATCTAAGAATTACACAATTGTCCATCTATGAGGTAGGCAAGCACATGGACAGAAAAGGAGACACTCAGCAAAGAATCACACAAGGATAAAGTGATTAGATTATGGGGTGAGATGTGAAAGGTCAAAGGTTACAGGGCCATGAAATTGTAAAAATCACATGAATTTATTGATAGCGTTATGTATAAACACTACAATAAACTCATGATATTTTGGGTGTAAGAGATCAAAGGTGTAAAATAACAGGGTTATGAAATGTTACAAATCCCAGAAAATACCTTGTTAGTCTAAAAATTTACAAAAAAACTAACCAGTTTCAACCCAACTAAGCTTAGGTATATTTTATATGTGAGCATAAAATATTAAATGAAGAGAGTTTGGGTTTGTGACGTCAGATGCTAAAGGTCACATGATCATTGATCTTTGAACATACATGAAGGGGACACATATCAGAGACACAATCATCCTGTTTAATCTGCATTGTGTACATAACATATGGGTAAATTTCATTTGTTGCTGTGCACAGTGCTATCATTCTTGACATTGGACAGTAATCAATGTTTAAATTATATAAATTTAGTAGCAAAGATGCTTTAGACTCTAAGCTATCAAGTCAGGACATATCTTGGAAATAATTACTCTCAAACACATTGCTAACATGAAAGGAGACAGATTTCATCCACCCAAGCCATTGGGGGTTGAATCATAAAAGTATTGCTCTCCTGCTCTCTGTGGTTGTTCTCTAATCCCCTAATATATATGAAAAGAAGTTTAATGATTTGTCCTAACAGGTAGTGTTTTTTTATTTTTTTTAACTTGATTTCAGTATCATAATTCAATTACTACTGGTATAGTGGATACTAACACCAGTACTACTACAGTAAAACTCCCATTGTTATCAATATTACAGGTTTTAATGAAATTTCAGTATGTTTTTGATCCATTTATATTTGAAAGTTTCGTAAATCTCTTGTGCAAAATTTTTCTTATTTTTTTGTTTTATATTTTCCTTACTTCTTTCATTAATGGGATGTTACTGTAGCTCTTGAGTGTATATTCCCCAAGAAAATAGATTATATACCAGATTGAAATAGATCCACTTACTTGCAACTGATAGTATATTTTTAAAGCGCTTAGAGACATTTGTATTAAGCGCTATATAAAAATTTAATATTATTATTATTATTATCATTACAAGGTTTACAAGCAATGTTACTGTTACATGTTACAGGGTTGTTTTCCTCAGATCAGGAAGGGAAACTTCAGATTCAATGGAGTTACTCAAGATGACTTGAACTCATTTCTCCAGACCCTCACATGTTTTCAAAGGTTAGTACAGTAGGCCTATATGATTAAAAAAATAAGATAACAGCTTGTAGACTTTTCATGAATAGTGCAATTCAGAAACAATATAAAGAGCCTCTGATGGAATACTAAGAACATGATGATACTGCAGCAGGGAGCATGCGATAAAGTGATACTGTTTACCTTAAAACAATTGAAGATTTCTTGTCTAACAAAATTAAATATTCAGTAACAGTTTTATTGAAAAAATTCCCTACTGCAAAGTGCTTTCAAACTTAAATTTGATGATTTGTTGTGTTCTCTGTTTTTGTTATAGTGTTTTCTTGATATTTTTTGTTAAACTGTAGTCTCTTCTTTTTTTTTTCTTCTTCTTCATTCACTGATCAAAATTTTTCTTGAGACAGGTACTTTCAGTAATACCAATAATAGTTGATATTTTAATTCTCATCTTTCATTCAGATAATAAGAAAAATCTGTTTCCTTTACAGCTTACATGACTTGGACAGCTCAAGAGGCGCGGATGGCTGCCCTTACAAAAATGTCCTGTGGTAATACCACATGATTACATCAGGACTGTACCACAGGACTTTACCACAGGACTGTACCACAGGATTATCACACGCCAGTTACCACAAAATTGCCACACACCGGTTACCATACAGAATACCACAGAATTACCACACGCCAGTTACCACATAATGGTAAATTGGGACATTCCAATTTACCACAGGAATACCACAGGACTACCACACACTGGTTACCATACAGAATACCACAGAATTACCACACGCCAGTTACCACATGGATTAACATGTGGTAACAGATACCACAGAAGGGATTAGTATGTGGTACTAGATACAATGGTCCTGTGGGAATGTCCCAATTTACCACAGGAATACCACACATCAGTTACCACAGGGACTACCACACAGCAGTTACCACACACATTACCACAGGACTACCACACACCGGTTACCATACAGAATACCACAGAATTACCACACACCAGTTACCACAGGATTACCACACGCAAGTTACCATTGGAATACCACATGCCAGTTACCACATAAAATTATCACACAAATTACCACAGGAATATTTATGTGGTAATTTGTGTGGTTTTTGGGATTTACCACAGGACAGTTACCACACGCCAGTTACCACAGGATTATCACACGCCAGTTACCACAGAATTACCACACACCGGTTACCATACAGAATACCACAGAATTACCACACGCCAGTTACCACAGGATTACCACACGCCAGTTACAACAGGATTACCACACGCCAGTTACCACAGGAATACCACACGCCAGTAACCACATAAAATTACCACACAAATTACCACAGGAATATTTCTGTGGTAATTTGTGTGGTTTTGGGGGACATTACCACAGGACAGTTACCACATGCCAGTTACCACAGAATTATCACACGCCAGTTACCACAGGATTACCACACGCCAGTTACCACAGAATTACCACACGCCAGTTACCACAGGGTGCAGGATTACCATACACCATGCAGGTACCACAGGATTACCACACTCCAGTTACCACAGGATTCCCGCATTGCAGGTACCACAGGACTACCTAGCATGCCTACCATATACCAGGCATTACCACAGGGATTTGAGATGACAAAACTAGACTTATCAAAAATAACATGCAAAACAAACATTTTAGAATAAAACCCTTGATATATTCTTAGATACATTCAATGCACACTTTACAACAGAAAAAGGTCAGATTTGGTTCAAATTTGGAAATGTATGCATGTTTTTTTGGCCATTACTAGAAACAGGTTATTGATGTGTACAAATGCTCATGTACCCTTTACAGCTCATTTTATGCAGGGATATTACCCAAGAAAAAAAGAAGTCAGTCAGTCACTCATAGTGTCTGACAGTGAAGCCTAGAAAATAAATGGGTTTCCTTGCATATTTTGAATACTTGGATACTGCTAACGTTTAAATTTCACAGATAGGACATACGTGATATATTTAAAATTCCTGCAAAGTTCTACAGAAATTGATGTTGGCAGCAAAAAGGATTCACTACCTTTAAGTGGATATGTGTACAAGTCCATGGATACACATGTACATGTATATATATTAACTATAAAATGTTACATACCAGTAGCAAGGCTATCTGGCAAGTTTCAATGAGATATCATGACGAACATAAACAGTCCAAAAATTAATTCTTAAAAAATGTATATGAATGAATACATGTGAAGGCAATTAAAGGTATACAATACATAAATAAGTTTACATCCATAACAATGTTAAAAGTGTTAATTAATAGCACTTGCAGCTAGGTCTATCTGTCAAGTGTCAAAAGATGTCAATTGTCAAACATGAATAGTCTTCATATGAATTTAAATGAATACTAAAAAAAAGCTATAGATACATGAATACACATCTATAAAGTGTTACACAATACTGGCATCAACTATACCAGCAATGAGCTGTCATGGCCAAAAGTGTAGAGAAATAAAGTTATGAAGATATATTCACACAGATATTGGATATATGTAAATATTTTATTATGCTGTAAGTTAATTCAATTTATGTTCGTCAAGATAATTGCCTTGGTACAAAGATGTGTATTGAAGATTTATTTCTCAGATTCATTCCGACCGAACGCAAGGTGATTATGACAGGGCGTGGCGACCTGGAAGTACTTGCTGAATGTTTGTTGGTCGGCATAATATACATCATTTTGAAATGCTTTCCATTTAATAAAGGAATCCCATACCGATGAACATTTACCCAGTATGGGTCTCACACTCTCACTCATGTCTTGCATTTTCTTGATGTGTTTTGGACAGTTCAGTCTTACAAATTAAGACTGCATGTCTGCATGTACACCAGAAGACAAGCATGCCAGTGCGACACAGTCCACTTTGATGACTATCCAGCAGCCGAAGATACCCTGAAAAATAAAAAAATTAAAAATTAAAATTAAGTACGTTGTAGTATTCTATTATGCTCTCAAAATAAATCTAGCGATATTAAGAGTTGAACATGGCATACACTGTACAAATGAAATTCATCTAAAAACTACAATTACTTGCATCCCTCACAAACTCATGACGTGACATGCACGCAAAAATAAGGATCGTCCGCATTTTCGCTGAAGATTCTGATTTCTGATCCGCACGTTGGCGATGCGAAAAACGGGTTCCGCAATAATTTTACATTTACTTTGTTGTCTACAGAGACTTTTACCTTTTGAGCGATAAATCCTAGGGAAGACGGACAACCCATGAAAGTAGACGGATCGGGAACCCAAAACCCGCAGAAGAAAAAAAAACTTCCGCAATATTTTCGCGGACGATCCTCAATTCTTAGGACGCATTTTGTACTAATTAAGATTCATGTTTGATATTTCGCTTCCAATGAAAAGCCTTACATGTAGGTACACAGAATATAGGTGACTATAATTATGTAGGCCTACCGTCATAGATGCAGTACAGTAGGCCATCTACGACCTTCATTAAATGCGATCGGTTTTCATTTTTTCATGAACCAAATTTATAAGAGTAAGATTTACTAACCAAATTTCCTATTTTGTACAGAAAGCAAACACAATTCTGTATTGAATTATGTATAATTTTATTACTCACCTCCTGGACAAAATGATGATCTTTAAAGTATAGCTCCAGCAGCTAGCAGTCCAGAGCAGCAAAGTTGATCGTTTTCTGCAGACCGACTATTTGTATTTCCCCACTGTGTGGGACTACAGTCTGAGTCATGTATTAAACTTGGCCTGGTATGGTAAACTCTGCGATCCTGCCCCATTTTGTTAAATTCTTGCTCTGGAATACACTTAAAGTTCGTCTTTCATGGTGTAAATCTAACCTTTTCCCTCCATACTCTGGGTTTTAAAGGAAGACAAATCTGGCGAAATGGCAAAGTAATGGTGGAAATGCGCCGTTGGGAAATGAAATTGAAAATAAAGATCTCGCTCTCTATTTTGTGTGGTAACATCAGGTACCACAGAAAATACAAAGTTACCACAGCCAGCCTTTGACATTATACCACAGGAGTCTAGTGACATTACCACACGAGTTGCTGTGGTACTAAATATTCCTGTGGTAATTTGTGTGGTAACATCAGGTACCACAGGAACTAAAAAGTTACCACAGCCATGCAGCCTTTGACATTATACCATGCACAGGAGTCTAGTGACGTTACCACACGAGTTGCTGTGGTACTAAATATTCATGTGGTATTTCGTGTGGTAACATCAGGTACCACAGGAAATACAAAGTTACCACAGCCAGCCGTTGACATTACCACAGGAGTCTAGTGACATTACCACACGAATTGCTGTGGTACTAAATATTCCTGTGGTATTTTGTGTGGTAAAATCAGGTACCACAGGAATTACCACAGGACATTTTTGTTCAAATTTTCCAAAATACACAAAATTTCCCTATTGCGATTTATATAAGCCATTTTGGCGCCCAATATGGACCCCACAGGAAGTGAAGGAGGGGTCTGAAAATTTGAACCCAATCATTTTTGGCCAATTGGGACCCTTTTGAAGCCAAAACAGCAACAACAAAAAAATCCTACGGGATTACATACCGTACCGCACTGCTAAGTAAAAACATTCAAATTTTGGGGGGTCCAGACCTAGATTTTGGGTGTCTACGGTATGCTTGTCTCCCGGTTAGCCCATTGCTTTCAGGCCTGGACTGATAGCAAAAAATTTTGGATGAAAGGGAGTCATTTTTCGGCAATGTTTGAATATTTGTAAAAAGGCTGTTCTTCTTTTTCACGTTGAAGAGTAGTCCACTATCTGGTGTTAGTGTATAAATGTTAAGAGAAAGAGAACATAATATTGTCACAGTGTTTCAAAAACTTGTAAAAAGCCTATGTAGAAAGTGATGCAAAAAATGTTTTTTTAATGTGTACTGAATAAGCTCAAAACAGTACTATCAAAGAGCCCATTGTGTACCTGTTGTATGCAGAAGGGGGGCATGTTGTGTGGAAAATGTTTTTGAAAATAATCTACATAGGGGTACACCAGGGACTAGTAGTTATAATGATAATAACGGTTGCTTCTGATATATGACACACGTCATGCCACGACACTCCTGGCACTCAAACATTACTACCCTGGTCTGGTCTAGGCGGCGGCCAAATATGTAGCGCTTTGGCATATCGGATACTCATTTCATATACCTGGGTGGAGAATGGTAAATGTGGATTAATGCCTTGTCAAGGATATTAGTGCATTAGACAGTTTATGTACATCAATCAATCAATCGGTGGTTGAGAGACTTATAGACCAGCAGTAGGATCTTAAAGCTATTCTCTGCCGTACAGGCCGCCAATGAAGTTCAAGTCGAAGAGGAGCAGAAAAGACAAGCCTTGCCGCTGTAGTGCATGTACCAAGTATATGTGTATTGCAGACTTTACCATTTTCATTTTAGGTGATTTGTATGCAATGTATGAAATATCACTGTATATGTCAATGTCATCGCACATGTTCAATACAAATATAATTAAGTAGAATCTAAATTAACTTGTGAATATGTTACTAGAAATGACTCAGATGTTAAAAGCCATAATGCACTCGTTATTTTGTCAACGAACTTGATAGCACTCAGTGTACCGGTACTTGATAATAGCTTTGTCTGGTAAGGGCGTATGTCATAGGCCTGAGTTTTCAGTGTAACATTTTATCTGACAAAATTTGTTGTTTGTAAATTTAGAGCTACTTCCAGTTCTTGATTTTGAAATCAATCCGAGGAATTATTTTCGAGGATTTTCTTGACATCACTCCAGTGTGTGTATATGCAAATATGTTGCTATAATTATAAGATACATGTCTATTTGGTCAATGTAGCATGCCTGAGTTATCAGTGTAATATTTAATTTGTTATGGATTTTTATTTGTATATATATGTTGAAATACATTTACCAGTACTATATGATGAATCCAGTTGAGGAAATATTTTCCAGGATTTTCTTTACATCATTCCAGTGTATAGATATGCTACTATAATTGTACGATACATGCTTATTCTAATCGTATTCAGTCCTGAATTTCAATTAATGTTATGATGCATATTCCAGGTTTTTTCTTTGCATCATTATGATTATGCATTATGCTATGGTATAATACATGTATGTTTTGAACTTGTATATGTTTGCCATACATACTTGCCTTGTAAATAATTTTTATATTTGAGTAAGTTTGCATTCCTGATTGGCTTATAAGAAACAATGGTAGATACTACTCTCATGAGCATTCCGTTACCTTGCCTTTTGATCTCCATCCTCTTCTGATTAAGTGATGTCATTTTTATAATCCACTCTGATTTTTATGATAGAGACAATGCAAATCGCTCAGATCAGTGAGTTTATTCTGAATTATGTCATGCCAAAGGATGTACTAAAGCTTCGCAAATACCCTCAATTTTATATAACAAATATTGCATGAATTTTATCGTTCAGTGCAACATGTATTCACCTCTAAATTCAGAATTCCCCTAGTGCCGTTATATTTCATCCTCAGACTATGGCCTTTGTGTCTGAAATATAACTCAGGAAATTCTGAATTTTGGGGTTAATAAATGCAGGTTCCTATGCTAATTCTGAAATGAGGGAAGCTGATATAAAGCATATCCTTTTAATGTTAGATACAACTGTATGCCTGTACAATAATTGTACATACAAGCATATATTCATCTCATTGCAATGTTCATTACGTCTGCATGGTTAGGGGATAATTATATTTTATTTAATCTATATATACTCCTGTAGTATATACTGTATTGATAAATTTAAGCTTGATAAGACTCAAATTTATACGATTGCGAAGTTTGAATAAATCTGAAAATCTGAAATATAATATATCTTAATTGTGGTTATTTGGAGAATAGGAGTAGCAAAGCATGAATAAAAGAATGAGAGATGAAAGAGAAAGATGAGATACAAGATAGGTGTGAACATAAAGGGGATATATTTATTGAATTAACTCCTTATGAACTTTCAGATTTTTTGTAGATTTCATCACAGTGACTGGCATTACTTTTTGTATTTCTCTCAGTCTCTCTCTCGATACACATTACTTTTTATGCTTTTTATTATTTTATTTTGTTTGTCAATGTAGCATTTATGTCTTGTTATTTTATGTTATTTCCATTCCAGTCATATCAGAAGATGATGATGTGAGAGTTGAAAGAATAGTTGGGAAATCAATAACAGGATAGAAGAAGCAAAGGCAAGGGGTTATACATGTTCATCAATAAACAGAGAGAGAGTGATAAATAGAGCGAGAGAGGGGGGTAAGATAGAAACATTTATCAATATAATGTATTATTATTATAGAGAGAGGGAAGGATCTATAAAGAGAGAGAAAGGAGAACGGGGGCAGATGTACGGTAGGTAGCCGGAGATAGAGGGAGCTGGGAGGCAGAGAGATAACAAGGGAGAGAGAGATAACGAGAGAGAGAGAGGGATAAAAAGAGAAAGAGTGAGTCTGAGGGGAGCGAGGCAGCCGGGGATAGAGGGAGCTGGGAGGCAAAGAGATAACAAGGGAAAGATAAATAGAGAGAGATCGATAGACTAGAGAGAGAGAGACAGAGGAGGGGCGTGGGATAGAAAGGCAAAATGTGTGTGTATTGTAGAGTCAGACAAACAGACAGACAGAAATTGGGAAGATTATTTAAAGAGAGGGAAAAATGTGAAAAATAATGAAAGAGAAGGATACGGGTGATAAAGAAAGTTAGGCGTACAGGGAGACATAACAGGTAATGGAAGCAGGAAAGAGTGATATGTCGTAGATTTAGATAATTTGTTACACTCCTTCCATCATGAAACGTAGTATGCCGCCATCAACGTTGAATTGGCTATTAAAACCCCCACACCCAGGTTCTCTCTACCATCCTAGAATATGAACTTGATTAAAAGTTAAAACCCCTTTAAAGTGTTGGGAGCCCCAGATTCGCTATATAAAATGTGGTTCCATGACACATGCTCCGCCGACGATTGCTCCGCCGACATTTACTCCGCAAAACGCGACAATTGCTCCGCGACATTTGCTCCGACGTCAAATGCTCCGCCGACAGGTGCTCCGCCGACAGTTGCTCCGCCGACAGTTGCTCCGCCAACAATTGCTCCGCCGACAGATGCTCCGCCGACAATTGCTCCTCCGACAATTGCTCCGCCGACAATTGCTCCGCCGTCAATTGCTCCGCAAAACGCGACAATTGCTCCGCCGACATTTGCTCCGCCGACATTTGCTCCGCCTGAAGCGACACTTGCTCCGCCGACATTTGCTCCGCCGACATTTGCTCCGCCGACATTTGCTCCGCCGTCAATTGCTCCGCCGATAATTGCTCCGCCTGAAGCGACACTTGCTCCGGTGACATTTGCTCCGCCGACAATTGCTCCGACGACATTTGCTCCGCCGACAATTGCTCCGCCGACAATTGCTCCGTCGACAATTGCTCCGCCGACAATTGCTCCGCCTGAAGCGACAATTGCTCCGGTGACATTTGCTCCGCCGACAATTGCTCCGACGACATTTGCTCCGCATGAAGCGACACTTGCTCCGGTGACATTTGCTCCGACGACATTTGCTCCGCCCAAAAAGTGTCCCATTAAATACAAATGCTACTAGTACTACGACAAATGCTTCGCCGACAATATTTTTTTTTCACGGGTTGTTTTTGTTTCTTTCTTTTTTTCTTCATTTTCTGAATGCATTTCATGAAATTATGTAAATGAAATGAAATGAATGAATGTTGATAATGTGGGAGGAAAAAGCAGTTGCCTAAAAGTCATTTCGAATATGACTTTCCATCTATCACTGTACGTCCCACATAATGTACACTAAACACTCATTACATGTCATGGGAAGTTTTTTTTTTTTTTTTAAGTAGAGCAGCAAGCCACATTCCCCAATACGCGCATACCTCCTAGTTAATTTCAAACAGCTCATCAATATGTAAGACCTGAAATTACCTCAATGAAAGAAGACTAATAACATGAGAGGAAAGAAAAGAGCAAAAAAGACAACCGTTTTTTGCTATTCCCCATAATGTTTGATTTAAAAAAATAAAAAATAAAATTATAGCTCCTTACGCAAGTTCTCCGGCGAAAGATAATTACTCCGCTCAAAATCTGTTTCATGTATTACTCATTAGCTGATCCAAAGCTCAAGGATATCTCTCTCTCTCTTTCTCTCTCTCCCATGCTCCTCCTTTTCCTGTTTACACCGTTTTCTTGTCTTCTTTGCTCTTTTCTTTCCTCTCATGCTATTAGTCTTCTTTCATTTCCATCACTTTTTCTCTGCTCCCCCTCTCGAGTTCTATTTCTCTCGTGAAATTGAAACGTAAAGTAATACAATCATGTAGTACATTCTTGTTTAGAATAATATTTTCAATAATATCCAGTCCATTTTCTAAAGGTTTCTTTCCTTTAGTTAAGTGTATGTAGCTTTAATATATATATGTTAGTGTGCAAAACACTCCCTTTCATTCGAGTACTTTGTTTTCACTAAATAATTTAAGGGACTCACGAAGCCACCGGAAGAAGAGCAATTGGCTTATCATGAAGAACTAACATCAAACTGCAACAAAATGATTTGTATAAATGTGAATAAGCAGAAAGGCTGCCATCTCATTTTCCCGTCTGAATGGGTTCTCTTCCTTTCGTATATAAGTGCCCTTATTTTCTAAACTTTTTTTTTTTATATTTGTGTGTTTATTAAATTTTCAATCATATAAAAATTACATATTTACAAGTCATTGGTAATAATTAGACAAACAAAAAAACCAATATGTATAAGAACAACTAACAATAATGAAAGGACAAGAAAGTTATAAAAAAAAAACATTATAGTAAAAAAAAATACACGGTACACATATAAATCATAGTTTGAACTCCAGTGCATAAAGGGGAGTGAGGGGGCACAGGAATAAAAGTTAAATCAACATGAGTATCATAAGTCAAATCGCCATTTCTTAAAATGCGAAACAAGCTTGTTCCTTTTTTTCGCTGAGAAATATTCAATATCTTTTTGTTTCTTTATAAAACTCTTAAAAAGATCAACACTTGGTAAATCCCCCTTACTTATTTTCTAAACTTCCATGATGACCTATTACATTGTATAATGCTTTACCTAGTAAGATGCATTGATCGAGGTAATTTCAGGTATTACATATTGATGAGCTACTTGAAATTAACTAGGAGGTACATGTATGCGCGTATTGGGGAATGTGGCTTGCTGCTCTACTTTTTTTTAAAAACTTCCCATTACATGTAATGAGTGTTTAGTATACATTATATGGGACGTACAGTGATAGATGGAAAGTTATTTCAGTATATTCGAAATGACTTTTAGGTAACTCCTTTTTCCTCCCACTTCATCAACATTCATTCATTTCATTTCATCTACATTATTTCAAGAAATGCATTCAGAAAATGAAGAAGAAAAAAAGAAACGAAAAAAATAGGTGTAAAGAAAATATTGTCGGCGAAGCATTTGTCGTAGTACTAGTAGCATTTGTAGTTTATGGGACATTTTTTGGGCGGAGCAAATGTCGTCGGAGCAAATGTCGGCGGAGCAATTGTCGCTTCAGGCGGAGCAATTGTCGGCGGAGCAATTGTCGGCGGAGCAAATGTCGGTGGAGCAAATGTCGGCGGAGCAAATGTCGGCGGAGCAATTGTCGCTTCAGGCGGAGCAATTGTCGGCGGAGCAAATGTCGGCGGAGCAAGTGTCGCTTCAGGTGGAGCAAATGTCGGCGGAGCAATTGTCGCTTCAGGCGGAGCAATTGTCGGCGGAGCAATTGTCGGCGGAGCAAATGTCGGCGGAGCAAGTGTCGCTTCAGGCGGAGCAAATGTCGGCGGAGCAAATGTCGGCGGAGCAATTGTCGCGTTTTGCGGAGCAATTGTCGGCGGAGCAATTGTCGGCGGAGCATCTGTCGGCGGAGCAATTGTCGGCGGAGCAACTGTCGGCGGAGCAACTGTCGGCGGAGCAACTGTCGGCGGAGCATTTGACGTCGGAGCAAATGTCGCGGAGCAAATGTCGCGGAGCAATTGTCGCGTTTTGCGGAGTAAATGTCGGCGGAGCAATCGTCGGCGGAGCATGTGTCGGGTTACCATAAAATGTATGGCAAAAGTTTAGTTAATTTGTGCAATGATGTGAAAGAGGATGTCATTTAACACTCATGCCTGCAAGGATTTTCAAAACAAGTTTGTTTGAAGACGGATATTGATGAAATAATACAAAACTTGGGTTTTCTGTTATACGTAGAAAGCCTAAATGTTGTATTCCTTCACCAATATTCGTCTTCAAACAAGTTTATTCTGAAAAACCTTTCAGAAATCAGTGGTTAAGTGGCATCGTCCTTTGCTTCATGAAACAATTTAATTGAATTTATTCCATTCAATTTGTGGGGCACCGGGCGGCCAACACTTTAGAGAGGCTTTAAAGCTAAAGACCAGTTATGGTCATGCAATTGCATAGTGAAAGAAACGTTGTGAAATCGATCAGTAAAGGTTGATCATCTAGCATAGATGTACTGCAAGGTTCTGGAATCATCAAAATTATAAGAAATTTGGCCAAGTCTTCATAAAGTTAGAAGCACTGTACACAGAAAGATGTATATGGGACTATACACACGTGCGCGACACGTGCATTTGTATCTCTCAACAGGCAAGAGATATACTAATTTACCAAATATATCAATTAGTAGGCGGTTTCCCGTCAAAATTGTTATCGTCATGTAATATTCAAAACATATTCTTTCACATGATTGGTAATAAGAGCTTCCATTTCATTTTTTGAAATTGGGGCGTTTCCAATACTGGTCTTTACCTTTAACAACATGATTCAAGCGGTTCGATATATAAACTCGATTCTTTCGAGTGTACATGTGTTGTGTGATTCATCAAGGTATACTAACTGGATGAAAAGACTTGTGCTGATAGCCATACACCGTGATAATAATAACAACAAATTTACAGGTGTTATAATTATTATGATATAATTTAATTTCCCCGGGAATGATTCGGATTTAATCAATGACAAATGAAATATATAAAGGGCTCGAATATTAACACGGAACAAATTTAGGTCAACAGAAACAAAATCCGGTTCCCTGTTTTTTAGGGTGCTAAAAATTGCTAGCGCTCTGCGGGGAGCTTACATTTCCCTTCCGTATGTCTATAAAGCCACACCATTTGAAAAGTGAAATAGATTATAGTGCGTAACATGATTATGTGTATTATGGTGATGAGGCATCCTGTGTATTCCATGAGCCCAACAATAAGTCTCTATATGTGCTACAGTATGTATGTAGACATTTACTCCTGTATACAAGTTTGGATTTTAGAAAGAGATCCGTGCTTTTGAAGAACTCAAAGGGATTTCATCTAAGCTTACACTGTGATGCATATTCACCATGATTGTGTGAAACTATACACCCATGCAAAATATATCTAGTCATCAGCCAGCGTACATGTTCTAACGTAACTTTGTTTTTTAATTTTTATTTCGTGTTGGTTTTAGTTTGTTCCTTTGCATTGCCTGTTTTGTTATCATTGAGTCATTCTGAGATGCAGTGAACCACTTGATTAGCCAACCAGAGCTCTCACTGAGAGTCTGCTGTTTCAGCACATTTTGTAAAATGTTTGGGGATGCAATTCCTTACGTTTTGAAAATTATATAATATAATACATTATGTGTGTATATCGATCTTGAAGCTAAACTAGACATGTGTTTGGGATATTGGTGTTTCTCATCGTTGAGCCTTAATTCAAAACTGATTTATCCGATCAAAGTACCTTATACAATAACTTCAAAAGCTTTATAAAATCAAATGTTTACGTCCTTAGGCAGCAAGGCATGTCAATGAAATTCAGAACGACCCTTGTTATAATATAACATGTCCAGTGATCAGAGCAAACAGACTGTTAATATGAAGTGACACTACTCGAGTCTATATGTCGACCCCCATATTGATCACTATGGAGTTTGGCTACCATTCAACTATCAGCAACCCCAACCTCACCAGCAAAACGGAAGACAGACCGAACACAAGATTATACAGTACCCCAACCCTCAAAGGATAGCTCGGTGAGCACTTGGTGTGGCGGTGTGGCAGGGGTATGCGTTTCATATGTAATATCGTGGCCGTATCGATCACCCTGACTCACGAAATGAGGGTCGCTATTCATAATAGGAGTAGAGGGTCGGTATTCATAATACGAAACGAGGGTCGCCATTCATAATACGAAATGAGGGTCGCTATTCATAATAGGAGTAGAGGGTCGCTATTCACAACAGGAGTAGAGGGTCGCTATTCACAATAGGAGTAGAGGGTCGCTATTCATAATAGGAGTAGAGGGTCGCTATTCATAATAGGAGTAGAGGGTCGCCATTCATAATAGGAGTAGCTAGGGTCGCTATTCATAATAGGAGAAGAGGGTCGCTATTCATAATAGGAGTAGCTAGGGTCGCTATTCATAATAGGAGAAGAGGGTCGCTATTCATAATACGAGTTAAGGGTCGCTATTCATAATAGGAGAAGAGGGTCGCTATTCATAATACGAGTTAAGGGTCGCTATTCATAATAGGAGAAGAGGGTCGCTATTCATAATACGAGTTAAGGGTCGCTATTCATAATAGGAGAAGAGGGTCGCTATTCATAATACGAGTTAAGGGTCGCTATCCATAGTACGAAATGCGGGTCGCTATTCATAAAACGAGATGAAGGTGCTATTCATTAAAAAATAAATAGCAATAAACAAAATGCAAATTAAAAAAGGGAAATATTGCATGGAGAACACTCCCACGGCTATGGCGTAGCTGTGGGAGGGGGGGGGGACACATGGCCCTGAATATTTTTTATTTTTCTGAAAGTAGGTTTATTCTACCTTTTATCTTTGATAATTTGATAGAGACATCCCCCGCTCCTGTGGTGACGAAAAAAAGAAATGAAACGCACATATAATCTTATCGTAATTTGTCCTCCGTGTTGGAAATCTTGCTCACCACCCTGCCCCAGACTGATCTTATCCAGGCTACTTGGGGACATTAAGTAGACGAAGCAGGCCATCATCATAGTTTTATGGACTGAGTTTGCTACTAAATAATCTAGTAATTGCGTATACGACAATAATGTTTTTGTAGAAAGTAGCCTTTAGTAAGACTTATGGACCTACAAATTATATATCGGGGTTGGACAGGACCATGAGCCCAGAAAGGGGTGAAAGAGGGGAGGGGGCATGCACTTTAGAATTCTGTTTTGTTTAAGGGATAGGGGGCTTGAACACTTTCGGACCTTGGAATGTTTTCGCGTCATGTGTAGCGTACAAAGAGGTAATGTAATCCGAATATAACCCAAACATTTATTGTCATTTTTCTGTTGGGATGAGGGCAATTGTGGTGGTGATGGGTAAAGAGATCTGATAAGGTCTAGGCCTTTATAGTGCAACAAAATCAAAGTAAAAAAATGCCGTGAGAAATTTGTTTTTGTTTTAATTTAGGGGTGGGATATCTAGCCCTCGTAGCAACATGGGGCAGGTTATATATATTGAAAACTTTAGGCCCGATTTGGACAAAAAATCCCTTACGCGTCCGTTGCATTCACGTTTTGTTTACTTCATCACGCTATGTACAGCGGTTCAGTGAGCAGTGGTTGGACTGCTCCATTACAGTAAATAGGTTTTTTTGTTGTAATTACTATTAAAAGCCCGATCCCTTGCCTCGTCTAGCACACACGTTCATGTATATGTCCTGGGTATATGTTGTATTCATACATTGCACATGTTCACAGGCTCACAATCACTCCCCAATCACTTCACTCACAAACATTACAAGCACAAATTTACACGTCACTACACGTAGAGCATGCACCCACAGTCATTGTATGTAGTGTACGTATTAGCACTATGAATATAACGGACAAAGAAAGCGGACAAAATATACAGTTCCTCAGGCAGATAAGGAACATCCCTTCACTGCTATTATGTAAAAAGGTGAATATGCATGTGACACCTGTTCTACACATTTGTACATAATAGCAGTGAAGGGATGTTCCTTTGTCTACCTGGGGAACTGTATATTTTGTCCGCTTTCTTTGTCAGTCATGTTCATAGTGTAGGTACACATATCGCGATCGATACGCGACTTGAGAATGAAAACATGATTGACTGCGGAGCATGGCGAATAAAAAGCTCTATATTTTCCTTTGTATCTCTTATTTATGAGTAATACTTGAATTAATGAAACTTAGAACATTATTGAACTAATATCTTTCCTGCAGGATTCACATAATGCTCCAAAATTAAAGAAATCAGACACTTTTCAAATGATTTCGGTCTTAATTGAATATTGGCTTATCGCAAGTTACTCTCGTTTCCTTACGGGGGATCGAAGGGCTATAATGCTGCTACCCCTCAAACCAATAATGGAATCTCCCACTACGTCTTGGCTAGTTTTTCGATTTATCAGAGCTTTTCGTCAATTGGTGAAAACTTTTGAAACAAAAAGCCCGCCCCCCCCCCCACTCAGTGTTATTTAGGGTACGCATATGCTTGTTCCCTCTTTTTGAAAGCACCCACTATCTGAGCCCTTGTGAAAAAGTACTGCGGTATTACTGCGGTAGTACCGCAGTACTACCGCAGTACAAGTACTGCGGTACTCGCAGTACATTTACTCCGGTAAATTGGACGCTTTTCGCAGTATATGTACTGCGGTAGTACCGCGGAACAATTACTGCAGTACTACTGCGGTATTACTGCGGTACTACCGCGGTATTACTGCGGTACTACCGCGGTATTTCCGCGGTACTTGTCCTGCAGTACTTCCGCGGTACTTGCCCTGCAGTACTTCCGCGGTACTACTGCGGTACTACCGCGGTACTACCGCGGTACTTTTACTGCGGTACTTTCGCGGTACTTGTACTGCAGTACTTTCGCGGTACTACCGCGGTACTACCGCGGTACTACTGCGGTGCTACCGCGGTACTTTTACTGCGGTACTTTCGCGGTACTTGTACTGCAGTACTACCGCGGTTCTACCTCGGTACTTTTACTGCAGTACTTTCGCGGTACTACTGCGGTACTACCGCGGTACTTCTGCAGTACAGTACTACTGCGGTACTACTGCAGTACTTCCGCGGTTCCCGTACTGCAGTACTACTGCGGTACTTGTACTGCAGTACTTCTGCGGTACTTCCGCTGTACTTGTACTTCAGAACCACTGCGGTACTACTGCATCACTTGTACTGAACATTCTGAATGTCCTCCAGGAAATATCTGAACATTAAAAATTGTGTACATACTACATACTGTTTTCAGTTTTCACACTGTAGAGCAGGGAGAAAAAACAAAGCCAGTTCAGAAGAAATACAATTGTTCAGCACATTTTGTGTCAACAGTGCAATATTATGATCAGAAATAAATGTAGTTATATCCGGTAAATTGCTTAGGTTTTCAACTGCAGAGCTGGCTTTGATTAACCTGTGCACATCCTTTTCACACGATACAAGAACAATCACAAATTAATGAACTTTTTAACAACAATAAGAAAATATTCAAAAAAGAATTTCATATCATAACAAAGTTTATTTTTAAGGTACATGTAATTATGTACATTTGTTTAGGTATTTAACTATTTTCTCTACTTTAATATTGTACTTTCAAACTACTATGACTAACAAGTTTTAGCTTCACACAAAATGACAGATTGCTCTATGAATTACTTAAACTCTTTGTGAAAGGCAGATATCATGCTTTACATGAAAAACAACTGTATAGTTATACAATATCTGTATCTGAGCTGCAACAAAAACATTACAATAGGAAAACAAACTTTTTCCTTGAATATTTGATAATTGTTTGTTATGTGACCATACAAAACAATGTAATCTAAAAAGAACGTGGAAGTTGACCACAGATGCCTTTTTACCTAGCAAATTAATTTTTACATATCAAATATCCATTTCTGAAACTGCAATAACATCTTGGAAAAAATGTTTTCCAGCTTCATACACATTGACTGATTGTTGTATTCATAGTCTTCAATAGGGCAAGTAAATAGAACTATAACATATGAAACTACATGTACTCTGATTATTATGAACCCCAAAAAAAAACAATGTCCAAGTTATAAAATAACAAAAACAATTTGCAACAGATAATATACATACACTTCTATCAATATCTATCATACTGGACATTGTCATATAATGCCTTACACCACGAAACAACCAATAGGTTGGGGAAAAGGATTGTGCTAATTTGCACATGACATTAAAGTAGAAGTCATTACTTTAAAATGGTGCGTAATTTTTCAAATAAATAAACCCTCTCAAAACGAGCACCCAAGATTTAGAACATTGCTGAAGCAGATTTAAAGTGAGGGAGAAATGGGCCACTACAAAGAACAGCGTCTATTGAAACGCTGTAAAATTATTATTTTCATTATATCTACATGACATGTACACATGATTTCTGATGCTCAAAATTACATTAGGAAATACTAAAATCCTGAATCTCACATTTTGAACAAAATTAGACTATTTTAGCTAGGTTACATGTATATTATATTATACAAATATACACTGTCTTGAGAGGTTCTGGTTAAAACTACTGTATGCGCAAGAGGTGACTCCAATAGTACTATTTGCTAAGGGGCATAGCCCCGAAGTACTATTTGCTGAGGGGCATAGTGTTAGCCCCAAAGCAAATGGTACTTTTGGAGTCACCGAGGCCCATAGTGTTAACCAGTACCTCGAATAGAGGCATGTATATTTCTTTAATATCCTGCATCAAAAAATTATTTTATTGAAGAAAAAAAAAATGTCAATTTTTATCTAAAAAGATTTAAATTATTTTGTTTTCATTAAATTAAGATTAGAAAAAAAAAATAAAAAAAACTCCCAAATAGTACTCTCATATAGTACTTTCTAAAAATAGTTCAAATATTTCTGGTCATGTGACGAGCTCTCAACCAATCAAAAGCCAACAAATTTTTGATGCAGGATATAAAAAAGAATATAACATAACCGATGGTAAAGAGGAAACTACTAAAGATGACATTTTAACCAGGCAAGTGGAATTTTACTACTCTTACTTACAAAGTAATTACAGCAAATATATATTATCTTGAAAACAAGTTAGTTTCAGCACACAATGAAAGATTGAATTAAGTGAAGGTTGATCATCTAGCATATTTCTTGGTGTGTACTGCAAGCTAGGTTCTGGATGCTGGAATCATCAAAATGATAAGAAATTTGGCCAAGACTTTACAAGTCACAAGATACAAGCACTGTACACAGAAAGATGTTAATATGGGACTACACGAACATATCTATTTTTGCTGATAAAATACTGGTAAAACTGGCAGATAAACGTGAACCATTATTGAACAGCTTAAAGATGACTATAAGGGGTTACATCATACCAGTAGCAAGGGTATCTGGCAAGTTTCAATGAAATGTCATGACAAAAATAAATAGTCTAAAAAAGAATTCTTTAAAATTATGTACATGTACCGGTATAAATGAATACATGTGAAGGCAAAGGTATACATTTTTCAATATACACATAAAGAAGTTCACATCCTTTACAATTTAATGAGTGTTAAGTACAAGTCCACTCCACTGAAATGTTGAGTCGATTAGATAGACAAAAGTCTATAAAGGCCAAAAATATCTTGGTTTTGGAAAATGGTGCTCAGACTTATTTTTGATAATTTTGTTTAAAGGCCATCTGTACTAGTTTTGCCAGAAGGGATTAGACCAAACAGCGAGGTAACTGACAGGTGGCTATCTCATCAACTCAGCTCTCAAATAACATAAGAAATAGAGGATCATGGGGGACCAACAAGCACTGATTAGGGAAGTTTTCTATATAGAGGGTACAAGTAGCTACAAGTAGTGCAGTAAGGCTTTAGTGAACAAAAAACGAGTTAATCATAGAGCTGGTTCTCCTCACAATGCATTGCGCAACATTTGTTGTGACGTAGGGTCCTCGCAACGCAGGCAGAGACGTAAACGTCACATCTGTGCGGCAAATTTAAAAGTTTTGCTTGAAATAACCGAAACAAAAATCGCTCTTAAAAATCACCTGATTGAAGTCGCTGAGATTTTCTTGGTACTGAAAAGCTGTGTATTGAAGATTAATTTCTCAGATTCTTGCTGAATGTCTGTGGAAAGCTTTCCAGTTTCCACTATAGGGATCCCATACAGATGAATTCTCACACTCTCACCCATGTCTTGCATAATTTCCTTGATGTGTGTTGGACAGTTTAGTCTTACAAATTAAGACTGCATGTTCAGTGGAAGACGAGGGTGCCAGTGCCACACAGTCCACGTTGATGACTTTCCCGCAGCCGAAGATGCATGTACCCTGTAAAATAAATTAAAAATTCTATTATGCTCTCAAATTGAATCTAGCAAAAATTATGAGTTAAACGTGGCATACACTCTACAAATGAAATTCATATAAAAACTACAACTACAACTGTACTTGCATTCTTTGCAAATTCACGAGATGAGATGCCCGAATGATATACATGTACATGTATGAATTATGATGACTGATGAGCCTGCCCTCCCCCACTCAGTGTTATTTAGGGTACGCGTATACATGTTCCCCCCTCCCCCCATCTCCTGTGTGTAATGTCAATAAGGGCCAGATTTTTTAAAGCACCCCCCTATCTCTGGTGTGTAATATAAGTCAATACAGGCTAGACTTTGTTGCGTTAAAAGTACCCCTTCACCAGAGATTTTGGGAACACCATTGTGGTCCCTCCAACCCCGGCGTGAGGGGACCGGGCTTATTAGCTACTTTCCTACTATGATCACTGGACAGATCACTACATGAATGATGCATGCACTTACATGTACATGTGCACGTCTGCACAACCATATGAATGCGCGATTGTGATGGAGAAAAAAAAATCACAACACAATGTATGATTCTCTAACTTCTAAGAATCAACTTTGCCATTATTTTTTTTTATAGTATTTACATTGAGAAAACATGTGACCCAACCTGCTCAGCCGCTGTTTGAATCCTTTTCATAAACGCAGTATTGTACAGTAGGGAATATAATCTAGTAAATCTACTATCATCATCAATTGCGATCCGTTTGGATTTTTTTATGAACAAAATTTACAAAAAATCAAAAGTAAGATGAAGAATGAGATCTTGAGTAAAGGAGGGGGTTTTCGGACACTTAAGACAAAATCCTATTTTTTTACTCATTGCTTACTATTTATTATAATTTCTTGTTCATATCATGAAGCAAATACTATTATTATTTAACCAAAAAAGAATCCCAGAAAAAAAATCATGAATTGCCATGACAATATTCATTTCCATTTTCAGTGATTTTCGCTGTTTCGGAGGTACATTGTAGTTATCGGCCCAGCGAGGCAGTATTTGGCCGCATGTACAAAGTCAATAGGAAGCAAGCAAGCGCGCCATGCGTTTCCTTGCTGATCTATAGCACTAGGGGCTAGAGCAGGTATCCCACGCCGGAGCTCGCCGTGCCGAAAACTACCTCTGCGGTGATCGGAAATTGGAATCTGAATTGAATTAGTGTGTGTGCTTGTGTGTGCGTTGCGGTTTCCGTCTAGCGGCTGCATTGATTTAATACATGCGATGAGATACTTTTGAGCTTGCGACTCACACAAAATCGGGCTCCAAATCTGAAAAATACTTGAAATACAGCTCATTTTATGGTACCCATATTCCTTACACTACAGACACGCATAAAATACTTGATTTTCAGATTCAGGTAGCGGGACCGCCGATTACATCGCTAAAATGTGATATTAAAGGATATATTTTCCATTGCAAATGTGGTTCTTCAGTGACTCTGGCATGTTATGGTATGTGTGGGATATGTGATATGCTATATTTTACCATGCTTCCAGCGTGGCGGCAACGGACCGGCCGAAAACCAGCAACGGACCGATTACCTCCTCCTTTACTCTACTTAATCAAATTTCCTAATTTTTACAGAAAGCAAACACAATTCTGTATTATGTGTAATCTTATTACTCACCTCCTGGAAATGATGATCTTTAAAGTAGCTCAAGCAGCTTATAGCAGTCCAGTGCAAAGCGAGGTTGGTCGTTTTCTGCACACATGAGTGGCTGTGTGGGACTGTAGTGTAGCTCTAGTACACAGTCATCAGTGTATGAGAGCTTGGTGAAATTTTGCTTCGACTTCGAGTTGGATCTCTCCTCAATTCTTGCTCTGAAATATTCTTAAAATTCTTCTTTGCTGGTGCAAATATAATCCTTACCCCCTATACTCTGGGTTTTAAAGGAAGACAAATCTGGCAAAACAGCAAATGACTGAAAAGCTGCTGTAGAATCTGCCGGTAGCTAGATCTCTCAATCCGGTTTGAATTTGAAAATCAAGTGCATGTTCGCACTCTACCACTAGATGGCAGCAAACACACTAATAATTGTAAATTTATTTTGGGGAAAATTGTTACAATTCAATCTTATCGGATCAGTTCAAGGTCATCAAAACAATGGAGTAGTTAGCAAATTCTTTTGCTAATAAGATACCTTTTTACTTGATTCAGATTAAAATAGACAGATAGATCATTTAATTCAAAGATAAAATCAGAAAAATCTTAATTAATTAAATGATCATTCAATCAAATTATGCTCCCATATTTTAAAAGGAAAGTCGAGTTCTGAGGGCATTTCTTTGAATCATCTTTGAACTCATTTGTATTTACACAAAAAGACATACTATCAATATCAATTTGTTGAATTTCTTCTAATACTACTGAATGTTTAAAAACAAACATAATTTGATGGTGGGCAACCATCGAAACATTATTTCCTGGCTAATTTCCTGGGTTTTTAACAGTTTAGGTAGATTGTTTTGAAGGGCCGTCTCTAAAATAGTGTAATTTATGACCACCCCCTCCCCGCAAAAAAAATCTATCAATACCATGTAGAAGTATTAAAGAATGGTAAGAGCTAGAAAAAATTAAATATTAGAGATGCCAGAAATATAGATATAAAATGACGGAAGTAAGGAATAAATAACTAATTACAGAAGAATGATGGTACATCAATAAAGGAAATGGAAAGGAGCCAACAAATTGACAAACAAACTTAAAAGTAGTTGTTACATGCTGTTGTTTTTTATGATATATTGACAAACAAATGTTGGTAAATGATTTCTTAAAGTATATACCGGTATATCAAATACAGCAAGTGGAAGAAAGCCCCCAAAGTATAAGAAATTAAAGGCAACTAGCAAAATCTAATAAATTGTAAAGAAGTATTGATAATATAAGGTAAATAGCCAGGAAATAATGAAAGATTAAAAACTAGTTCAGAAGTCCAGAAACATAAGTAAAAAATGGGTCAGAAAAATACAAGTCCAGAAACGTACAAAAAAAATAGGAAGAAAATGGGCAGTGAGAACAATCTAAATCCGGAAACATAATAAACAAAATAGGACGACATCTCAAAAGTCGAAAAGAATAGTTGAGGGACAAAATAGCAAGAAATATGTAGAATCTATAGTTATCAAATTACTTATTCATAGGTTAAAAAGAGTATACCATGGTATATACCGCAGATTGTACTACGGTATTACTGCAGTAGTACCGCAGTAGTACCATGAGTACCGCAAATTGTACTGCGAGTACTACGGCAGTACAGTAGTAGTACTGCAGTAGTACCATGGGTACCGCAAATTGTGCAATAGTACTGGAGTAATAATGCCGTAGTACCGCAGTAATACTGCAGTAATACCACAGGTACTACAAGTACCACATATGTACTACAGGTACTGCAGTAGTACTGCAGTAGTACCGCAGTAGTACTGCAGTAATACCACAGGTACTACAAGTACCACACATATACTACAGGTACTGCAGTACTACTGCAGTATTACTGCAGTAGTACCGCAGTAGTACTGCAGTTATACCACAGGTACTACAAGTACCGCAGTACTACTGCAGTACTACTGCAGTAGTACCGCAGTAGTACTGCAGTAATACCACAGGTACTACAAGTACCACATATGTACTACAGATACTGCAGTACTACTGCGGTATTACTGCAGTAGTACCGCAGTAGTACTGCAGTAATACCACAGGTACTACAAGTACCACATATGTACTACAGGTACTGCAGTACTACTGCAGTATTACTGCAGTACTACTGCAGTAATACCGCAGTACTTGCAGTACTTTTTTACAAGGGAGGACTGCCAACATTTCCGAACCCCCCTTTCGCGGGCTTTTCGCGGGCTTTTCCTGGGCTTTTCCTGCCTTGGAGACCCCCCTAAATCATGAAAAATGCTCAATGTACCCCCTGAATTCGGAATAATTTCTCAGAAGTCAAAAGAGATGAGAGAAAAGAAGAAAAAACACCCCCTTTTTAAAGAAATCTCCGGGTGAAGAGTTAATACACCCCTTTTTTTACAAATCTCGGGCCGGACTTTGTCGCACGAAAAGTACCCCTTTACCGGACATTTTGGTAACACGCATGGGGTCCGTCCGTTCTCGGAGTGGGGGGGGGGGGGGACAAAAAGGCAGAGAGGTTATTGGACCAAGGACAATGATTTTGACATCAGCCTTTAGCTTAGGATTTTAAGTCTCTAGATCTGCTCGCCCCATGCAATTCGATACGTTGGCGCATTCAGATGTTATAGCCAATTGAGCATGACCGTGCACACTAATTATCAACACAAAATCATTTCGACCACGTTGCGCCATTTGGCCCACGCTCCCCGAAGTATTTCCTTGGTATACCGACAAGTCCAAGTAGTTCATAGATAGGTACTAACCTATGTGTGTTTCACGTGGGGGGGGGGGGGGGGGTAGCAGCGTTGCCAGCAATTAAGGGACTGTTTTATCATGACCAGGGCCGTAACCAGAGTTTGATGTGTTGTTGTTGTTGTTGTTGTTGTTTTTTTTGTTTTTTTTTTTTGGGGGGGGGCACATACATGTAAAAAATTGGGGCATCTGCCATAGACTTCTGTCTCAGAGAATGAATCATGGGTCACGTTCATATTACAATATGTTTTCAATAAATGTTTTCTACAAATATTCGGGGCCATGTGGCGCCCCCCCCCCCCCACACCCGCGCCTAAGCCACAACCGTTGGGTGTCCCCTATCCATTATTATTTCGCTTTCTATTGTGATTTATTGCTTATTTCAATTTCATTTTTTTAATAGTATTATGAATAGGGACCCTTATGAATAACGACCCCGATTTCGTATTATGAATTAAGAATAACGACCCTCTTCTCATATTATACCGACCCTCTTCTTTGATTATGAGTAGCGGTACCAGAGCGAGCCCAGATTGAGCGCGCGAAGGAAACCTGCGCATGCGCACATGGTAAAAATATGACGCAGCCGGGGATTCCCCTTTCATTCGCCATTTTTTCTGCCAGAATATTATGTGCATACTGCCACGCCACCTTACTTCCGATTTCGATTCAGTGATTGATATTGCCTTGAGATCTTTCTTCAGTTGCAGTAGATTTCGATGTAAGTCTTTGTGAACCTGGCCTGATCAGACTGAGTGAAACGAGGTTAGTCTATTTCAATAAATAACCTTGTTTCTTCACTTCCTTGTTAGCAGTTCATCAATGCACACCAGCAACACCTATAATATGCAGGTAGTGGTCGATGCTAATGCGTAGCGCGTACGTACATGGGCGCTGAGCATGATGAGCATGGGGGATGAAACTCCAGGTAGGGAGGCCAATGCCCGGGCGTAAGGCTTCTACGCCTACGATTTGTGCGCTCGTCGTCCCAGTCAGAAAATTACCAGAAGAAAAAAAAAGGAAAAAAAGAAGAAAACAAATACTAGATCTAGTCTAGTTCTAACTTTAGACTTAAGTTCTACTAGTAGTACTAGTAGGGAGGCCAATGCCCGGGCGTAAGGCTTCTACGCCTACGATTTGTGCGCTCGTCGCTCACTTCAAAAAATTAGCAGAGGGAAAAAAATGATGTAAAAAAAAAAATTGATGAAAATAAGAAAAGAAAATACAATTATACATTTCACAACATACCTATAATCACGGATCTGTAACAGTCTTTCACCATTTGTTGACGATCTTGCAGATTTTGACGTATTTGAGTCCAATAATTCTCGTAGCAGAACAACTTTACGAACGCGCATCACAGACTAAGAAAATCCTAGAGGGCGTAGAGGTTTGCTCACTAAAAACCTTCTCATGGGCTGAAGGTAGACACTAAAAATATGGGATCCGTTTTGAGTAAAGAACTTTTGATAGAGATCAACATTTCAGATGTTCACAATTGCCACTTCTAACAACTAGAAAATATAAAGAAAAAAGATTATATCTTTTTAAATACAGATTTTTACAAACTGAACATTCGAAAGTAGATAGAGTACGATGTTTCTGTCAATCTTGCGTTGGTTTGAGCCCTATAGCTACATCCATCTCAAAATGAGAAGAAAAACTGTGAACAGTGACGTCATTGTTCGCGCCAAAAATAAAGGGTATTGCGACATATGTCTGAGCTCAACTGAGCTCCGGTCAGAGCGTGCGCAAAGCGTAGTCTTATTTATAGACCCTAGTACCTTATTCTCACAGCACTAGATACGAGTGTCGTGCAGTAATGTATGAGAAGTGTTAAAAAAGATATTTCAGTAAAAGTCTACGTGAGCAGTCTATACTCCAATTGAGAATTGAAATGAAAGCCATGATTTGAAGGTGTGTGTTGTATGATACATGGTTAGTGAGTGTGTATGTTACGTATAGCGAAAGGGAGAGAGAGAGAGAGAGAGAGTGAGAGAAATATTAGTACACGTACATGACGTACGTTGCATGGATCATGCTGCTGTGTTCGCTGCAAGATGGATGTTAATTGGACCTCGTAACTTCTCGATCGTTGATAATAAGGAATACTCATGAGGAAATCAAATTGTTGGAATACACATCTAAGGTAAATATCAATGAATTATGTGTTTCTTAGCTGCTTTGTATAACTTCATTTTTGAACCATCGCCTTCGGCTCGTAGTAGTAGAAGATGGAATCGTTCGCACATTGATGGCTGGATTTCAGCCTGCATTGGGGCTTGCCTGCGCGGTGTGTACGTGTGCGACCGATTCAAGGCTAGCCGCTGTTGAGTGATTGCACTTTCGCGCGAAGTTTTAAACTTCATCATGAACTTTGTCCGGACAATGACACGCCCATTCCCTCGGGCCTGTCTAATTATCAACGTAATTTCACGACATGAAATTTATCTGTTTCAAGGCTCTTGCGTACGGCCAGCCGTAGAAGGAAGAGTGTTTTTAAAAGCTGGATATCTCCTATTTGATGGAACTTCTGGAGTCGGCAGATGGGTGAATTTTCTTAGTGAAGGTAAATGCTTTCTTTTAATCTTAGTTTCATTATAAACAAATTCGTAATTAAAAAGTTAGATTTGGGCATTGGCCTCCCTACTACTAGATTCTACTAGATTCTACGTATTTTTACGTCTAGATTCTATCTATGGAATAAAATGTAGGTAGGGAGGCCAATGCCCGGGCGTAAGGCTTCTACGCCTACGATTTGTGCGCTCGTCGTCCAAGTCAGAAAATTACCAGAAGAAAAAAAAGGGGGAAAAAAAGAAAACAAATCTAGAGTCTAGACTATCTATGGAATAAAATGTATAACAAATACACAATTACACACTCCGGTACATACCTATAATCAAGGATCTGTAACGGTCTTTCACCATTTATTGACGGTCTTGCAGATTTTTACGTATTTTGATCTAATAATTGGGCTAGCAGACGAAAATAACGGACGCACAAGAGAAACTAGAAGGGTCCTAGAGGGCGATGAGGTTAGCTCACTAAAATCCTTCTCAATGACTGAAGGTAGAGCCTAAAAATATGGAACCAATTTAATATCAAAGAACTTTTGATAGAGATTAACATATCAGATGTGCACAAATGTCACTTTTAACAACTAGAAAATATAACGAAAAAAGATTATATCTTTTTAATTGCAGATTTTTACAAACTGCACATTCGAAGGTAGATAGAGTACGATGTTTTTGTCAATCTTGCGTTGGTTTGAGCCCCATAGCTAGAGCCATCTCAAATTGAGAAGGAAAATTGTGAACAGAGACCTCATTGTTCCAGCCCCAAATAGAAGTCTTGCGACATCATAACATGAATATTTATGAGCTCCGGTCTCATCGCGCGCAAATCAAATTTGACGTAGTCTCACACATAGTACCTTTTTCTCACCACTAGACACCAGTGTCGTGCAGTAATGTATGAGAAGTGTAGTGAATGCCATGATTTGAACGTGTGTGTTTTAGTGTATGATATCATCATATGGTTAGTGAGAGAGAGAGAGAGAGAGAGGGAGAGAAATATCTCCGTAAGTAGTACACGTCTATCAATGTGTGCAGTCGCAAGTGCAAGTTGGATTTATCGATCGATGATAATGCAGTGTCAGATCTTTACTCATGAGGAAATAGTAATTGGAATACATCGCAAAACTAAGGTACATGTAGGCCTATTTATTTATTTCAATTACTTTCTTAATTTACAATGAGTGGCTTTCGAGCTTTCTCTCTATTATGTTTTGACCCTCCATGCCATGGCTAGCATGGATCGATCGCGGCTTGCATGCAATTACCGTACCTCGCCTGCAGTACTGTGTCGGTGTGTGCGACTACCGGTAATTCAAGGCTAGCCGGTGATGAAGAATGTACTTTCGCGCAAAGTTTTGAACTTGTTGTCCGGGCAATGACCATGATGACACGCCCATTCCCTCGGGCCTGTCTAATTCTCAACGCAATTGAAATTGATTGTTTCAAGGCTCTTACGTACGGCCAGGCGTAGAAGGAAGCTCATAGGAACTAGCTGGATATCTCCTATATTTAGGTATGTTACAATGTGTGTGCTTTCGCCATGAAGGTTTCTGCCATGGGGCTGTTATGCACTATTGGAGACCAATTTGGATAGCCTACGTAAATGTGATCTTTTGATGGGCTGATTAGATTTTTGTTTCATGATTTCTATTGGATGAGGAGAATGACATTGTTATCTTTCATTTCATACTAAACTTTTTATGATTTATGTTTCCGGCAGTTTGTTTTGCTGCACTGTTTCACAAGAGCCGTGTTTAGTGCCATTCTGTACCCTGATCCCACCTACAGGACTTGAAAAAAAGTATCTAGGATGATTGGTTAACATGTGAATTTGCTTTTGGTGAAATTTCAGCAAAATCTATCGATTAGAAATGTTTTTTTGAATGAGGAATGTGAAAATGTCATGCAAAAATGACGGCCCGATTAGCATTTTTTGTGTATTTACATAGATCTACATTTTGGGGCGATTTTATGTAATGAAATAGAATCTTTCGGTCACATTTGAGATCACAACTTTTGGTTTAAAAACAAAGCAATTAAATACACGATTTCCGGGCGTTTAAAATTGGCATAACTTTCTTATTACTGGGGCTATTACGATGAATGTGGCATCAAACAAAAGGTCTTATCAAGCTCTGTCTAATGGCATAAAGCAAGAGCTTGAATTCTGAGATTTAATTTTTTTGTAACATCCCTAGGCCTACTATATTATGCGACTACCGGTAATTCAAGGCTAGCCGGTGATGATGAATGTACTTTCGCGCAAAGTTTTGAACTTGTTGTCCGGGCAATGACCATGATGACACGCCCATTCCCTCGGGCCTGTCTAATTCTCAACGCAATTGAAATTGATTGTTATAAGGCTCTTACGTACGGCCAGGCGTAGAAGGAAGCTCATAGGAACTAGCTGGATATCTCCTATATTTAGGTATGTTACAATGTGTGTGCTTTCGCCATGAAGGTTTCTGCCATGGGGCTGTTATGCACTATTGGAGACCAATTTGGATAGCCTACGTAAATGTGATCTTTTGATGGGCTGATTAGATTTTTGTTTCATGATTTCTATTGGATGAGGAGAATGACATTGTTATCTTTCATTTCATACTAAACTTTTTATGATTTATGTTTCCGGCAGTTTGTTTTGCTGCACTGTTTCACAAGAGCCGTGTTTAGTGCCATTCTGTACCCTGATCCCACCTACAGGATTTGAAAAAAAGTATCTAGGATGATTGGTTAACATGTGAATTTGCTTTTGGTGAAATTTCAGCAAAATCTATCGATTAGAAATGTTTTTTTGAATGAGGAATGTGAAAATGTCATGCAAAAATGACGGCCCGATTAGCATTTTTTGTGTATTTACATAGATCTACATTTTGGGGCGATTTTATGTAATGAAATAGAATCTTTCGGTCACATTTGAGATCACAACTTTTGGTTTAAAAACAAAGCAATTAAATACACGATTTCCGGGCGTTTAAAATTGGCATAACTTTCTTATTACTGGGGCTATTACGATGAATGTGGCATCAAACAAAAGGTCTTATCAAGCTCTGTCTAATGGCATAAAGCAAGAGCTTGAATTCTGAGATTTAATTTTTTTGTAACATCCCTAGGCCTACTATATTATGGAACTTCTGGAGTCGGCAGATGGGTGAGTTTTCTTAGTGAAAGAAAATGCTTTCTTTTAATGTTTGTTTTATTATAAACAAATTAGTAATTAAAAAGTTAGATTTGGGCATTGGCCTCCCTAATGTAGGGTCTAGAGTCTATAACAAATACACAATTACACAATTATAATCACGGATCTGTAACTGTCTTTCACCATTTATTGACAATCTTGCAGATTTTGACGTATTTTAATCCAATAATTGGGCTAGCAGACGAAAATAACGGACGCACAAGAGAAACTAGAAGGGTCCTAGAGGTCGATGAGGTTAGCTCACTAAAATCCTTCTCAATGACTGAAGGTAGAGCCTAAAAATATGGAACCAATTTAATATCAAAGAACTTTTGATAGAGATTAACATATCAGATGTGCACAAATGTCACTTTTAACAACTAGAAAATATAACGAAAAAAGATTATATCTTTTTAATTGCAGATTTTTACAAACTGCACATTCGAAGGTAGATAGAGTACGATGTTTTGTCAATCTTGCGTTGGTTTAAGCCCCATAGCTAGAGCCATCTCAAATTGAGAAGGAAAATTGTGAACAGAGACCTCATTGTTCCAGCCCCAAATAGAAGTCTTGCGACATCATAATATGAATATTTATGAGCTCCGGTCTCATCGCGCGCAAAACAAATTTGACGTAGTCTCACACATAGTACCTTTTTCTCAGCACTAGACACCAGTGTCGTGCAGTAATGTATGAGAAGTGTAAAAAAAGACATTTCAGTAAAAAAAAAAAAAGTCTACGTGAGCAGTCTATACTCCAATTGAGAAGTGTAATGAATGCCATGATTTGAACGTGTGTGTTTTAGTGTATGATATCATCATATGGTTAGTGAGAGAGAGAGAGAGAGAGGGAGAGAAATATCTCTGTAAGTAGTACACGTCTATCAATGCGTGCAGTCATGTTTGATTCCGTATTGTGTTCGCTGCAAGTGCAAGTTGGATTCATCGATCGATGATAATGCAGTGTCAGATCTTTACTCATGAGGAAATAGTAATTGGAATACATCGCAAAACTAAGGTAGGCCTATTTATTTATTTCAATCACTTTCTTAATTTACAATGAGTGGCTTTCAAGCTTTCTCTCTATAATGTTTTGACCCTCCATGCCATGGCTAGCATGGCTCGATCGCGGCTTGCATGCAATTACCGTACCTGGCCTGCAGTACTGTGTCGGTGTGTGCGACTAATTCAAGGCTAGCCGGTGATGATGAATGTACTTTCGCGCGAAGTTTTGAACTTGTTGTCCGGGCAATGACCATGATGACACGCCCATTCCCTCGGGCCTGTCTAATTCTCGACGTAATTTTTGGGACCATGAAATTGATTGTTTCAAGGCTCTTACGTACGGCCAGGCGTAGAAGGAAGGTCATAGGAAATAGCTGGATATCTCCTATTTTATGGAACTTCTGGAGTCGGCAGATGGGTGAGTTTTCTTAGTGAAAGAAAATGCTTTCTTTTAATGTTTGTTTTATTATAAACAAATTAGTAATTAAAAAGTTAGATTTGGGCATTGGCCTCCCTACTCCAGGGTGCTCCGACGCCGATGCATATTTAATAGTACGTAATAATTAAGGTATGGCAACATTTTATAGTTATAGCATAATATTAATGGCGCTAATTGATTCAGAATCATATCTATACTTTGACCCGTAACTCTAGCGTTGAGATAGCCTACTAATTACCCAACCCCGGGGGGAAGCTGACGAAATCGGTGAAATACTGTGAGGGTCAATACGTGTGAGGATCCAAATGCTAATAACATGTATATGTATTTTCTCTCCCCTTTTTCCAAGAATTCGGCCGTCCATAGCAACGCGTGGCAAGAAGCGCCTAAGGCGCAAAAAGTGTGAAAAACGTGCTAACCTGTCGGTAGAACCCATAGCGTTAGGGAGGGGGGAGCACGGTGCTCCACAACACAAAACCATGTTCCCTAGCCAAAGTATAGGCGTGCAATGATCGAGGGAGCTGATATTGAGGGACGGGGGTCTCAAAAATGCCACCCTTATTATAGGCTCATTTTGGCCTAGGACCAAACTATCTTTAATATAGGGGTACCGAAGTACCTGGGTTTATAGGCTGCCCTTGTAGAGGCGCAACGCAATTTACGTATATTAAGTGCCAAATCCAGCCAGCCGCTGATCTGAATTTAAGCACAAAAATTTGGCAACGACTCAGCCAGCCGCTGAATAAGCGGGGGGGGGGGGGGGGGGGGCCTAAGGCCATGTAAAAAAAATATACATGTTTAGCGTCCCCGCCCGCTTCCTTTTTTGGGGCCGCCTCCTAATTTGTTTTTTTCTTTTTTTTCTTTTTTTTTCTTTTTTTCTTTCTTTTTTTTTTCTTTTTTTTTTTTTTAAAGAAAAAAACATGAAAAACACTGCTTAAATGGATCTATTTCTGATTTAAAAAAAAAAAAAATGTCGGCATCTTGAAAAATAGCCCGACTGTGAGGGAAAATGTACCGAGCGGCCATTTTGAGCGGCCATTTTGAAAGAAAAAAAAAAAAAAAAAAGGGCCTCCTCCTTCCTATTTTTCGAGGAAAAAAAAGGACGCTAAACATTGTATATGGTACGGTTTCACGGGAGATTTTTTTTTCATAAATCGGAAGATTCTACATCGTTGGCGGGAGGGCGGGAGAATGAGCGTGGAGGCGTGAGACTCCCTCCAAATGCGGGAGGGTTGACAGCCCTGATTACATACCAAAAATCAACTAAATCGTCATCAATTGTTCAAATAAGATTTGAAGCCGTTAATGTTTCTTACGTGTGGCTGCTGTGTGTCAATTTTCTCATCTATTTTGAAGTATTTTTCCTATAAACGAATTATACACTTTGACTTTGTCACAGGATTCACGGCAAACTGCTGCACAGTTACAATCGCATATCGTATAGACAGTGGGGTGCAGGCACACATAGCTGCATAACTATCCTGGCTGTGTATTAAAAGCTGTGCTATTGATTCTCAACATTTCAAAGTACACCACTGTACAAAACTCAACTGATTTCACTCAAAATCGGTACTTTAGTGACAATTGATGACACCTATAATTAGCAGTAAAATACAATTTGTTCAACTTACCGATGTTAGAAAGAATAATTTACAAATTCAAATTGTGAGTCCACTGTCAAACTTGCTGATCAGTCGCATCGGCATGATTGTGTGCATCTGTGTGTTATGAGTGTAATGACTATTCATGTATTCAAATGCTGCCTACCGTATTAGTGCAGTGCTAGAGCCGAAGTCAATACGCATTAGCATTGACTCTCTGCTTTGCTGCACGGAGTGGGGTGCGGGCACCTGCGGGTGCATGAAGTTAGCGTCCATAATGATGAATTACTCACATGATTCTAATGAGGATCTGAGATTACAGTCCCTGACTTCAGATGCGCCCGCACCCAACCGTCGGTACGCTAGATGGTATGCTATTGTATTGTGTAGCGGTTTGCTGTGAAACATGTGATAAAGTGTATATCATAAGTCTTCGTTTGGGGGGGGGGGGGGAAATACTTTTTAAAAAATTAAAAAATGGACACAAAACAGGTAAGAAACATTTAATAACGACTTTTAAATCATGACCAGTATAAACACTATGTGAAGAAGCATGCAGATGTACAAAAGATCATAAGTGAAATTATTCAACTAAGAAAACATGCTTTTGAAATTGGCATTCTTACAAAATTAAAATACTATTATTTGTAACAAGGTACTAAGCACTTAGTGTCTGTGCTGACTGGCGTGGGCAATTGTGGTGTGATTGAATTAAAAAAGTATAGCATGATCTCTTGCAAAGTAAAGACTAATCAAGGCTAGTCCATAATGTTGTTATTAAGAAAAGGGGTGAAAGATAATGAGAAAAGCACAGGGCTCATTGATATATAGGGACTCAGAATATATAGCTACAGCATATAACACCTTTTTTCTCCTTCAAATATTGTCAAATGATACATCAATGTAAAGCTCTTGATGAGAGAAATTCAGTGGTGAAACGATCAAAATTGGATATTGAGTTATGGCTTTTCAAAGATACTCATCTCTTAATTGTACACTGTAGGTCTTCTGCCGCACCTCTTGAAGATCATTAACTATGATCTGGGCAACTAGCTACCATGGTAACAGGGCTCAACAGCCAATCAAAATCAAGGTTTCCATGGTAGTTACCATTGATGGCAAATTTACCATTGATGGCAAAGTTACCATCAACGGTAGGCTATCACTTTTAAATTGTGGACACTTTCCATTGTTCAGACTGAGCTGCGTCTATCTTATGCGCTGTTTCCCGGGATCTCTGCATACGGTGCAGTACATTGCACATGGTGACGCTCATTTCACGCAGTTAACTAAAGAAGTTCAGGACTACAACAAAAAATCACAAAATCATTGTTTTCTGCCCAAATACAGCATTTCTCAACTATGAACCCAGCGAGGCACAGTTTCTTGACTGGTCCCAGTCATACTTGCCAAGGGTGGGGTTAAGGAGGGGTAGCAGAAAGGTTTACAGTGCTAAAAAGCCCCCAAAACATTACGCTATTAAGCCTATTACAGTCAAACCTGTCTATAGCGACCTCTCAAGTGAAACACAAATAGTGTATTAGATATAATAGTGAATTGAAACTTTCAAAGATCTTTATTCCATCTGTTTTATGTATGTAATGTAAATAATTTTGAATGTTGTTTTGCAGGTATTGTCCCCCGTGTCTTATCCCCATTTTCCAGAGGACTACACTTCTGTCGAATGAGAAGGACATCTTACACCATGGATGGATTCTGCCTTCTCTATCTGCTCCTGATCCTCTTGATGAGATCTGGTGACATTGAAACCAATCCAGGTCCGGGCACTGCAGTAAGGTATGCATACACACTAGTAGCACCTGAAATTGAGTTATTGGCCCTGTTTCATAAACCTTGTTATCGATAACAGAATAATAAGCTACTGAAATTGTGGCATTTGATCGGCTGAGAGCAGATTTGTCATAGAAATTTAGCATTTGTGATTGATAACAAGTTTTATGAAACAGGGCCCTAGTCACGTGAGTGCTTTGCAAAAGAAACAATGTGGAAGTGATTGGGAAGGTGGATCATGTAGCACAAAAGAATTGGTGTACATACTGTGAGGTTTTGGAGTTGTCACAATGATAATTTAGCCCAGTCTTGCCAAAAGTTGCATGAACTGGACTCGAAAATGTGTATATGGGACTTGGCAAACATGTGGCAGGAAAGCGTGGTCCGAAACAAATATTTGTCATATTTCAAAAATGAGGGCATTTGAAGAGCTGTTTTTTTATTTTACTTCCCTTTCACCTTTCACAGAACTCAACCTTCTTAAACGAGGCAAACTGCTTTAATATTCGAGGAATAGTTGTTTTATGGGCTCTCAGGGATGTTGCATCTTGCGTGATATAAGGATGCAACATCCCCTTGAGCCTATAAAACAGCTATTCCTCTCAAAGCGGTCATTATATCTATATTTTTTCATTCACCTGATACGAATAATAAGATGTCAATAGTCAGAATGCAAACTGCATATATTAAGTGTTGCTAGGTAGGTCAAGCCATAATGCTTGTCCTACCTGGCAACAACTAATATATGCAGTTCGGATTCTGTCTATAGAAATATTATTATTTTAATCAGATAAATGAAATGTTTTGTATGGAGGCACTTTACAAAGATGTATTAAATTTGGTTACAATATTAAAATGGCCTAATGTCGTGAATGAGTCAACGTGACTCTTAAAATCATCATGTTATCAAAGAAACTCAGTGATTGCATAGATTATATGATGCAGATAATAATTTTGATGATGAGGGTAATTATAATGATAATAGTGATGATAATTATGATAATAATGATACAAATCAGCATCAGCATCATCATCATCATCATCAATTCTAGTAATAATAATAACAACGTAAACATTATTATTATTACAAGTAGTAGTTATCCATTTCTTATTATTATTATTACTATCATCATTATTGTATTTACTGCCAGACTTCTTTTGGAACAATTCTGCCCTCACCTGCAACTTGGGGCAATATGTTTCCAATCTTAATATCACAGGCAATATATTTTAACGAGTGTCACATGATAATTTCTCAGCCAATTGGATGCTCTCTAACTAATATCCTATCATACCAAAATTGACTTATTAATCATTTTACAGTACTGTTAGTGAAATGGAGTTCCTGAAGCTGGCCCAGGATATCGATCCATCTTACTACTACAATGTAGGGATATCTCTAGGGTTCTCCCATGCTCAACTAAAGGCAAACCTGATTGAGAATTTGAAGAACTTCAAAGATGCCTTGATGGATGTCTTTATGAAATGGAATGTCAAGCAGCAACCTCCACACTCAAACAAACGGCAGCTGTTGGCAGACAAACTACGAGAGATTGACTTGGGTGGCCTATCAGACGGATTACTCAATGGACCTCCAATTCCAAACATCACAGGTAAACAGATACTAGTTCTTGCTACTTCAGAAAAACCGTGCATACAATGAACTCAGTTTTAACCATTGAAATAGTTAGTGCTATGTGTTCTATACATTTGCCACAGTTTACAGAAGTGTCAAATTTTATCAGGCCCCATGCTTGTTTTTATAATTTACTAATTTAACTTTGTTAATCCTAGATATTTTCTGGACGCCAATGTATAGTACAAGTACTTTGAGTGACAGCAGAATTAAATGTATTCCAGCTTTCTTGTTCTACAAACAAAGTATATTCTTGGGCGTAATTCCATTATGATAGCTGTAATTATGCATCCACCCACTGGAGGTGGTGCCAGAGAAAATATGTTTTGTGGTTGCACACGTATGTCCATCCGTCCTGCTGTTTTGCTATTACCATACCTCAGGAACCACTTGAGGTATAAACTTCAAACTTGGTGTTGGTATGCATCACCATAGTGAGATTAATGATTAGATTTTGGAATAAGTAGGTCAAAGGCCAAGGGCCATGAGGGTCAAATTAAATTATTGTTTAGGGTTATGGCCCCAATGTCTCAAGGATGGTTTGAGCCATGAATTTCAAATTTGGTGTTGGTATGCATCCCCATATTGAGACAAACCAATTATTTTTTGGGGTTAAGAAGGTCAAAGGTCAGCAAAATGAAAGGATTATCACTGTATCAATAACAACTGAAATTAAAAAAGTACATATGGTATGCATCACCATAGGGAGACAAGTGATCAGATGTTGGATTGTCAGGTCAAAGGTCATAAAGATCAATCAACATATATAAAGGCTTTTTTGTTCTCATTGTAATATTTAAAGATCGATTCAAGCCCTGATTTTAGGCTGAGGCATACTGAAGATGCGGTCATGTTTTTCAAAATAAGATGTGTATTTGTCAGGGAAACTCTACATTGCTGAAATGTCCCAGGAAAAGTTATTCCAGTGATATTCATCTAAAGAAAATGTATGCACAAATTTCTCAGATATCAAACCCTTAAATTTGAATGAAGTCACATAAATTCAAACAAACATGTAGGACATTGTGTCTTTGAGTACATGCATCTCGTTGTATGTCAAACTATTAGCCTCAGGCATTTACAATCCTTTCAGATGTATCAAACTATGCATGTTTATGTATAATCATGTGAATATGGATTATATATGTATTTTTAGGAGGGCCATCAAGACTGCTCGAATCACAGACCAAACCACTTTCTCCTGAACTGGTTGAGCGGTGTGCAAATGATTTCAAGTTCAAGTACAGGTCAACTGTCTGTAAGATCAGAGCTGATCCTCTCGATCCTGCTTCAACTGTGCAGTTTAAAGACATGTATACTAATCTCTTCTTACAAGAAGAACATGGGAAAGAGAAGCGAAAGCTAGATTACAATGATATCCTTGATCTCAAAGTCAATGGAGAGTTCCCCAAGAGGATCATGGTTCAGGGAGAGGCAGGGGCTGGAAAAACTACATTGTGTGCTAAGATTGCCTGGGACTGGATTGAAGGGAGGAATTTCAGTCACTTTGTGTGGGTCTTGATTGTTCCTCTACGTGAATTTAAGCAACACACTATTGGTGAGATTGCAAAGTCTTATCTGGCCAAAAGCAATCCAGCAACGGTTTCTCAGATTACTGATTATATCCGGTCAAATCCTGACAAGGTATTCATCGCATTCGATGGGCTAGACGAAGTCCGTGGCAAAATCATGAAGACAGAATCTCACCAATCACAGCCTACTGATCAAATGCAACTTCAGACAACACAGCCAAGTGTCAGCTCCTCAGAGGCATGTGGAAGCTCATCTGAGACTGGTGATATTGGACTTGTAGATATTCTTTGTTCAGATCAACTTGCCTCTTGCGCAGTCTTGGTGACCACTCGCCCATGGAGAGCAGTAGAGGTTAGATCAGATGTTGATCTAATGAAGCTCTACACATTCATTCATGTTGAGGGTTTCAACAGAGAGAATTTGTCAATTTACATTCACAAATACTTTCCAAAGAATGAGGATAAAGCAAATCGGCTCATCCAGTTTACCAGTGAGAATGATGTCATATCTGAAAACATGGCTCACTATCCAATATATGTAGCCATGTTGTGTCTTATGTGGAAAGAACGTAACAAGCAAAAACTAAAGAAAATGAAATCACTGAAAACTTTTTCCCAGATATTCAAAGAAATGATTGCCTTTCTAAAAGAACATTATGCTCAGAAAGAGGTGAAGAAAGTAGGCAGCCCCTCACTGATTGCCTATTTGAAAAAAGTTGATGAGCTCCTTGGACCTATTGCCAAACAGGCCCTCAATGGTCTGCTAGAAAATACACTGGTTTTCTGTGCGGCTGATTTCGAAATATGCCAAGAATCCAAGGACACTGCCTGTAGGGTCGGGATTTTGTCTCAGGAGGACAGAATTACTGCTGACACAGATACACATGAGAGGAGTTCTCATGTGCAATTGCCAGTCTTCTTCCCTCACAAACTGTTTCAGGAGTACATGGCTGGACTCCATCTTGCTTCCCTATATGAATCAGATCGTAATGAATTCAACAGGCTGATTGAGAAAGTAGTGCTGCCAAGGAAGGAGGAGTTTAGGTATCTTCTGTACTTCACTGTGTCACAAAACAAAAGTATTGCAACCCATGTAATGAAGTCTATGCTACAGGGACTAAACATGAACATGTCCAAAAGTGCTTCACAGGGACAATTAGATTTCATTATTGATGTAGCCTTTGAGAGTCAGGACCCAGATGTAGCAGCCTTGGTGAAGGACAGGGTTTCATCAGAAGGGATTGAGCTGAACATAGACATGTTCATGAAAGCACACACTGTAGCTGGTTATGCATTCATTGGACCACATGTGGTAAGTTTAATAATAGTTTGATGACAAAAATTAGTTCATTCTTTTTTGTACAAGTTCTTGTACATCTTTTGCCATTTTCTTAAAGTACAACAGTATAATTATGGAAGGGTGCATCTTGAGTAGCACATGTGCTATTATCTGGCCCCTTTTCCCAACCAATAGTTTCTCTTTTCGTAATGATATATTGATCTCTCACTTGTTTTTGTCATTGTCTACTCTTTGTATTACTTTGTACCGTGTTCTTCTACCTTTGTGGTGTAAAGTATTGTCTTGTCCCTTTCTCGTCTCTGTTGGCATCCCCCTTTTTCTTTCCCCTATTTTGTAGTTCCTTTTGTAGTTACAGATTAGTTAATTTAATTACTCATTATTCCTAAGTTTCATTTGAGGTGTTCACGCTTGTACAAGCATTGCTTTTTAGTGGACCCCTCTGTTTCCAACATGTATTTCTTAAATTTGCTTTAAATGCTTATAATTGATTTGTAATGTTTTGTTGGAGACATGAATACATTTGAATTTGAATTTGAATTTGATATCATTGTATGAAATGTATGAATACTTCATTGGTGTTGGTAAATAAATCAAATCAGAGAGGTTTGAACAGTAATACTTTCGAAAGTAGAACTGGAATCGTAGAACGATGTGCATGCATTGATGCCCGCATTTCTATTTCTTTGAGCAGATAAATTAAAAGGGTGGATTCGGAGCAAAAATTTAGGCTCGCAATGGAGAAAAGAAGTAAAATGTTGACCCCCCTGCATGCATGAGCACATACATGTACATGTACATGTATTAAGTCTCACCAAGAGGGAGTGAAGCAGAACATGGGATGAATTGATCAACAGTAATCATGAATGTTAAGAGATGCAAATGCTATAAAATTCAAACAGTTTGAATTTTTTAGCATTTGCAACTCTTAACATTTATGATTACTGTTGATCAATTTATGTTTCTCCTTTCCGAGCCTGAATTTTTGCTCCGAATCACCTTTTCAATTTAGTGATTGTGTTCCTATTAAAGGGATAGTTGAGTTCTGTTTTCAGACCACAAATTCCTTCAAAATGCATGATTATTGCTCTTATTCTTATCTATGACATTTCTAGTGCCCTTTTAGAACCTAAAATGGCTATATATGAAGGTAATTTTAGACCCCAAAATGTGTGAAATTTAGCCAATTATGATCATACCAATTCAGCTCCACTTAACAAAAATACAGTGACCGTTAATTAATTACTTAATTAAAAATAAGAATACATGGGCCAGCTGGTTGTGGGTAATATAACCAACACGAAAATGCCAACAAAAAAACCAACATCGGCATTGGCTAAAATACGACGTAAAAGGCGCTATTTCGTTTTTTCAACGTTTTTTTCAAATTATCTAATATTTGTGGTGGTACACAAGTATTATAAATCGTTATATTTATGGATATTTCAGCCGTCGCTGAACCGATTTTGATCAAACAAAGATGATGTTGTCATTTAAATTGTATGTTCTTTCAAATTTAACACTCATTTTTTCATTATCTCACAAAAAAAATATTTTGTGTAGCGCCCTCTGCATCAGAACTCAACTATCCCTTTAACATTTATAAATAATAAGGTATGAGGCACCAGATGGTGTGAACTTTATTATATAATCTGCTTTGAAACCTGTTTTTAGACTTATACTCTCCTTTTATTTTGTGTAAGGATTCTCTGTTTAGTAGATGATGAGATATTCCTAATGTTGCAAAAATAGGAATTCGATATGAAATGTCATGGCAATAGTTCTTCAACCTTATTTTATTTTATTTTCCCTCTAACTCTCTGTAGTTTAGCAGCACATCTATGGCAACCGCTCATGTAGGCTACACATGTATGCCTAAAACATCCAAGTAAACATTTACATTCTTTTATCCAGGTTAAGCTCCGTTTTAGCAAAGATTGTGGACCTATTATGTCACTTGATGTGGCAGAGATAATATGCTCCATACCATCCTTGGAGGAAGTTTCTCTTAGTCCTAGTGTAAACTATGATTATTTGTTTGCAACACTTGCAAGGAAAGGAAAAGAATCAAAGGTGAGCATTTCATCCACAATTGTGATATACATGTATATGTGAACCGGTAAGTGTTTATTTTAATTCCATTCCATCACCATCTCCATCTCTTTCCTTTTCCTTTTTACATGTTGCTTTTCTGTATTTCCTTTAAATGTCTCATACTGTATATGCTGGTTCTTTTGACTGAAGAATATATCAATGGTCTTTTAATTAAGGCTACCACATGGTGGTATCAAAAGCCTTCAAGTGTGAATAATTACCGCGGAAACCTACAGTGTGGGCGGGGAGCACCGTGTGATATGCTTATCAATACGACTTGAATGCTATGATAGAACCCTGGCGCCTTGATCAATGACTACAGAAAATTACAAAATCTCTGTTTTCTGCCCAAATTTTTTCTCTAAATATGAATTCTGGGAGTATAGGTTTCAAGAGGGATATAGGGGGTACTCCAAATGAGTAATAGAGATACCCCCAAAAGAGGGAAACAATTTGTGATTGACTTGAGAAGCCAAAGGGGGGGGGGGCACCTTTACACCACATATTTCCTATCTAATTTTGACATTAATTTTTCATTTTATAAAATTTATATTAGAGATATGGGGTTAAATTTATTTCACTAAATTTCTTTTAATTAAGGAAATTATTTATCTTATGATTATTTTTAGAAGTGGAGCTTTATGAATGAAAAAAAATTTGAAAGCACATGTAGTGAAACATTTGGTAGATAACAATATTATACAATGTACTCATATTAGGATTAATACAACATCTCATTTTAGACTTCATCGAATGTATACAAAAAAATAAGGAGGGAGAGTGATTCTTGCCCTGATTTTGGACTCTCTGGTGCCTTTTTGTGTCGGTCACGTTTGTATTTGCATAATCTATACGCCTTGGGATTAGGGATTGTATAATATGTTTTTGACATGCACTGAAAGTCAGATACATGTATTTCTTAATCCTAAAAATATCATGTTAGTGAAAGTGATATTATAAAGCGTTTGTTATTATGGTCATTTTTATCATTATTATTAAACCATGTAAATAGACTAAAATATTTTTCCTACATGTTAGTGTAACACTCCATTGTTCAAGATATGATTTGATAATTGTCTATTTATGGCGTAGATGTCGAGTGCCACTCAGTGGCGTAATGAGCAAAAACGTTTGGGGGGGCTGACAAAAAAAATCCGCATCACCCCACTCTAACATGCAGGCCTCGCTGAACGTTCCTCAACTTAGTGGGGTCTAGGGGCAAAGCACCGATGGGTCAAGGGGCGGAGCCGCCGAAGCTCAAGGGGTATGGGCATCGGTGGCGGATCCAGGAATTTCTTACCGGGGGGGGGGGGGGGGGGGCACAAAATGGCATGGGGTGAAATATATGTAAAACGATGAAGCGACAGAACGAGGCTTTAGCCCCCTCCCATAGTAAGAAGCATTTGCAATTTTTGAGAAAGAAGACGATGCATTGTACCGTTCTCGACTCTTAATTCTTGTTCCGCCCCTCCCGGGTGAAGCGCGGAAGCTATGACGTTTCATTAAATTAGTAGAGAAAGAAGCCGATTCATTGTACAGGTCTCGACTCTTAATCCTTGTCTAAATTTAGTCCCCACTCCCTCCCCCCCCCCCCCCCCTCTCGCGCGAAGCGCGGAAGCTTTCACGTTTCATTAAATTTATAGAGAAAGAAGACGATTCATTGTACCGTTGAACCGTTCTCGACTCTTAATCCTTGTCTGAATTCGGTTCCTCACCTCCCGCGCAAAGGGCGGAAGCTTTGACGTTTCAATAAATTATTACTCTTAATCCTCGTCTGAATTCATTTTCGCCCAACCCGCGCGGAGCGCGGAAGCTTTCACGTTTCATTAAATTATTAGAGAAAGAAGACAATTTCCGTATCGTGTTCTTGTCTGAATTCAGTTTCCCCCCTCCCGCGCAAAGCGCCGAAGCTTTGACACTTCATTAAATTATTAGAGAAAGAAGACGATCTGTTGTACCGTTCTCGACTCTTAATTGTTGTTTTGCCCCTCCCGCGCGAAGCTAGTGTTACTGTTAGTGGCCAATATAAGGCCCTTTAGTGACTATACAAAACATATGGTCTTCCTGGCTATTTGGGAATGTGTCAGTTTCCAACAGAAATGGAGAAACGTGCATTTTGTTGAAAATCATGTGATATCACGAGCATGTATACATCACTTGTATATGGAATTGAAAATAAGTCATGGTTCAATTTTATTTGGGGGGGGGGACTGGCGCCTCCCCCCCCCCCCCCCCCACCAGTACGCCAGTGGTGCCACTTTATCTTCTATGAAGGGAAATAAAACAATAGAGACAGTGTCCTCCACTTTGAAGTATATGTATTAGTATAATTGCTGTGATGTATAGAGGGTAGCCAAAAAGATATGTAGGCTATGCCTAAATAAAGTAGATATTGGTATGTGACCAGCTTCTCTCTCGGAGCATACCTTTTTATATTTTAGGTGGGTCACAATACATGAATAATCATGACAAAAGATATATGAATTGAACATGATCCATTTTAAACCATATTTGGCCATGGTCAACATCCACGAATGAAGCGTAAAAACATGATTAGCATTACATGAAATTAAACATGGGGACCTCATACCCTGTAGGGGTTGTGGTCAACAGTTATTTCCAATTAGAAAGTGAGATGACAGCTTCTAAAGGAATGTGCTTATTCCCGAGTTTTTTGCATGTGCATTGATGTACCACCCAACATTTAGCATTATGTTGAGGGTAGTATTTTAAAGGGGTTCTATATTAAAAGGATCTTAATTTTGGATCTTAAGTAAAAACTTAATTCACCCCACACCAAACCTAAAAGTAAACAAACTCCATTGCATGAATTGATATATTGATTGATTGATTTATATACTTCCAACGATAATATGTGTACGAAATGTGTCCTTGCAATATAAAATCAAATGTTACAGAATCAAAACATGTGCTAAAAGTCAGTAAATGGACCGGAAAATAGCACATGTGCTAGTCGAAACATTAATTCTGTAGAATTAAAAAAAAAAAGATGTTAAGTTTTACATCACAAAACACAATTAAAATATATATGTCCCTGGGTAGCAGGGTTTGCACATTTTAAATCAATTCCATAGACCGTACCTGGACAATTACCCCCCTTCCGGTAACTTCCCCAAGGACAATTGGTTTGGTGTAAAAATGTGAAGAGATGAAATATATCAAAGATAAAACTGTTGGAGGTAAAAATGTGAGGGGTAGAAAACAATGCCAGAAGTGACGACCCTACACATTAATTTCGATACGCTTGTTTCTATTTTGCTTTTTTTTTTCCCTCCCTAGGTCAATTAAAAAAGAAGCGATTGAGCAAACTAACACAACCAAGATCACTGCACTAGATGTAAACATTTTCAATGTCCCCCCTGCCCCCCCCCCCTTCCCCTTCAAATTTGTTTACCAAATTATGCTACTGACTGTTTGGCAGTAGCAACAAACGGAATTGACAAAAGACTTATTAAACTCCGTTTCGTTGACAATCAGCCGTATACAAAAAACCTCATGCATGACTGATTGTCAACGAAACGGAGTTAAGTCTTTTGTCAATTCTGCTTGTTGCTACTGCAGGCAGCCAGTGAAAACGAATCCGTTTGATATAATTATGGAAATGCAAGCACTACTTTAAACAAACAGAACGTTTTCATTCCTTGCTCATTTTTCCTAATTGAGGTGTCATATGAAAGGGCAGAAACTGAACTTTCAAAAAATGTGAATTTTTCTACGAAATTGAGATACCGCCCGCCAAATGACTTTTTGGTTTCCTTCCTTCAAATTGCTTTTTATCACTCATGCGTGAAATATGCATCGTATGAGTTGCATCAAATGAAAGAAGAGGCTCTAAGCTTTACAAATATGTGTCATTTATAATAATAATTGTGATTAAGTTACGATAAAACATCGATAATTCTCGGTTTCGTTTTTTCTGGGACGCACTGTATAGATGAGCTGTTTAACTATGTTAACAAACAATGCAGGTCCAGAATCTCGAGCTTTCTTTTGTAAAATGTTACACACCACCCTAATCACATCACCTAACAAAAACACCATGTTCTATGCCCAACCTGACTGAATTGTTATTATTAATATATATGCTTTAACGCAATTCACTTGATACATCAAAGAGTCGTGAAAAATCGAATGAAAGCAAACTACGCATGTGCTAATTCACTTCAAATTCAAGTGTGTAAAAGATTTACATTGTTTTGATTTCTAATCAATATCCAACCTTATTCAAGTTTGATCGATTGGAAAATATGTTAAATGGTTTTTTTAAGATTTTTTTTTCTAAAGGCCTAGAATTTATAAAGGTGAACCATATTGCAACAAACCTCCTGACTTAGGGGTCTTGTGCACTTAAAATCCAGAGTTATAAATACCTTCAATACATTAAAAATATAATTTCAGTGTTATTAGGATTAGGATTAATCAAGGCAAACGGGTTGGAAGCCCTATACGGAATACATATTAAAAAAAAATTTAATCACACTTACTAAAACACCCTCTAAATAGAAACGTTAGTGTATTCTTTTTCCTCATGGACAAGAATTGAATTTGAAGGGAAAAAATGTATTAATTTATTTTTCTTGAGAATGTTATTATAAATACTACTATTTTATTAAAGGTAAACACCAGTTTTAGAAACGCCCCCCTCTCAAAAAATGAAATAGAAGCTCTTATTATCAATCATGTGAAAGAATATGTTTGACTAATACGTGATGATACAAATTTTGCCGAGAAACCGCCTACTAATTGATATATTTGGAAAATTATTATATCTATTTGGACCTGATAGATATCGCGCACTTGTCGCGCACGTGTCACGTAGTCCCATATACATCTTTCTGTGTACAGTGCTTGTAACTTTACCAAGACTGGGCCAAATTTCTTATCATTTTGATGATTCCAGAACCTTGCAGTACACACCAATACTTATATGCAAGATGATTAACCTTTTCTGATCGATTCTACAACGTTTCTTTAACAATGCAATTGCATGACCAGAACTGATCTTTACCTTTAATGGAATTTGTGTGAATTTTAAAATTTAATTCAGAAATAAGCAAATATAACATATGCATGTAAAGACGTGCTGCTTAACTACAGTGTGAGTAAAAAAAAAGTTTACACCTAGAAAATTGCTAATTATTTTAAAAATCGTACATGAAAAGTAAATTGTTATACATCTTCTGAAAGAGTGTTTTATCCCAAATCATTTGGTATAATTTTTGTGTGGTATGTCTTCACGCTTGGATGAACAGGAGGCATTGTTTGCGAGAGTGCAAAAATCGACTTGCGCCAAATTTGCTTATGTAATGTTTAAATAAAACAATTGGGATTTGGGTATAAGGTCGGTTTTTGCAGATCCAAATAACATCCCTAACAAAAATAATCATACCACACATATCAAGGAACATTTGTGCGCGCGTGTGTGTGCGTGTGTGACTTTGCTTCTGCAAAAAGCATATGCAATGCATTTTGTTTGATTTCATTCAATTCATTCTCTCACTCCGCTAATCCTAACATAATACACGCTGTAGGCATCACTTTGGCGCAAGTCGTTTTTGCACCCTCGCAAACAATGCCTCCTGTTCATCCAAGTGTGAACACATACCACACAAAAGTGATACCAAATGATTTGGGATAAGACACTCTTTCATAAGATGTATAATAATATACTGTTCATAGATGATTTTTAAAATAATTAGCAATTTTCTAGGTGTAAACTTTTTTTTTACTCACACGGTATATTCTCAAACAATGCAGGTCCAGACTCTCAAGCTTGATGGTCTTCGGTTTCGTACACCAGCCTCATCACATCACGTAGGGGAAGCACTGTGTTCCATGTCAAACCTGACTAAGCTGACACTCGCTGGAGGGGATCTCAATGAGGAGTTCTACTCTATATTGAAAGCAAAGGCATCATCTATACAGGTATGTGTGTCCCAATGTCAATGTCAAGGAGAGGGCCATTGAAAGAAAGAAAGAGCATTAATGACTATATGGTGCACATGTCAACCGGTTAATGTTAAATTCATTTATACATTTCTAATAATTGTATTGTCATTCATTTAATACGTAGGAACAGTCATGGAACAAGAGCGAACTACACATTTGCTGATTTAGTTGAAATTCAAGTGTGTATAAGATTGACATTGTTTCGATCAATAATCAATATCCAACCTTGCCAAGTTTTATTGATATTTACATAAAGAGTGACAACTTGAATACACACAAATAAAAATGCATAATTGAAAGCTTGAAAGTATGGAGGTAAGTAAAAATAATCAAGATAAATACAGAGACCAACTATCATAAGCAAGGATGCTTCAGTCGATAGCAGCCGGTTTTGATAAAGGCTTGATGAAGGTTTTGATAAAGGTTGAATTTACCAAAACTGCACCATGGCCACATACCTTCTGACTTAGGGGCCTTGTGCACATGAAATCCAGAGCTATGAATACCCTCAATACAATAATTGCAAATGTATATCTTTAAAATATTTCTGGGTACTATTAATGTTTGTGTTAGTAGGAGTAGGACTTATCATTGCAAACTGGTTGGAAGCCCTATAAAGAATACATATACAATTATTTAAATTATCACTATTACCAAATTCTCCTCTCCGTAGAATCTTTAGCTTGTTCTTCTTTTCAATAGACAAGAAATGCATTTGACAATGAAATCTATTTAATTTTTTTTTTCTTCAGACTGTTGTTATGAATGCTACTTTGTAATTGATGAGATTCGTGTGAAATGTAAGAATGCAGTGAGAAATTAGTAAATACAATTGTATGCATGTATAGATGAGTTACTTAACTATATTCACCATGAATGCAGGTCCGAACTCTCATACTTCCTGAAATCAAGTTTACCACAGCAGCCTCATCATATCACCTAGCCGAAGCCCTGTGTTCTATGCCAAACCTGACTGACCTTACACTCAATGAAGGGGAACTCAATGAGGAGTTCTGCTCTACATTGAAAGCAAAGGCATTAGCCATACAGGTATGTGTGTCGTAATGTAAATGTCATAGAGACGGTCATTGATGGAACGAAAGAGCATTAATGACTATATGGTGCACATGTCAACTGGTATATGTTTTATTTATTTATATATTTTTAATAATTTTAATGCCATTTATTTGATACGTAGGAATAGTCATAAAACATGGAACAAAAGCAAACTACGCATGTGCTGATTTAGTTGAAATTCAAGTGAGTATTAGATTGACAATGTTTCGATCAATAATCAATATCCAACCTTGCGGTATGGTATGTAATCCCGTAGGATTTTTTTGCCAAAATATTTTTTTTTTTGTTTTTTTGTTTTGTTGTTTTTGCTGTTTTGGCTTCAAAAGGGTCCCAATTGGCCAAAAATGATGGGGTTCAAATTTTCAGACCCCTCCTTCACTTTCTGGGGGTCCAATTTTGGCGCCAAAATGGCATATATAAAGCGCAGTAAGGAAATTTGGTGTCTTCCACCCTAATTCATATATTTTGTCGCCAATTACACTGTGAAGTTGTCAGAGGTATATAAGGATTCATTTTTAATGATATTGCGTCATAAAACCTTTTCACTTTGACCTTATGGGGGCGCAATTTGCGAAAAAGTGTGAAAAAGTGGGATATATTACAGAAGAATTGTGCCCTTCTTCTTTCTTTTGGGCTAGAATTTTGAAATAATAATTGGAAAAGGCATTATTGTGTGTTATTATACAGTGGAATAATTGTGAAACATATTACATCTTATTAACTCTTAAGCTGCCACCCATACAATGCACCCAGTGCCACAGTGCTAATCTCCTGTGTGCCAAGTTGATTTTAAGGTTGGTTCAAGTGCGTGTTATTTAAATCTTTACAAAAAACAAATCGCTGAATTACTCGAGAAAATCCAATCTGACTGTTGTATACAAAGACGCGTAATCCAAAGCCGATAATCTGATGCACGCGATGGTACTTTCAATAGCGCTGCAAAAGCACTCAGCACGGTGCAATGGGCATGAACAATAACTGTTATTACATATGCGCGCTAGCGTGAACAAAGCAGCGTAGCGGTGGCTCGCTCGCATGCACATGGCACTATAACAATAGCGCGCTAGCGGTCTCATGGCAGGATAAGAGTTAAAGGTAAAGACCAGATTTGGAAACGCCCCAATTTCAAAAAATGACATGGAAGCTCTTATTACCGATCATGTGAAAGAATATGTTTTGAATAATACGTGATGATAACAAATTTGCCGGGAAACCGCCTACTTATTGATATATTTGGTAAATTAGTTTATCTATTGGGATGTGAAAGATAAAAATGCACGTGTCGCGCACGTGTGTGTAGTCCCATATACATCTTTCTGTGTACAGTGCTTGTAACTTTATGAAGACTGGGCCAAATTTCTTATCGTTTTGATGATTCCAGAACCTTGCAATACATGTATGCTAGATGATCAACCTTTTCTGATCGATTTCACAACGTTTCTTTCACAATGCAATTGCATAAACATAACTGGTCTTTATCTTTAACACTGTTATTTTTAGGCTGTTAATATAAAAATCAACCCTATTTTATTATTTTATCAAATTAATACCCAGCTTCCTCCTTGTTGCTAGAAGGCTCAGTTTCCTCATCATTTGGAGAATCTGCATCACTTGGCATCTCTTCACTGCGCTGGGCTTCTTCATCGTGCAGCTGAGGTTCAGTTTGGATGATTTCACTGTTGTCATCTGTTGTAAGGTAGTTCACAAGAGCCCAGGTATGAGTGAATTCTTGAGAAATGAGATTTTGTTTCCTCTTATTGTAGGCCTGAAATCTCAGTGGGCTAGTTCTGATGACTGGCTCTGGACGTACATTCATCTCAAATACTAGAAGGACTTGCGAAGTAAGTTTCTCGGGTATGACAAGTGGTTGATTCACTGGCTCTTCATCTACAGCCTGTTGGTTGATTACAACCACTGTCCCGTGAAAGGTTCCTTGCCCTGTGGGTGTGTCTTCCAAGAGATCAATGTTGTCAATGGCAAACCAGATGTTCACACCCTCCTTGAAAAAATCAGGAAGACAAAACCCCCAGCATCCTTCATTCGTTGAAGAACTGACTGCTCAACTCTCTTTTCTAGATCAAGTATCTTGTGATAGTCACTTCAAATGTATACTTCTGAAAGGTTTTGAACAAGGTTCTTGTCACGAACTCAGGAGTGGATAGCAAGAGCCAGTCCAATTGACAAGGGTGTTAGGAAATTTTGACGAAAACTATGATCTCTCTTTGGTTGATATTTTACTTGACGATTAGTATGAGTGTTTTGGACTAGAAATTGACAAGCCACATCGACAGTTTTTTCTACTTTTTGGTCCCGCATTCCAGACACTTCAACAATATGACTACCAAAGAGGAGGTGGCTTAGTAAGAATTGGAGTAATGATGAATTCTTCAAGTCATCAAAGTTACCTGTAAATGACCAGCCGTGCATTTGCATAATTTCGTGTCGGAGTAGGCCAGCCACATTCTTCAAATTACCAATTATCTAACCATCATCCATCATTGAAAGACTGAGATCAATAGCTTTGCTGACTGCATTTAATTTGACAAGCTTTTCTGGTTCGTTGCGTCGCAATGAGCTGACAAACTGGACTTCTGGAAGACGTTCACCAATAAGCTTTTTCAAATATTTGCGATAGTGTTTAGTCTCATCAACTGTTGTGTGATATCTTTTCAGGATAGACAAGTAAACAGTATTAATCTGAGCCATGTTTAGTGTAACATCTTCAGTGAGGGTGTTTTCAATGGCTAGGATGAGTTGCTCGTCACAAAATGTGCGAGTAAGTGATGCCTTTTCATGGTCTACTTTTGATGTCAATGTACGTTTTGCAGCACGAAGACAGTTTCTGTGATAATATTTTTCAAAAGCTGAAGCATCACCAACGTCTTCTAGGTCTGCTACGCAAATTCTTACTTGGTCATCCTGGGTCTCCTGCTTTATCTCAAGAAGTGTTTGTCCCATTGCATCAGAAAAAAACACGATGAAGAGGTTCTGAACCAGCCCTTGAGCAGAAGTCGCATTGTGAGAATAAACACACCTTTTCCTTTGGAACAGTCTTCAAACGTTTGGGTCTGGCAGGTCCTGTTGTACTGGGAGGTCGCCCGGGTCCTCATCTTGAATAGCCAGGAGAATCCCTTGAGACGCTCGATCATAGATTTGTTCACGACAGGCTTCCGACACTCACTATGATAATCTACCAATTTTAGTTCCAGATCACTCAGGCCAGACAGGTGGTCTATAAGCGGCTGCACATTACTTTCTCCTAAAGCCACTCTCTCCCTGCAGGACCGTAAAAGATCATCAATCATGGCTGGGTTGTTAACTTGTTTACCAGTCGCCTACCTGGGATGGAAGCCCCTTTACAGATCACACATACCTTGTTTTCATCTGGCATGGTTGTAGAGTTTTTCATTCCATCCTAAAAACACAAAGATACAAAAGAGACTCCGCCAAACCAGTTTTTATTTTATTTCCACCTGAATCAACCATTAATTTCTCTAAAATTCTGTAATCTTCTTTTCTCAAAGTTTCTCAAACGGGGGAAATAAATGTGTACTCTGATATGTTAATCTTATATATCAATGCATAAAATGTTTACCAATTTGTCAATTAAACAATCTTAATTGATTGATTGCTCAAGAGTAATAAAGTTCTCTCTTGTCTTTTGCAATTTATTTACAAGAATTATGTTTGATATCTTTCTTCTTCTGTAACCGATATGAAGACCCACATCACATAAAATTTTAAAATCTAGATTTGCCATTGGCTATATGTTTATGCTTACCTTGGAAAATCAGGCAATAATACTACAAAATAGGAGTCTTTATTCTGTCAAACTTGTGAAGACCAAGGAACAAAACAACTTTTACCACAGAAGAGCTGGAAACAAAGATTGTCCTCACAGAGTAGCATAATTATGTAGGAATGTGTGCGCGCGGGCGCTTGTCTGTCAATGTTTGGGTGTGTGTGAGTATGTGCGTTTCGGAGGAAGGGTGTGTGTGGGAGGGAAAGGTAGATGTGTATACATGTAGGTTGTCTGTATGTTTGTTTCTGTCTCTTTGTGTTTGGAAATGGGCTATTAAATATATATGATAATGGTAATAAAAATACTACACCTTAGAACAGCTGGCCGAACAATGACGAAGGCACGCACATTGGGCTGACGGGGGTGGGGTAGGGATGGGGATGGGTTGGTTGGAGGGTTTATCCAACTGAAAATCTTCAAAATACCTTTCTCGCTGTTGAGGGATAATCACAGTTCTAGAAAACAACTCAAGTTTTGTGAAACCAGTCATTAGATGAATGACACACCCAATTTTAGGGGGTCCCATGATAGGTAAATACCCCCCCCCCCCCCACCCCCCCCCCCCCCCCCCCGAGAGGGCGTGGGGGTCGGGAAAATTTGAAACCCATCAATATCTGATAGCTTAGACCCCAATGAATCCAAAAATTCAACAAACAAAAAACAAAAGTCCTAGTACAGGAGCTGTTTCAGTGACATACCGTACCACACTACATGCCAGGTTTTATTGATAGGGAAAATATGTCATGTATCATTTTTTGTAGGACCTGTTTTGATAAAGGTTTGAATTTACCAAAACCGCACCATGGCCACAAACCTTCTGACTTAGGGGCCTTGTGCACATGAAATCCAGAGTTACCTTCAATACATTAATTGCAAATGTATATTTTTGAAATATTATTTTAGTGTTATTAGGAGTAGGAATTATCAAGGCAAACAGGTTGGAAGCACTATACAAAATACATATATTTTTGTTAATCACTCTTACTGAATCATCCTCTCCATAGAAATGTTACTGTGTTCTTTTATCCCATAGACAAGAATCAAATTTGAAAAATCAAATCTATTCATTCATTTTTATTGAGAATGTCATTATGAATGCAACTATGTCACTAATGAAATTTGTGTGAAATGTTAGGATACAGTGAGAATTTGCAAATATAAGATATGCATGTAAAGACGTGCTGTTTAACTATATTTAAAAAAATGCAGGTCCAGACTCTCAAGCTTGATGGTCTTCGGTTTCGTACACCAGCCCCATCACGTCACCTAGCAGAAGAACTATTTTCTATGCCAAACCTGACTGAACTGACACTCTTAGGAGGGGATCTCAACGTGGAGTTCTACACTAAATTTAATTCAAATGCATCATCCATACAGGTGTGTGTGTTTTAATGTCAATGTCATGGAAAGGGTCATTGAAAGAAAGAGCAGTAATGATTATATGGGGCACATGTATCTAGGTTTTTCTTTTCCAAACACACTTTTTAAAGGTCATTCACTTGGTTTATTGGAACAGTCATGGAACATTGAATGAAAGCAGACAAACACATGTACATGATTCAGTTGAAATCGAAGTGTGTACAAGATTGACATTGTTTTAATCAATAATCAATGTCCAACCTTACTGAATGACTTTTTAAAAGTCACTATGACTAAATTCTCCTCTCCATAGAAAAATAAGTGTGTTATTTGTTTAATAGACAATAGATGAATTTGAAAATGAAATCTATTTAATCATTTTTGATGAGAATGTTGTTATATATGCAACTACTGTAAACGTTTTAATATTCGCGGTGCTTAATTTTTCACAGATTTCGCGCTAAACATTTTTTGAGCGTCATGTAACGCCTGGCTGGAATGCTCCCCAGGGAGTGGAGATTGTGCACACATTGTGTGCGGGCAAGCACTGAATCCAATGACCGGCCATTTGTATCCTGCGAGGGGATGCTACGCTTTGTGTTGACTTGTTATTTTTTAATTTGAATATAATTGTGTGTCATGAGGGTCGTAGGCAAATTAACCGACATGGTTCAAAATGGTTTTTTAATCCCGCTTAATCGAAATAGATTATTTGCCTGTTTCTACCTATAGGCCTACAGGTTGTGTATCTGGACACTTGATTTTCACCGGCTTTAGGTACATATAATAATGTCGATCATAAGGAGCAATTTTTGAACGATTTTCTTTTGAGCCTTAAACGGTAAACGGGATGTGCCGCTCTAATGGGTGACTTTTTCGCCAAAAAATCCCTAAACATAGGGTACAGCTCCGTCGGAACCAAATCTGCCAAGTGCCCCCCCCCCCCCCCCCAGCAATCCCTTTGATAAAAGCTTAATTTTGATCATTCTCTGATCATTTCTTTGATGAAAGGTCAGTCAATAATAATAATAATAATAATACATAACATTTATTAGGCGCTTAATACTGATGTTTCTGAGCGCACAGTGTTCTGATTAAGAGAAGACTATAACCCGTAGAATTAAATTAGAAGAAAAAGCAAAAATACAAAAGTAACATAGATAAGGTAAGAAAAACAGTGGCAATCAACTAAATAAAGACAAATATGGTGCGCACCTCCATTGTGAAGACATTAGGATTGTGATTTTGTTTCATGTAACCCCCACCCGGCATACCCCATCATCGTTATAGGCCTACACCGACGGGTAATTCTGCTAGTAATAATAATAAGAATCATAACAATAATAATAAGATTATACAGTGTGAGTCAAAAAAAAGTTTACACCTAGAAAATTGCTAATTATTTTTAAAATCATCTATGAACAGTAAATTAATATACATCTTATGAAAGAGTGTTTTTTCCGAATCATTTGGTATCATTTTTGTGGGGTATGTGTTCACGCTTGGATGAACAGGAGGCATTGTTTGCGTAAGTGCAAAATTCGACTTGCGCCAAAGTTGCTTGTGTGATGTTTGAATAAAACAATTGGGATTTGGGTATTAATTCGGTCTTTGCAGATTCAAATAACATCCCTAACAAAATTAATCATGCCACACATATCAAATGTCAAATATCAACGAACATTTTGTGCGCGCGCGCGTGTGTGTGTGTGTGGTGACTTTGCTTCTGCAAAAAGCATATGCAATGCATTTCATTTAATTTGATACATTCAATTAATTCTCTCACTCCGCTCATCCGAACATAATACACACTGTAGGCATCACTTTGGCGCAAGTTGATTTTTGCACTCTCTCAAACAATGCCTCCTGTTCATCCAAGCGTGAACACATACCACACAAAAGTGATACCAAATGATTTGGAATAACACACTCTTTCATCAGATGTATAATAATTTACTGTTCAGAGACGATTTTTTAAATAATTAGCTATTTTCTAGGTGTTAACCTTTTTTTGACTCACACGGTATAGCAATGATAATAATGCAAAACATTATCGATACATGTAAAAAAAAAGGTATGTTTATGGTAATTTTCAGTCTTTGTCTTTTCGGATATGCTTTCATAGTTTTCAATGATTGCTTAGTACGATTACGCATGTTTGGTTGGATTTAGTTCGGCACGCATTACAGCTTGTGCAGTGTACTGAACGTTCCTTCCGTATACTTCCCTTTGCATAAGCGAGAAGCAATGAAAGTAAATATCAGCTTTTCAAAGAAACATGTAGTGTTTAGAATTTTAAAAAAATGTCTTTAAAAAATCATTTGATCGATATGTTCTGAAGATGAATTTTTCAGAAAGTCATTTTGTTATTCGAACATTAATGTTTTTTAGCATGATTCTTTCATCCTGTATTAATCGACATGGAGGCTTGCATATTCTATTCTACTTTTACACCAGATTTTGACATTGAGAGGCATGATATTAGTACTAAATAATAGCCAAACACGGATACATGTAAAATGAATATGTCAAATGGGAGAATAAACCAATCTGTGCCGAGGTACTCATCTGTTGATTTATTTCATTGCTAACAAACATAACTTAAAAGGGGCTTATTTTTCATCACCATCCAATTTCGGGAAACAGGTACCTAATTTGTATTACGAAGGAGCCAAGGCTCTCGGGCAGGACCCGGGTACCCGGCCCACCTTGTCCACCTTGTTTTTACCATCTGTAGGTTTCCCTTTTTTGTGTTAGTGCCCCTCAGTTTTAGATAATTATTAAAAAAGGTAAAATCTGATTCATATCTGTTCATTGCGCTAAAACAAAATTTAAATTTATTTAATTAAAAATAGTCCCTTCCGTGGGAGGGGAATCCCTTCCACATACACCCTCTCCCCCTCATGTTCTATGTTCCCTTGTGGAAACCATTTGGATCTTGAGACTATCAGAGTTGAACCTTCTAAACAAGATGGAAATGAAGAATTTCACATTTTTCATCTAAGAATTACAAAATGTCCCATCTATGTGTTATGCAAGCACGTGGACAGAAAAGGAGACAGTCAGAGAAGAATCTGCCAAGGATGAATAAATAGATATGGCAAATTCGGCAAAGAATACAAAATACCTGATAAAAGGTTATAATTTTATTTGTTGTAAAAAGCACAAAATGATCGACAATGTCATGCATTTTTTTGCCTATCAGGCATATTTGTTTCTCTTTTCTTGTACCCTTAAGAGGAGACACGATAGGTCAGTTGGAAGAGCAGTGGTCTTGTAATCCGGTGACCCGGGTTCGAAACCAAGTCTATGCGCTAGTGCCCTTTGGTAAGGCATTAGTCCTCATTACCAGGTCCCTCAGAGAGGACCTAAAGCCGTCGGCCGTCTGGTTGCTTATATTTATGCTTTCTTAGCAGTCAGGTAAAATAACCACCAACCACCAATGTTGTTCTCTAATCCCCTAATAGTATGAAAAATGGTATAAAGATTTGTCTAACAGGTAAATGTTTTTTACTCGGTACTTGGCGTTGATACCATATTCCACTACTACTGCTATAGTGGATACTTCTACCAGTACTAATACAGTAAAACTAACACTATTATTAATATAACAGTTTTCGTGAAATCGCAATATGTATCCACTTACTTGAAACTGATACAAGTTTTACAGGCAATGTTGCAATTATATGTTACAGAATTGCTTTCCTCAGATCAGGGAGGGAAACTTCAGGTTCAATGGTGCTATTCAAGATGGCTTGAGCTCATTTCTTCACACCCTCACACGTTTGCAAAGGTAAGTACAGTATATGTGATTTAAAAAAGACAATTCAGATATCAGCATGTAGACTTTTCATGAATAGTGCGATATAGAAACAATAATATAAGGGGCCTCTAATGGAATATTAAGAAAAGCTTCAATGTTGATACCCCCTTCAGGCATACTG